>OX439483.1:341220553-341820553 GCA_949320155.1 Melangyna quadrimaculata | reverse complement strand
AGAACGCCGGGACGAAACGCAAATTTTTATGAACTAAAGTCCATTAAAAGCTATATTGAATCAATAATTCAACAAGTCAAATTAAATAATGCTAAGTCTTCTACTTGCTGATGTATTTCACTAGTATATAGAATTTGTATTATAAAAAACACTCATATGTAATCAATGCGAGGCCACGGGTAAAAAAAATTTCCAACAATTCTTGATTAGAAATTCTAATTGGGTTGGATATAGTTCACAATTGATTTTCGCTGTAAAATTGATGTAAGCTGGACTGAACTTAATGAAAATTGCGTCTTGACAAGGCCCTCACTGTCAACTGAATAGTCCAAGTGACAAAGCCAGGACGAAACGCCAATTTGTATGGACTAAATAATTCAACAAGTCCAATTAAATAATGCTAAGTCTTCTACTTGGCTGATGTATTTCAGTAGTATATAGAATTTGTATTATAAAAACACTCATATGTAAACAATGCCAGGCCACGGGTAACAAAATTTTCAACAATTCTTGACTAGAAATTCTAATTGGGTTGGATATAGTTCACAATTGATTTTCGCTGTGAAATTGATGTAAGCTGGACTTAACTTAATAAAAATTGCGTCTTGACAAGGCCCTCACTGTCAACTGTAGTGAGAACGTCGGGACGAAACGCCAATTTGTATAGACTTAAGGCCGTTAAAAGCTATATTGAATCAATAATTCAACAAGTCCAATTAAATAATGCTAAGTCTTCTACTTGGCTGATGTATTTCAGTAGTATATAGAATTTGTATTATAAAAAACACTCATATGCAAACAATGCCAGGCCACGGGTAACAAAATTTCCAACAATTCTTGATTAGAAATTCTAATTGGGGTGGATAGAGTTCACAATTGTTTTCGCTGTAAAATTGATGTAAGCTGGACTGAACTTAATAAAAATTGCGTCTGCACAAGGTTCTCACTGTCAACTGAAGAGTCCAAGTGAGAACGCCGGGACTAAACGCCAATTTGTATGGACTAAAGGGTTAAAAGCTATATTGAATCAATAATATAACAAGTCCAATTAAATAATGCTAAGTCTTCTACTTGGCTGATGTATTTCAATAGTATATAGAATTTGTATTGTAAAAAACACTAATATGTAAACAATGCCAGGCCACGGGTAACAAAATTTCCAACAATTCTTGATTAGAAATTCTAATTGGGTTGGATATAGTTGACAATTGATTTTCGCTGTAAAATTGATGTATGCTGGACTGAACTTAATACAAATTGCGTCTTGACAAGACCCTCACTGTCAACTGAAGAGCCCAAGTGAGAACGCCGGGACGAAACGCCAATTTGAATGGACTAAAGGCCGTTAAAAGCTATATTGTATCAATTATTCAACAAGTCCAATTAAATAATGCTAAGTATTCTACTTGGCTGATGTATTTCAGTAGTATATAGAATTTGTATTATAAGAAACAATCGTATGTAAACAATGCGAGGCCACGGGTAACAAAATTTCCAACAATTCTTGATTAGAAATTCTAATTGGGTTGGATATAGTTCACAACTATACTATAGTTGACAATTGATTTTCGCTGTAAATTTGATGTAAGCTGGACTGAACTTAATAAAAATTGCGTCTTGACAAGGCCCTCACTGTCAACTGAAGAGTCCAAGTGAAACGCGGGCCGGGACGAAACGCCAATTTTAAAGGACTAAAGGCCGTTTAAAGCTATATTGAGTCAATAATTCAGCAAGTCCAATTAAATAGTGCTAAGTCTTCTACTAGGCTGATGTATTTCTGTAGTATATAGAATTTGTATTATAAAAAACACTCATATGTAATCAATGCGAGGCCACGGGTAACAAAATTTCCAATAATTCTTGATTAGAAATTCTAATTGGGTTTGATATAGTTCACAATTGATTTTCGCTGTAAAATTGATGTAAGCTGGACTGAACTTAATGAAAATTGCGTCTTGACAAGGCCCTCACTGTCAACTGAATAGTCCAAGTGACAACGCCGGGACGGAACGCCAATTTGTATGGACTAAATAATTCAACAAGTCCAATTAAATAATGCTAAGTCTTCTACTTGGCTGATGTATTTCAGTAGTATATAGAATTTGTATTATAAAAAACACTCATATGTAAACAATGCCAGGCCACGGGTAACAAAATTTCCAACAATTCTTGACTAGAAATTCTAATTGTGTTGGATATAGTTCACAATTGATTTTCGCTGTGAAATTGATGTAAGCTGGACTGAACTCAATAAAAATTGCGTCTTGACAAGGCCCTCACTGTCAACTGTAGTGAGAACGCCGGGACGAAACGCCAATTTGTATAGACTTAAGGCCGTTAAAAGCTATATTGAATCAATAATTCAACAAGTCCAATTAAATAATGCTAAGTCTTCTACTTGGCTGATGTATTTCAGTAGTATATAGAATTTGTGTTATAAAAAACACTCATATGTAATCAATGCCAGCCCACGGGTAACAAAATTTCCAACAATTCTTGATTAGAAATTCTAATTGGGTTGGATATAGTTCACAATTGATTTTCGCTGTAAAATTGATGTAAGCTGGACTGAACTTAATGAAAAATGCTTCTTGACAGGGCAATCACTGTCAACTGAAGAGTCCAAGTGAGAACGCCGGCACGAAACGCCAATTTTTATTAAAGGCCGTTAAAAGCTTTATTGAATCAATAATTCAACAAGTCCAATTAAATAATGCTAAGTCTTCTACTTGGCTGATGTATTTCAGTAGTATATAGAATTTGTATTATAAAAAACACTCATATGTAAACAATGCCAGGCCACGGGTAACAAAATTTCCAACAATTCTTGATTAGAAATTCTAGTTGGGTTCGATATAGTTCACAATTTGTTTTCGCTGTAAAATTGATGTAAGCTGGACTGAACTTAATAAAAATTGCGTCTGGACAAGGCCCTCACTGTCAACTGAAGAGTCCAAGTGAGAACGCTGGGACGAAACGCCAATTTTTATGGACTAAAGGGTTAAAAGCTATATTGAATGAATAATTCAACAAGTCCAATTAAATAATGCTAATTCTTCTACTTGGCTGATGTATTTCAGTATTATATAGAATTTGTATTATAAAAAACACTCATATGTAAATAATGCCAGGCCACGGGTAACAAAATTTCCAACAATTCTTGATTAGAAATTCTAATTGGGTTGGATATAGTTCACACTTTATTTTTGCTGTAAAATTTATGTTAGCTGGACTGAACTTAATAAAAATTGCTAAGTCTTCTACTTGGCTGATATATTTCAGTAGTAAATAGAATTTGTATTATAAAAAACAATCGTATGTAAACAATGCGAGGCCACGGGTAACAAAATTTCCAACAATTCTTGATTAGAAATTCTAATTGGGTTGGATATAGTTCACAACTAATTTTCGCTGTAAATTTGATGTTAGGTGGACTGAACTTAATAAAAATTGAATCTTGACAAGGCCCTCACTGTCAACTGTAGTGAGAACGCCGGGACGAAACGCCAATTTGTATAGACTTAAGGCCGTTAAAAGCTATATTGAATCAATAATTCAACAAGTCCAATTAAAAAATGCTCAGTCTTCTACTTGGCTGATGTTTTTCAGTAGTATATAGAATTTGTGTTATAAAAAACACTCATATGTAAACAATGCCAGCCCACGGGTAACAAAATTTCGAACAATTCTTGATTAGAAATTCTAATTGGGTTGGATATAGTTCTCAATTGATTTTCGCTGTAAAATTGATGTAAGCTGGACTGAACTTAATAAAAATTGCGTCTGCACAAGGTTCTCACTGTCAACTGAAGAGTCCAAGTGAGAACGCCGGGACGAAACGCCAATTTTTATGGACTAAATTATATATAGAATTTGTATTATAAAAAACACTCATATGTAAACAATGCCAGGCCACGGGTAACAAAATTTCCAACAATTCTTGACTAGAAATTCTAATTGTGTTGGATATAGTTCAGAATTGATTTTCACTGTGAAATTGATGTAAGCTGGACTGAACTCAATAAAAATTGCGTCTTGACAAGGCCCTCACTGTCAACTGTAGTGAGAACGCCGGGACGAAACGCCAATTTGTATAGACTTAAGGCCGTTAAAAGCTATATTGAATCAATAATTCAACAAGTCCAATTAAAAAATGCTCAGTCTTCTACTTGGCTGATGTTTTTCAGTAGTATATAGAATTTGTGTTATAAAAAACACTCATATGTAAACAATGCCAGCCCACGGGTAACAAAATTTCGAACAATTCTTGATTAGAAATTCTAATTGGGTTGGATATAGTTCTCAATTGATTTTCGCTGTAAAATTGATGTAAGCTGGACTGAACTTAATAAAAATTGCGTCTGCACAAGGTTCTCACTGTCAACTGAAGAGTCCAAGTGAGAACGCCGGGACGAAACGCCAATTTTTATGGACTAAATTATATATAGAATTTGTATTATAAAAAACGCTCATATGTAAACAATGCCAGGCCACGGGTAACAAAATTTCCAACAATTCTTGACTAGAAATTCTAATTGTGTTGGATATAGTTCAGAATTGATTTTCACTGTGAAATTGATGTAAGCTGGACTGAACTCAATAAAAATTGCGTCTTGACAAGGCCCTCACTGTCAACTGTAGTGAGAACGCCGGGACGAAACGCCAATTTGTATAGACTTAAGGCCGTTAAAAGCTATATTGAATCAATAATTCAACAAGTCCAATTAAATAATGCTAAGTCTTCTACTTGGCTGATGTATTTTAGTAGTATATAGAATTTGTGTTATAAAAAACACTCATATGTAAACAATGCCAGCCCACGGGTAACAAAATTTCCAACAATTCTTGATTAGAAATTCTAATTGGGTTGGATATAGTTCACAATTGATTTTCGCTGTAAAATTGATGTAAGCTGGACTGAACTTAATGAAAAATGCTTCTTGACAGGGCACTCACTGTCAACTGAAGAGTCCAAGTGAGAACGCCGGCACGAAACGCCAATTTTTATTAAAGGCCGTTAAAAGCTATATTGAATCAATAAATCAACAAGTCCAATTAAATAATGCTAAGTCTTCTACTTGGCTGATGTATTTCAGTAGAATATAGAATTTGTATTATAAAAAACACTCATATGTAAACAATGCCAGGCCACGGGTAACAAAATTTCCAACAATTCTTGATTAGAAATTCTAGTTGGGTTCGATATAGTTCACTATTTGTTTTCGCTGTAAAATTGATGTAAGCTGGACTGCACTTAATAAAAATTGCGTCTGGACAAGGCCCTCACTGTCAACTGAAGAGTCCAAGTGAGAACGCTGGGACGAAACGCCAATTTTTATGGACTAAAGGGTTAAAAGCTATATTGAATGAATAATTCAACAAGTCCAATTAAATAATGCTAATTCTTCTACTTGGCTGATGTATTTCAGTATTATATAGAATTTGTATTATAAAAAACACTCATATGTAAACAATGCCAGGCCACGGGTAACAAAATTTCCAACAATTCTTGATTAGAAATTCTTATTGGGTTGGATATAGTTCACACTTTATTTTTGTTGTAAAATTTATGTTAGCTGGACTGAACTTAATAAAAATTGCTAAGTCTTCTACTTGGCTGATGTATTTCAGTAGTAAATAGAATTTGTATTATAAAAAACAATCGTATGTAAACAATGCGAGGCCACGGGTAACAAAATTTCCAACAATTCTTGATTAGAAATTCTAATTGGGTTGGATATAGTTCACAACCAATTTTCGCTGTAAATTTGATGTAAGGTGGACTGAACTTAATAAAAATTGAATCTTGACAAGGCCCTCACTGTCAACTGTAGTGAGAACGCCGGGACGAAACGCCAATTTGTATAGACTTAAGGCCGTTAAAAGCTATATTGAATCAATAATTCAACAAGTCCAATTAAATAATGCTCAGTCTTCTACTTGGCTGATGTATTTCAGTAGTATATAGAATTTGTGTTATAAAAAACACTCATATGTAAACAATGCCAGCCCACGGGTAACAAAATTTCGAACAATTCTTGATTAGAAATTCTAATTGGGTTGGATATAGTTCTCAATTGATTTTCGCTGTAAAATTGATGTAAGCTGGACTGAAATAAATAAAAATTGCGTCTTGACAAGGTCCCCACTGTCAACTGAAGAGTCCAAGTGAAACGCCGGCGCCGGGACGAAACGACAATTTGTATGGACTAAAGGCCGTTAAAAGCAATATTGAATCAATAATTCAACAAGTCCAATTAAATAATGCTAAGTCTTCTACTTGGCTGATGTATTTCAGTAGTATATAGAATTTGTATTATAAAAAACACTCATATGCAAACAATCCCAGGCCACGGGTAACAAAATTTCCAACAATTTTTGATTAGAAATTCTAATTGGGTTGGATATAGTTCACAATTGATTTTCGCTGTAAAATTGATGTAAGCTGGACTGAACTTAATAAAAATTGCGTCTGCACAAGGTTCTCACTGTCAACTGAAGAGTCCAAGTGAGAACGCCGGGACGAAACGCCAATTTTTATGGACTAAATTATATAGAGAATTTGTATAATAAAAAAACACTCATATGTAAACAATGCCAGGCCACGGGTAACAAAATTTCCAACAATTCTTGACTAGAAATTCTAATTGTGTTGGATATAGTTCACAATTGATTTTCGCTGTGAAATTGATGTAAGCTGGACTGAACTCAATAAAAATTGCGTCTTGACAAGGCCCTCACTGTCAACTGTAGTGAGAACGCCGGGACGAAACGCCAATTTGTATAGACTTAAGGCCGTTAAAAGCTATATTGAATCAATAATTCAACAAGTCCAATTAAATAATGCTAAGTCTTCTACTTGGCTGATGTATTTCAGTAGTATATAGAATTTGTGTTATAAAAAACACTCATATGTAAACAATGGTAGCCCACGGGTAACAAAATTTCCAACAATTCTTGATTAGAAATTCTAATTGGGTTGGATATAGTTCACAATTGATTTTCGCTGTAAAATTGATGTAAGCTGGACTGAACTTAATGAAAAATGCTTCTTGACAGGGCACTCACTCTCAACTGAAGAGTCCAAGTGAGAACGCGGGCACGAAACGCCAATTTTTATTAAAGGCCGTTAAAAGCTATATTGAATCAATAATTCAACAAGTCCAATTAAATAATGCTAAGTCTTCTACTTGGCTGATGTATTTCAGTAGTATATAGAATTTGTGTTATAAAAAACACTCATATGTAAACAATGCCAGGCCACGGGTAACAAAATTTCCAGCAATTCTTGATTAGAAATTCTAGTTGGGTTCGATATAGTTCACAATTTATTTTCGCTGTAAAATTGATGTAAGCTGGACTGAACTTAATAAAAATTGCGTCTGGACAAGGCCCTCACTGTCAACTGAAGAGTCCAATTGAGAACGCTGGGACGAAACGCCAATTTGTATGGACTAAAGCGTTAAAAGCTATATCGAATGAATAATTCAACAAGTCCAATTGAATAATGCTAAGTCTTCGACTTGGCTGATGTATTTCAGTATTATATAGAATTTGTGTTATAAAAAACACTCATATGTAAAGAATGCCAGGCCACGGGTAACAAAATTTCCAACAATTCTTGATTAGAAATTCTAATTGGGTTGGATATAGTTCGCACTTTATTTTTGTTGTAAAATTTATGTTAGCTGGACTGAACTTAATAAAAATTGCTAAGTCTTCTACTTGGCTGATGTATTTCAGTAGTAAATAGAATTTGTATTATAAAAAACAATCGTATGTAAACAATGCGAGGCCACGGGTAACAAAATTTCCAACAATTCTTGATAAGAAATTCTAATTGGGTTGGATATACTTCACAACCAATTTTCGCTGTAAATTTGATGTAAGGTGGACTGAACTTAATAAAAATTGAATCTTGACAAGGCCCTCACTGTCAACTGTAGTGAGAACGCCGGGACGAAACGCCAATTTGTATAGACTTAAGGCCGTTAAAAGCTATATTGAATCAATAATTCAACAAGTCAAATTAAATAATGCTCAGTCTTCTACTTGGCTGATGTATTTCAGTAGTATATAGAATTTGTGTTATAAAAAACACTCATATGTAAACAATGCCAGCCCACGGGTAACAAAATTTCGAACAATTCTTGATTAGAAATTCTAATTGGGTTGGATATAGTTCTCAATTGATTTTCGCTGTAAAATTGATGTAAGCTGGACTAAAATAAATAAAAATTGCGTCTTGACAAGGTCCTCACTGTCAACTGAAGAGTCCAAGAGAAACGCCGGCGCCGGGACGAAACGACAATTTGTATGGACTAAAGGCCGTTAAAAGCAATATTGAATCAATAATTCAACAAGTCCAATTAAATAATGCTAAGTCTTCTACTTGGCTGATGTATTTCAGTAGTATATAGAATTTGTATTATAAAAAATACTCATATGCAAACAATGCCAGGCCACGGGTAACAAAATTTCCAACAATTTTTGATTAGAAATTCTAATGGGGTTGGATATAGTTCACAATTGATTTTCGCTGTAAAATTGATGTAAGCTGGACTGAACTTAATAAAAATTGCGTCTGCACAAGGTTCTCACTGTCAACTGAAGAGTCCAAGTGAGAACGCCGGGACGAAACGCCAATTTTTATGGACTAAATTATATATAGAATTTGTATTATAAAAAACACTCATATGTAAACAATGCCAGGCCACGGGTAACAAAATTTCCAACAATTCTTGACTAGAAATTCTAATTGTGTTGGATATAGTTCACAATTGATTTTCGCTGTGAAATTGATGTAAGCTGGACTGAACTCAATAAAAATTGCGTCTTGACAAGGCCCTCACTGTCAACTGTAGTGAGAACGCCGGGACGAAACGCCAATTTGTATAGACTTAAGGCCGTTAAAAGCTATATTGAATCAATAATTCAACAAGTCCAATTAAATAATGCTAAGTCTTCTACTTGGCTGATGTATTTCAGTAGTATATAGAATTTGTGTTATAAAAAACACTCATATGTAAGCAATGGCAGCCCACGGGTAACAAAATTTCCAATAATTCTTGATTAGAAATTCTAATTGGGTTGGATATAGTTCACAATTGATTTTCGCTGTAAAATTGATGTAAGCTGGACTGAACTTAATGAAAAATGCTTCTTGACAGGGCACTCACTCTCAACTGAAGAGTCCAAGTGAGAACGCCGGCACGAAACGCCAATTTTTATTAAAGGCCGTTAAAAGCTGTATTGAATCACTAAATCAACAAGTCCAATTAAATAATGCTAAGTCTTCTACTTGGCTGATGTATTTCAGTAGTATATAGAATTTGTATTATAAAAAACACTCATATGTAAACAATGCCAGGCCACGGGTAACAAAATTTCCAACAATTCTTGATTAGAAATTCTAGTTGGGTTCGATATAGTTCACTATTTGTTTTCGCTGTAAAATTGATGTAAGCTGGACTGCACTTAATAAAAATTGCGTCTGGACAAGGCCCTCACTGTCAACTGAAGAGTCCAAGTGAGAACGCTGGGACGAAACGCCAATTTTTATGGACTAAAGGGTTAAAAGCTATATTGAATGAATAATTCAACAAGTCCAATTAAATAATGCTAATTCTTCTACTTGGCTGATGTATTTCAGTATTATATAGAATTTGTATTATAAAAAACACTCATATGTAAACAATGCCAGGCCACGGGTAACAAAATTTCCAACAATTCTTGATTAGAAATTCTTATTGGGTTGGATATAGTTCACACTTTATTTTTGTTGTAAAATTTATGTTAGCTGGACTGAACTTAATAAAAATTGCTAAGTCTTCTACTTGGCTGATGTATTTCAGTAGTAAATAGAATTTGTATTATAAAAAACAATCGTATGTAAACAATGCGAGGCCACGGGTAACAAAATTTCCAACAATTCTTGATTAGAAATTCTAATTGGGTTGGATATAGTTCACAACCAATTTTCGCTGTAAATTTGATGTAAGGTGGACTGAACTTAATAAAAATTGAATCTTGACAAGGCCCTCACTGTCAACTGTAGTGAGAACGCCGGGACGAAACGCCAATTTGTATAGACTTAAGGCCGTTAAAAGCTATATTGAATCAATAATTCAACAAGTCCAATTAAATAATGCTCAGTCTTCTACTTGGCTCATGTATTTCAGTAGTATATAGAATTTGTGTTATAAAAAACACTCATATGTAAACAATGCCAGCCCACGGGTAACAAAATTTCGAACAATTCTTGATTAGAAATTCTAATTGGGTTGGATATAGTTCTCAATTGATTTTCGCTGTAAAATTGATGTAAGCTGGACTGAAATAAATAAAAATTGCGTCTTGACAAGGTCCCCACTGTCAACTGAAGAGTCCAAGTGAAACGCCGGCGCCGGGACGAAACGACAATTTGTATGGACTAAAGGCCGTTAAAAGCAATATTGAATCAATAATTCAACAAGTCCAATTAAATAATGCTAAGTCTTCTACTTGGCTGATGTATTTCAGTAGTATATAGAATTTGTATTATAAAAAACACTCATATGCAAACAATCCCAGGCCACGGGTAACAAAATTTCCAACAATTTTTGATTAGAAATTCTAATTGGGTTGGATATAGTTCACAATTGATTTTCGCTGTAAAATTGATGTAAGCTGGACTGAACTTAATAAAAATTGCGTCTGCACAAGGTTCTCACTGTCAACTGAAGAGTCCAAGTGAGAACGCCGGGACGAAACGCCAATTTTTATGGACTAAATTATAAAGAGAATTTGTATAATAAAAAAACACTCATATGTAAACAATGCCAGGCCACGGGTAACAAAATTTCCAACAATTCTTGACTAGAAATTCTAATTGTGTTGGATATAGTTCACAATTGATTTTCGCTGTGAAATTGATGTAAGCTGGACTGAACTCAATAAAAATTGCGTCTTGACAAGGCCCTCACTGTCAACTGTAGTGAGAACGCCGGGACGAAACGCCAATTTGTATAGACTTAAGGCCGTTAAAAGCTATATTGAATCAATAATTCAACAAGTCCAATTAAATAATGCTAAGTCTTCTACTTGGCTGATGTATTTCAGTAGTATATAGAATTTGTGTTATAAAAAACACTCATATGTAAACAATGGTAGCCCACGGGTAACAAAATTTCCAACAATTCTTGATTAGAAATTCTAATTGGGTTGGATATAGTTCACAATTGATTTTCGCTGTAAAATTGATGTAAGCTGGACTGAACTTAATGAAAAATGCTTCTTGACAGGGCACTCACTCTCAACTGAAGAGTCCAAGTGAGAACGCGGGCACGAAACGCCAATTTTTATTAAAGGCCGTTAAAAGCTATATTGAATCAATAATTCAACAAGTCCAATTAAATAATGCTAAGTCTTCTACTTGGCTGATGTATTTCAGTAGTATATAGAATTTGTGTTATAAAAAACACTCATATGTAAACAATGCCAGGCCACGGGTAACAAAATTTCCAGCAATTCTTGATTAGAAATTCTAATTGGGTTGGATATAGTTCACAATTTATTTTCGCTGTAAAATTGATGTAAGCTGGACTGAACTTAATAAAAATTGCGTCTGGACAAGGCCCTCACTGTCAACTGAAGAGTCCAATTGAGCACGCTGGGACGAAACGTCAATTTGTATGGACTAAAGGGTTAAAAGCTATATCGAATGAATAATTCAACAAGTCCAATTGAATAATGCTAAGTCTTCGACTTGGCTGATGTATTTCAGTATTATATAGAATTTGTGTTATAAAAAACACTCATATGTAAAGAATGCCAGGCCACGGGTAACAAAATTTCCAACAATTCTTGATTAGAAATTCTAATTGGGTTGGATATAGTTCGCACTTTATTTTTGTTGTAAAATTTATGTTAGCTGGACTGAACTTAATAAAAATTGCTAAGTCTTCTACTTGGCTGATGTATTTCAGTAGTAAATAGAATTTGTATTATAAAAAACAATCGTATGTAAACAATGCGAGGCCACGGGTAACAAAATTTCCAACAATTCTTGATAAGAAATTCTAATTGGGTTGGATATAGTTCACAACCAATTTTCGCTGTAAATTTGATGTAAGGTGGACTGAACTTAATAAAAATTGAATCTTGACAAGGCCCTCACTGTCAACTGTAGTGAGAACGCCGGGACGAAACGCCAATTTGTATAGACTTAAGGCCGTTAAAAGCTATATTGAATCAATAATTCAACAAGTCAAATTAAATAATGCTCAGTCTTCTACTTGGCTGATGTATTTCAGTAGTATATAGAATTTGTGTTATAAAAAACACTCATATGTAAACAATGCCAGCCCACGGGTAACAAAATTTCGAACAATTCTTGATTAGAAATTCTAATTGGGTTGGATATAGTTCTCAATTGATTTTCGCTGTAAAATTGATGTAAGCTGGACTGAAATAAATAAAAATTGCGTCTTGACAAGGTCCTCACTGTCAACTGAAGAGTCCAAGTGAAACGCCGGCGCCGGGACGAAACGACAATTTGTATGGACTAAAGGCCGTTAAAAGCAATATTGAATCAATAATTCAACAAGTCCAATTAAATAATGCTAAGTCTTCTACTTGGCTGATGTATTTCAGTAGTATATAGAATTTGTGTTATAAAAAACACTCATATGTAAACAATGCCAGGCCACGGGTAACAAAATTTCCAGCAATTCTTGATTAGAAATTCTAGTTGGGTTCGATATAGTTCACAATTTATTTTCGCTGTAAAATTGATGTAAGCTGGACTGAACTTAATAAAAATTGCGTCTGGACAAGGCCCTCACTGTCAACTGAAAAGTCCAAGTGAGAACGCTGGGACGAAACGCCAATTTTTATGGACTAAAGGGTTAAAAGCTATATCGAATGAATAATTCAACAAGTCCAATTAAATAATGCTAAGTCTTCGACTTGGCTGATGTATTTCAGTAGTAAATAGAATTTGTATTATAAAAAACAATCGTATGTAAACAATGCGAGGCCACGGGTAACAAAATTTCCAACAATTCTTGATTAGAAATTCTAATTGGGTTGGATATAGTTCACACTTTATTTTTGCTGTAAAATTTATGTTAGCTGGACTGAACTTAATAAAAATTGCTAAGTCTTCTACTTGGCTGATGTATTTCAGTAGTAAATAGAATTTGTATTATAAAAAACAATCGTATGTAAACAATGCGAGGCCACGGGTAACAAAATTTCCAACAATTCTTGATTAGAAATTCTAATTGGGTTGGATATAGTTCACAACCAATTTTCGCTGTAAATTTGATGTAAGCTGGACTGAACTTAATAAAAATTGAATCTTGACAAGGCCCTCACTGTCAACTGTAGTGAGAACGCCGGGATGAAACGCCAATTTGTATAGACTTAAGGCCGTTAAAAGCTATATTGAATCAATAATTCAACAAGTCCAATTAAATAATGCTCAGTCTTCTACTTGGCTGATGTATTTCAGTAGTATATAGAATTTGTGTTATAAAAAACACTCATATGTAGACAATGCCAGCCCACGGGTAACAAAATTTCGAACAATTCTTGATTAGAAATTCTAATTGGGTTGGATATAGTTCTCAATTGATTTTCGCTGTAAAATTGATGTAAGCTGGACTGAAATAAATAAAAATTGCGTCTTGACAAGGTCCTCACTGTCAACTGAAGAGTCCAAGTGAAACGCCGGCGCCGGGACGAAACGCCAATTTGTATGGACTAAAGGCCGTTAAAAGCAATATTGAATCAATAATTCAACAAGTCCAATTAAATAATGCTAAGTCTTCTACTTGGCTGATGTATTTCAGTAGTATATAGAATTTGTATTATAAAAAACACTCATATGCAAACAATGCCAGGCCACGGGTAACAAAATTTCCAACAATTCTTGATTAGAAATTCTAATTGGGTTGGATAGAGTTCACAATTGATTTTCGCTGTAAAATTGATGTAAGCTGGACTGAACTTAATAAAAATTGCGTCTGCACAAGGTTCTCACTATCAACTGAAGAGTCCAAGTGAGAACGCCGGGTCGAAACGCCAATTTTTATGGACTAAAGGGTTAAAAGCTATATTGAATCAATAATATAACAAGTCCAATTAAATAATGCTAAGTCTTCTACTTGGCTGATGTATTTCAATAGTATATAGAATTTGTATTATAAAAAACACTCATATGTAAACAATGCCAGGCCACGGGTAACAAAATTTCCAACAATTCTTGATTAGAAATTCTAATTAGGTTGGATATAGTTGACAATTGATTTTCGCTGTAAAATTGATGTATGCTGGACTGAACTTAATGAAAATTGCGTCTTGACAAGGCCCTCACTGTCAACTGAATAGTCCAAGTGACAACGCCGGGACGAAACGCCAATTTGTATGGACTAAATAATTCAACAAGTCCAATTAAATAATGCTAAGTCTTCTACTTGGCTGATGTATTTCAGTAGTATATAGAATTTGTTTTATAAAAAACACGCATATGTAAACAATGCCAGGCCACGGGTAACAAAATTTCCAACAATTCTTGATTAGAAATTCTAATTGGGTTGGATATACTTCACAACCAATTTTCGCTGTAAATTTGATATAAGCTGGACTGAACTTAATAAAAATTGCGTCTTGACAAGGCCCTCACTGTCAACTGAAGAGTCTGAGTGAAACGCGCCGGGACGAAACGCCAATTTTTATGGACTAAAGGCCGTTAAAAGCTATATTGAATCAATAATTCAACAAGTCCAATTAAATAGTGCTAAGTCTTCTTCTTGGCTGATGTATTTTTTGTGGTATATAGAATTTGTATTATAAAAAACACTCATATGTAATCAATGCGAGGCCACGGGTAACAAAATTTCCAACAATTCTTGATTAGAAATTCTAATTGGGTTGGATATAGTTCACAATTGATTTCCGCTGTAAAATCGATGTAAGCTGGACTGAACTTAATGAAAATTGCGTCTTGACAAGGCCCTCACTGTCAACTGAATAGTCCAAGTGACAACGCCGGGACGAAACGACAATTTGTATGGACTAAATAATTCAACAAGTCCAATTAAATAATGCTAAGTCTTCTACTTGGCTGATGTATTTCAGTAGTATATAGAATTTGTATTATAAAAAACACTCATATGTAAACAATGCCAGGCCACGGGTAACAAAATTTCCAACAATTCTTGATTAGAAATTCTAATTGGGTTGGATATAGTTTACAACCGATTTTCGCTGTAAATTTGATGTAAGCTGGACTGAACTTAATATAAATTGCGTCTTGACAAGGCCCTCACTGTCAACTGTAGTGAGAACGCCGGGACGAAACGGCAATTTGTATAGACTTAAGGCCGTTAAAAGCTATATTGAATCAATAATTCAACAAGTCCAATTAAATAATGCTAAGTCTTCTACTTGGCTGATGTATTTCAGTATTATATAGAATTTGTATTATAAAAAACACTCATATGTAAACAATGCCAGGCCATGGGTAACAAAATTTCCAACAATTCTTGATTAGAAATTCTTATTGGGTTGGATATAGTTCACACTTTATTTTTGCTGTAAAATTTATGTTAGCTGGACTGAACTTAATAAAAATTGCGTCCTGACAAGGCCCTCACTGTCAACTGAATAGTCCAACTCAGAACGCCGGGACGAAACGCCAATTTTTATGGACTAAAGGCCGTTAATAGCTATATTGAATCAATAATTCAAGAAGTCCAATTAAATAATGCTAAGTCTTCTACTTGGCTGATGTATTTCAGTAGTATATAGAATTTGTATTATAAAAAACACTCATATGTAAACAATGCCAGGCCACGGGTAACAAAATTTCCAACAATTCTTGATTAGAAATTCTAATTGGGTTGGATATAGTTCACAACCGTTTTTCGCTGTAAATTTGATGTAAGCTGGACTGAACTTATAATAAATTGCGTCTTGACAAGGCCCTCACTGTCAACTGAAGAGTCCAAGTGAGAACGCCGGGTAGAAACGCCAATTTGTATGGACTAAAGGCCGTTAAAAGCTATATTGTATCAATAATTCAACAAGTTCAATTAAATAATGCTAAGTCTTCTACTTGGCTGATGTATTTCAGTAGTATATAGAATTTGTATTATAAAAAAACACTCATATGTAAACAATGCCAGGCCACGGGTAACAAAATTTCCAACAATTCTTGACTAGAAATTCAAATTGGGTTGGATATAGTTCACAATTGATTTTCGCTGTGAAATTGATGTAAGCTGGACTGAACTTAATAAAAATTGCGTCTTGACAAGGCCCTCACTGTCAACTGTAGTGAGAACGCCGGGACGAAACGCCAATTTGTATAGACTTAAGGCCGTTAAAAGCTATATTGAATCAATAATTCAACAAGTCCAATTAAATAATGCTAAGTCTTCTACTTGGCTGATGTATTTCAGTATTATATAGAATTTGTATTATAAAAAACACTCATATGTAAACAATGCCAGGCCATGGGTAACAAAATTTCCAACAATTCTTGATGAGAAATTCTTATTGGGTTGGATATAGTTCACACTTTATTTTTGCTGTAAAATTTATGTTAGCTGGACTGAACTTAATAAAAATTGCGTCTTGACAAGGCCCTCACTGTCAACTGAATAGTCCAAGTCAGAACGCCGGGACGAAACGCCAATTTTTATGGACTAAAGGCCGTTAATAGCTATATTGAATCAATAATTCAAGAAGTCCAATTAAATAATGCTAAGTCTTCTACTTGGCTGATGTATTTCAGTAGTAGATAGAATTTGTATTATAAAAAAACACTCATATGTAAACAATGCCAGCCCACGGGTAACAAAATTTCGAACAATTCTTGATAAGAAATTCTAATTGAATTAAATTGATGTAAGCTGGACTGAAATTAATAAAAATTGCGTCTTGACAAGGTCCTTACTGTCAACTGAAGAGGCCAAGTGAAACGCCGGGACGAAACGCCAATTTGTATGGACTAAAGGCCGTTAAAAGCAATATTGAATCAGTAATTCAACAAGTCCAATTAAATAATGCTAAGTCTTCTACTTGGCTGATGTATTTCAGTAGTATATAGAATTTGTGTTATAAAAAACACTCATATGTAAACAATGCCAGCCCACGGGTAACAAAATTTCGAACAATTCTTGATTAGAAATTCTTATTGGGTTGGATATAGTTCACACTTTATTTTTGCTGTAAAATTTATGTTAGCTGGACTGAACTTAATAAAAATTGCGTCCTGACAAGGCCCTCACTGTCAACTGAATAGTCCAAGTCAGAACGCCGGGACGAAACGCCAATTTGTATAGACTTAAGGCCGTTAAAAGCTATATTGAATCAATAATTCAACAAGTCCAATTAAATAATGCTAAGTCTTCTACTTGGCTGATGTATTTCAGTAGTATATAGAATTTGTGTTATAAAAAACACTCATATGTAAACAATGCCAGCCCACGGGTAACAAAATTTCGAACAATTCTTGATTTTAGAAATTCTAGTTGGGTTGGATATAGTTCTCAATTGATTTTCGCTGTAAAATTGATGTAAGCTGGACTGAACTTAATAAAAATTGAATATTGACAAGGCCCTCACTGTCAACTGTAGTGAGAACGCCGGGACGAAACGCCAATTTGTATAGACTTAAGGCCGTTAAAAGCTATATTGAATCAATAATTCAACAAGTCCAATTAAATAATGCTCAGTCTTCTACTTGGCTGATGTATTTCAGTAGTATATAGAATTTGTGTTATAAAAAACACTCATATGTAAACAATGCCAGCCCACGGGTAACAAAATTTCGAACAATTCTCGATTAGAAATTCTAATTGGGTTGGATATAGTTCTCAATTGATTTTCGCTGTAAAATTGATGTAAGCTGGACTGAAATAAATAAAAATTGCGTCTTGACAAGGTCCTCACTGTCAACTGAAGAGTCCAAGTGAAACGCCGGGGCCGGGACGAAACGCCAATTTGTATGGACTAAAGGCCGTTAAAAGCAATATTGAATCAGTAATTCAACAAGTCCAATTAAATAATGCTAAGTCTTCTACTTGGCTGATGTATTTCAGTAGTATATAGAATTTGTATTATAAAAAACACTCATATGCAAACAATGCCAGGCCACGGGTAACAAAATTTCCAACAATTCTTGATTAGAAATTCTAATTGGGTTGGATATACTTCACAACCAATTTTCGCTGTAAATTTGATGTAAGCTGGACTGAACTTAATAAAAATTGCGTCTTGACAAGGCCCTCAATGTGAACTGAAGAGTCCAAGTGAAACGCGCCGGGACGAAACGCCAATTTTTATGGACTAAAGGCCGTTAAAAGCTATATTGAATCAATTATTCAACAAGTCCAATTAAATAATGCTAAGTCTTCTACTTGGCTGATGTATTTCAGTAGTATATAGAATTTGTATTATAAAAAACACTCATATGTAAACAATGCCAGGCAACGGGTAACAAAATTTCCAACAATTCTTGACTAGAAATTCAAATTGGGTTGGATATA
Organism: Melangyna quadrimaculata; assembly: GCA_949320155.1. Lineage (NCBI taxonomy): Eukaryota > Metazoa > Arthropoda > Insecta > Diptera > Syrphidae > Melangyna > Melangyna quadrimaculata. Next base: position 341,802,014 of record OX439483.1, on the reverse strand, counting down.
GTTCACAATTGATTTTCGCTGTGAAATTGATGTAAGCTGGACTGAACTTAATAAAAATTGCGTCTTGACAAGGCCCTCACTGTCAACTGTAGTGAGAACGCCGGGACGAAATGCCAATTTGTATAGACTTAAGGCCGTTAAAAGCTATATTGAATCAATAATTCAACAAGTCCAATTAAATAATGCTAAGTCTTCTACTTGGGTGATGTATTTCAGTATTATATAGAATTTGTACTATAAAAAACACTCATATGAAACAATGCCAGGCCATGGGTAACAAAATTTCCAACAATTCTTGATTAGAAATTCTTATTGGGTTGGATATAGTTCACACTTTATTTTTGCTGTAAAATGTATGTTAGCTGGACTGAACTTAATAAAAATTGCGTCTTGACAAGGCCCTCACTGTCAACTGTAGTGAGAACGCCGGGACGAAACGCCAATTTGTATAGACTTAAGGCCGTTAAAAGCTATATTGAATCAATAATTCAACAAGTCCAATTAAATAATGCTAAGTCTTCTACTTGGCTGATGTATTTCAGTAGTATATAGAATTTGTGTTATAAAAAACACTCATATGTAAACAATGCCAGCCCACGGGTAACAAAATTTCCAACAATTCTTGATTAGAAATTCCAATTGGGTTGGATATAGTTCACAATTGATTTTCGCTGTAAAATTGATGTAAGCTGGACTGAACTTAATGAAAAATGCTTCTTGACAGGGCACTCACTGTCAACTGAAGAGTCCAAGTGAGAACGCGGGCACGAAACGCCAATTTTTATTAAAGGCCGTTAAAAGCTATATTGAATCAATAATTCAACAAGTCCAATTAAATAATGCTAAGTCTTCTACTTGGCTGATGTATTTCAGTAGTATATAGAATTTGTGTTATAAAAAAACACTCATATGTAAACAATGCCAGGCCACGGGTAACAAAATTTCCAACAATTCTTGACTAGAAATTCTAATTGTGTTGGATATAGTTCACAATTGATTTTCGCTGTGAAATTGATGTAAGCTGGACTGAACTCAATAAAAATTGCGTCTTGACAAGGCCCTCACTGTCAACTGTAGTGAGAACGCCGGGACGAAACGCCAATTTGTATAGACTTAAGGCCGTTAAAAGCTATATTGAATCAATAATTCAACAAGTCCAATTAAATAATGCTAAGTCTTCTACTTGGCTGATGTATTTCAGTAGTATAAAGAATTTGTGTTATAAAAAACACTCATATGTAAACAATGCCAGGCCACGGGTAACAAAATTTCCAACAATTCTTGATTAGAAATTCTAATTAGGTTGGATAAAGTTGACAATTGATTTTCGCTGTAAAATTGATGTATGCTGGACTGAACTTAATGAAAATTGCGTCTTGACAAGGCCCTCACTGTCAACTGAATAGTCCAAGTGACAACGCCGGGACGAAACGCCAATTTGTATGGACTAAATAATTCAACAAGTCCAATTAAATAATGCTAAGTCTTCTACTTGGCTGATGTATTTCAGTAGTATATAGAATTTGTATTATAAAAAACACTCATATGTAAACAATGCCAGGCCACGGGTAACAAAATTTCCAACAATTCTTGATTAGAAATTCTAATTGGGTTGGATATACTTCACAACCAATTTTCGCTGTAAATTTGATGTAAGCTGGACTGAACTTAATAAAAATTGCGTCTTGACAAGGCCCTCACTGTCAACTGAAGAGTCTGAGTGAAACGCGCCGGGACGAAACGCCAATTTTTATGGACTAAAGGCCGTTAAAAGCTATATTGAATCAATAATTCAACAAGTCCAATTAAATAGTGCTAAGTCTTCTTCTTGGCTGATGTATTTCTGTGGTATATAGAATTTGTATTATAAAAAACACTCATATGTAATCAATGCGAGGCCACGGGTAACAAAATTTCCAACAATTCTTGATTAGAAATTCTAATTGGTTTGGATATAGTTCACAATTGATTTCCGCTGTAAAATCGATGTAAGCTGGACTGAACTTAATGAAAATTGCGTCTTGACAAGGCCCTCACTGTCAACTGAATAGTCCAAGTGACAACGCCGGGACGAAACGACAATTTGTATGGACTAAATAATTCAACAAGTCCAATTAAATAATGCTAAGTCTTCTACTTGGCTGATGTATTTCAGTAGTATATAGAATTTGTATTATAAAAAACACTCATATGTAAACAATGCCAGGCCACGGGTAACAAAATTTCCAACAATTCTTGATTAGAAATTCTAATTGGGTTGGATATAGTTCACAACCGATTTTCGCTGTAAATTTGATGTAAGCTGGACTGAACTTAATATAAATTGCGTCTTGACAAGGCCCTCACTGTCAACTGAAGAGTCCAAGTGAGAACGCCGGGTAGAAACGCCAATTTGTATGGACTAAAGGCCGTTAAAAGCTATATTGTATCAATAATTCAACAAGTTCAATTAAATAATGCTAAGTCTTCTACTTGGCTGATGTATTTCAGTAGTATATAGAATTTGTATTATAAAAAAACACTCATATGTAAGCAATGCCAGGCCACGGGTAACAAAATTTCCAACAATTCTTGACTAGAAATTCAAATTGGGTTGGATATAGTTCACAATTGATTTTCGCTGTGAAATTGATGTAAGCTGGACTGAACTTAATAAAAATTGCGTCTTGGCAAGGCCCTCACTGTCAACTGTAGTGAGAACGCCGGGACGAAACGCCAATTTGTATAGACTTAAGGCCGTTAAAAGCTATATTGAATCAATAATTCAACAAGTCCAATTAAATAATGCCAAGTCTTCTAATTGGCTGATGTATTTCAGTAGTATATAGAATTTGTATTATAAAAAACACTCATATGTAAACAATGCCAGGCCATGGGTAACAAAATTTCCAACAATTCTTGATTAGAAATTCTTATTGGGTTGGATATAGTTCACACTTTATTTTTGCTGTAAAAATTTATGTTAGCTGGACTAAACTTAATAAAAATTGCGTCCTGACAAGGCCCTCACTGTAAACTGAATAGTCCAAGTCAGAACGCCGGGACGAAACGCCAATTTTTATGGACTAAAGGCCGTTAATAGCTATATTGAATCAATAATTCAAGAAGTCCAATTAAATAATGCTAAGTCTTCTACTTGGCTGATGTATTTCAGTAGTATATAGAATTTGTATTATAAAAAACACTCATATCTAAACAATGCCAGGCCACGGGTAACAAAATTTCCAACAATTCTTGATTAGAAATTCTAATTGGGTTGGATATAGTTCACAGCCGATTTTCGCTGTAAATTTGATGTAAGCTGGACTGAACTTAATATAAATTGCGTCTTGACAAGGCCCTCACTGTCAACTGAAGAGTCCAAGTGAGAACGCCGGGTAGAAACGCCAATTTGTATGGATTAAGGCCGTTAAAAGCTATATTGTATCAATAATTCAACAAGTTCAATTAAATAATGCTAAGTCTTCTACTTGGCTGATGTATTTCAGTAGTATATAGAATTTGTATTATAAAAAAACACTCATATGTAAACAATGCCAGGCCACGGGTAACAAAATTTCCAACAATTCTTGACTAGAAATTCAAATTGGGTTGGATATAGTTCACAATTGATTTTCGCTGTGAAATTGATGTAAGCTGGACTGAACTTAATAAAAATTGCGTCTTGACAAGGCCCTCACTGTCAACTGTAGTGAGAACGCCGGGACGAAACGCCAATTTGTATAGACTTAAGGCCGTTAAAAGCTATATTGAATCAATAATTCAACAAGTCCAATTAAATAATGCTAAGTCTTCTACTTGGCTGATGTATTTCAGTATTATATAGAATTTGTATTATAAAAAACACTCATATGTAAACAATGCCAGGCCATGGGTAACAAAATTTCCAACAATTCTTGATTAGAAATTCTTATTGGGTTGGATATAGTTCACACTTTATTTTTGCTGTAAAATTTATGTTAGCTGGACTGAACTTAATAAAAATTGCGTCTTGACAAGGCCCTCACTGTCAACTGAATAGTCCAAGTCAGAACGCCGGGACGAAACGCCAATTTTTATGGACTAAAGGCCGTTAAAAGCTATATTGAATCAATAATTCAACAAGTCCAATTAAATAGTGCTAAGCCTTCTTCTTGGCTGATGTATTTCTGTGGTATATAGAATTTGTATTATAAAAAACACTCATATGTAATCAATGCGAGGCCACGGGTAACAAAATTTCCAACAATTCTTGATTAGAAATTCTAATTGGTTTGGATATAGTTCACAATTGATTTCCGCTGTAAAATCGATGTAAGCTGGACTGAACTTAATGAAAATTGCGTCTTGACAAGGCCCTCACTGTCAACTGAATAGTCCAAGTGACAACGCCGGGACGAAACGACAATTTGTATGGACTAAATAATTCAACAAGTCCAATTAAATAATGCTAAGTCTTCTACTTGGCTGATGTATTTCAGTAGTATATAGAATTTGTATTATAAAAAACACTCATATGTAAACAATGCCAGGCCACGGGTAACAAAATTTCCAACAATTCTTGATTAGAAATTCTAATTGGGTTGGATATAGTTCACAACCGATTTTCGCTGTAAATTTGATGTAAGCTGGACTGAACTTAATATAAATTGCGTCTTGACAAGGCCCTCACTGTCAACTGAAGAGTCCAAGTGAGAACGCCGGGTAGAAACGCCAATTTGTATGGACTAAAGGCCGTTAAAAGCTATATTGTATCAATAATTCAACAAGTTCAATTAAATAATGCTAAGTCTTCTACTTTGCTGATGTATTTCAGTAGTATATAGAATTTGTATTATAAAAAAACACTCATATGTAAGCAATGCCAGGCCACGGGTAACAAAATTTCCAACAATTCTTGACTAGAAATTCAAATTGGGTTGGATATAGTTCACAATTGATTTTCGCTGTGAAATTGATGTAAGCTGGACTGAACTTAATAAAAATTGCGTCTTGACAAGGCCCTCACTGTCAACTGTAGTGAGAACGCCGGGACGAAACGCCAATTTGTATAGACTTAAGGCCGTTAAAAGCTATATTGAATCAATAATTCAACAAGTCCAATTAAATAATGCCAAGTCTTCTAATTGGCTGATGTATTTCAGTATTATATAGAATTTGTATTATAAAAAACACTCATATGTAAACAATGCCAGGCCATGGGTAACAAAATTTCCAACAATTCTTGATTAGAAATTCTTATTGGGTTGGATATAGTTCACACTTTATTTTTGCTGTAAAATTTATGTTAGCTGGACTGAACTTAATAAAAATTGCGTCCTGACAAGGCCCTCACTGTAAACTGAATAGTGAGTCAGAACGCCGGGACGAAACGCCAATTTTTATGGACTAAAGGCCGTTAATAGCTATATTGAATCAATAATTCAAGAAGTCCAATTAAATAATGCTAAGTCTTCTACTTGGCTGATGTATTTCAGTAGTATATAGAATTTGTATTATAAAAAACACTCATATGTAAACAATGCCAGGCCACGGGTAACAAAATTTCCAACAATTCTTGATTAGAAATTCTAATTGGGTTGGATATAGTTCACAGCCGATTTTCGCTGTAAATTTGATGTAAGCTGGACTGAACTTAATATAAATTGCGTCTTGACAAGGCCCTCACTGTCAACTGAAGAGTCCAAGTGAGAACGCCGGGTAGAAACGCCAATTTGTATGGATTAAGGCCGTTAAAAGCTATATTGTATCAATAATTCAACAAGTCCAATTAAATAATGCTAAGTCTTCTACTTGGCTGATGTATTTCAGTAGTATATAGAATTTGTGTCTTGACAAGGCCCTCACTGTCAACTGTAGTGAGAACGCCGGGACGAAACGCCAATTTGTATAGACTTAAGGCCGTTAAAAGCTATATTGAATCAATAATTCAACAAGTCCAATTAAATAATGCCAAGTCTTCTAATTGGCTGATGTATTTCAGTATTATATAGAATTTGTATTATAAAAAACACTCATATGTAAACAATGCCAGGCCATGGGTAACAAAATTTCCAACAATTCTTGATTAGAAATTCTTATTGGGTTGGATATAGTTCACACTTTATTTTTGCTGTAAAATTTATGTTAGCTGGACTGAACTTAATAAAAATTGCGTCCTGACAAGGCCCTCACTGTAAACTGAATAGTGAGTCAGAACGCCGGGACGAAACGCCAATTTTTATGGACTAAAGGCCGTTAATAGCTATATTGAATCAATAATTCAAGAAGTCCAATTAAATAATGCTAAGTCTTCTACTTGGCTGATGTATTTCAGTAGTATATAGAATTTGTATTATAAAAAACACTCATATGTAAACAATGCCAGGCCACGGGTAACAAAATTTCCAACAATTCTTGATTAGAAATTCTAATTGGGTTGGATATAGTTCACACTTTATTTTTGCTGTAAAATTTATGTTAGCTGGACTGAACTTAATAAAAATTGCGTCCTGACAAGGCCCTCACTGTAAACTGAATAGTGAGTCAGAACGCCGGGACGAAACGCCAATTTTTATGGACTAAAGGCCGTTAATAGCTATATTGAATCAATAATTCAAAAAGTCCAATTAAATAATGCCAAGTCTTCTAATTGGCTGATGTATTTCAGTATTATATAGAATTTGTATTATAAAAAACACTCATATGTAAACAATGCCAGGCCATGGGTAACAAAATTTCCAACAATTCTTGATTAGAAATTCTTATTGGGTTGGATATAGTTCACACTTTATTTTTGCTGTAAAATTTATGTTAGCTGGACTGAACTTAATAAAAATTGCGTCCTGACAAGGCCCTCACTGTAAACTGAATAGTGAGTCAGAACGCCGGGACGAAACGCCAATTTTTATGGACTAAAGGCCGTTAATAGCTATATTGAATCAATAATTCAAGAAGTCCAATTAAATAATGCTAAGTCTTCTACTTGGCTGATGTATTTCAGTAGTATATAGAATTTGTATTATAAAAAACACTCATATGTAAACAATGCCAGGCCACGGGTAACAAAATTTCCAACAATTCTTGATTAGAAATTCTAATTGGGTTGGATATAGTTCACAGCCGATTTTCGCTGTAAATTTGATGTAAGCTGGACTGAACTTAATATAAATTGCGTCTTGACAAGGCCCTCACTGTCAACTGAAGAGTCCAAGTGAGAACGCCGGGTAGAAACGCCAATTTGTATGGATTAAGGCCGTTAAAAGCTATATTGTATCAATAATTCAACAAGTCCAATTAAATAATGCTAAGTCTTCTACTTGGCTGATGTATTTCAGTAGTATATAGAATTTGTATTATAAAAAAACACTCATATGTAAACAATGCCAGGCCACGGGTAACAAAATTTCCAACAATTCTTGACTAGAAATTCAAATTGGGTTGGATATAGTTCACAATTGATTTTCGCTGTGAAATTGATGTAAGCTGGACTGAACTTAATAAAAATTGCGTCTTGACAAGGCCCTCACTGTCAACTGTAGTGAGAACGCCGGGACGAAACGCCAATTTGTATAGACTTAAGGCCGTTAAAAGCTATATTGAATCAATAATTCAACAAGTCCAATTAAATAATGCTAAGTCTTCTACTTGGCTGATGTATTTCAGTATTATATAGAATTTGTATTATAAAAAACACTCATATGTAAACAATGCCAGGCCATGGGTAACAAAATTTCCAACAATTCTTGATTAGAAATTCTTATTGGGTTGGATATAGTTCACACTTTATTTTTGCTGTAAAATTTATGTTAGCTGGACTGAACTTAATAAAAATTGCGTCTTGACAAGGCCCTCACTGTCAACTGAATAGTCCAAGTCAGAACGCCGGGACGAAACGCCAATTTTTATGGACTAAAGGCCGTTAATAGCTATATTGAATCAATAATTCAAGAAGTCCAATTAAATAATGCTAAGTCTTCTACTTGGCTGATGTATTTCAGTAGTAGATAGAATTTGTATTATAAAAAACACTCATATGTAAACAATGCCAGCCCACGGGTAACAAAATTTCGAACAATTCTTGATTAGAAATTCTAATTGAATTGGATATAGTTCTCAATTGATTTTCGCTGTTAAATTGATGTAAGCTGGACTGAAATTAATAAAAATTGCGTCTTGACAAGGTCCTTACTGTCAACTGAAGAGGCCAAGTGAAACGCCGGGACGAAACGCCAATTTCTATGGACTAAAGGCCGTTAAAAGCAATATTGAATCAGTAATTCAACAAGTCCAATTAAATAATGCTAAGTCTTCTACTTGGCTGATGTATTTCAGTAGTATATAGAATTTGTGTTATAAAAAACACTCATATGTAAACAATGCCAGCCCACGGGTAACAAAATTTCGAACAATTCTTGATTAGAAATTCTAATTGGGTTGGACATAGTTCTCAATTGATTTTCGCTGTAAAATTGATGTAAGCTGGACTGAACTTAATAAAAATTGAATCTTGACAAGGCCCTCACTGTCAACTGTAGTGAGAACGCCGGGACGAAACGCCAATTTGTATAGACTTAAGGCCGTTAAAAGCTATATTGAATCAATAATTCAACAAGTCCAATTAAATAATGCTCAGTCTTCTACTTGGCTGATGTATTTCAGTAGTATATAGAATTTGTGTTACAAAAAACACTCATATGTAAACAATGCCAGCCCACGGGTAACAAAATTTCGAACAATTCTTGATTAGAAATTCTAATTGGGTTGGATATAGTTCTCAATTGATTTTCGCTGTAAAATTGATGTGAGCTGGACTGAAATAAATAAAAATTGCGTCTTGCTAAGGTCCTCACTGTCAACTGAAGAGTCCAAGTGAAACGCAGGGGCCGGGACGAAACGCCAATTTGTATGGACTAAAGGCCGTTAAAAGCAATATTGAATCAATAATTCAACAAGTCCAATTAAATAATGCTAAGTCTTCTACTTGGCTGATGTATTTCAGTAGTATATAGAATTTGTATTATAAAAAACACTCATATGCAAACAATGCCAGGCCACGGGTAACAAAATTTCCAACAATTCTTGATTAGAAATTCTAATTGGGTTGGATAGAGTTCACAATTGATTTTCGCTGTAAAATTGATGTAAGCTGGACTGAACTTAATAAAAATTGCGTCTGCACAAGGTTCTCACTGTCAACTGAAGAGTCCAAGTGAGAACGCCGGGACGAAACGCCAATTTTTATGGACTAAAGAGTTAAAAGCTATATTGAATCAATAATATAACAAGTCCAATTAAATAATGCTAAGTCTTCTACTTGGCTGATGTATTTCAATAGTATATAGAATTTGTATTATAAAAAACACTCATATGTAAACAATGCCAGGCCACGGGTAACAAAATTTCCAACAATTCTTGATTAGAAATTCTAATAAGGTTGGATATAGTTGACAATTGATTTTCGCTGTAAAATTGATGTATGCTGGACTGAACTTAATGAAAATTGCGTCTTGACAAGGCCCTCACTGTCAACTGAAAAGTCCAAGTGACAACGCCGGGACGAAACGCCAATTTGTATGGACTAAATAATTCAACAAGTCTAATAAAATAATGCTAAGTCTTCTACTTGGCTGATGTATTTCAGTAGTATATAGAATTTGTATTATAAAAAACACTCATATGTAAACAATGCCAGGCCACGGGTAACAAAATTTCCAACAATTCTTGATTAGAAATTCTAATTGGGTTGGATATACTTCACAACCAATTTTCGCTGTAAATTTGATGTAAGCTGGACTGAACTTAATAAAAATTGCGTCTTGACAAGGCCCTCACTGTCAACTGAAGAGTCCAAGTGAAACGCGCCGGGACGAAACGCCAATTTTTATGGACTAAAGGCCGTTAAAAGCTATATTGAATCAATAATTCAACAAGTCCAATTAAATAGTGCTAAGTCTTCTTCTTGGCTGATGTATTTCTGTGGTATATAGAATTTGTATTATAAAAAACACTCATATGTAAACAATGCCAGGCCACGGGTAACAAAATTTCCAACAATTCTTGACTAGAAATTCAAATTGGGTTGGATATAGTTCACAATTGATTTTCGCTGTGAAATTGATGTAAGCTGGACTGAACTTAATAAAAATTGCGTCTTGACAAGGCCCTCACTGTCAACTGTAGTGAGAACGCCGGGACGAAACGCCAATTTGTATAGACTTAAGGCCGTTAAAAGCTATATTGAATCAATAATTCAACAAGTCCAATTAAATAATGCTAAGTCTTCTACTTGGCTGATGTATTTCAGTAGTATATAGAATTTGTGTTATAAAAAACACTCATATGTAAACAATGCCAGCCCACGGGTAACAAAATTTCCAACAATTCTTGATTAGAAATTCCAATTGGGTTGGATATAGTTCACAATTGATTTTCGCTGTAAAATTGATGTAAGCTGGACTGAACTTAATGAAAAATGCTTCTTGACAGGGCACTCACTGTCAACTGAAGAGTCCAAGTGAGAACGCGGGCACGAAACGCCAATTTTTATTAAAGGCCGTTAAAAGCTTTATTGAATCAATAATTCAACAAGTCCAATTAAATAATGCTAAGTCTTCTACTTGGCTGATGTATTTCAGTAGTATATAGAATTTGTGTTATAAAAAACACTCATATGTAAACAATGCCAGGCCACGGGTAACAAAATTTCCAACAATTCTTGACTAGAAATTCTAATTGTGTTGGATATAGTTCACAATTGATTTTCGCTGTGAAATTGATGTAAGCTGGACTTAACTCAATAAAAATTGCGTCTTGACAAGGCCCTCACTGTCAACTGTAGTGAGAACGCCGGGACGAAACGCCAATTTGTATAGACTTAAGGCCGTTAAAAGCTATATTGAATCAATAATTCAACAAGTCCAATTAAATAATGCTAAGTCTTCTACTTGGCTGATGTATTTCAGTAGTATATAGAATTTGTGTTATAAAAAACACTCATATGTAAACAATGCCAGTCCACGGGTAACAAAATTTCGAACAATTCTTGATTAGAAATTCTAATTGGGTTGGATATAGTTCACAATTGATTTTCGCTGTAAAATTGATGTAAGCTGGACTGAACTTAATGAAAAATGCTTCTTGACAGGGCACTCACTGTCAACTGAAGAGTCCAAGTGAGAACGCGGGCACGAAACGCCAATTTTTATTCAAGGCCGTTAAAAGCTATATTGAATCAATAATTCAACAAGTCCAATTAAATAATGCTAAGTCTTCTACTTGGCTGATGTATTTCAGTAGTATATAGAATTTGTATTATAAAAAACACTCATATGTAAACAATGCCAGGCCACGGGTAACAAAATTTCCAACAATTCTTGATTAGAAATTCTAGTTGGGTTCGATATAGTTCACAATTTATTTTCGCTGTAAAATTGATGTAAGCTGGACTGAACTTAATAAAAATTGCGTCTGGACAAGGCCCTCACTGTCAACTGAAGAGTCCAAGTGAGAACGCTGGGACGAAACGCCAATTTTTATGGACTAAAGGGTTAAAAGCTATATCGAATGAATAATTCAACAAGTCCAATTAAATAATGCTAAGTCTTCGACTTGGCTGATGTATTTCAGTATTATATAGAATTTGTGTTATAAAACACACTCATATGTAAACAATGCCAGGCCACGGGTAACAAAATTTCCAACAATTCTTGATTAGAAATTCTAATTGGGTTGGATATAGTTCACACTTTATTTTTGCTGTAAAATTTATGTTAGCTGGACTGAACTTAATAAAAATTGCTAAGTCTTCTACTTGGCTGATGTATTTCAGTAGTAAATAGAATTTGTATTATAAAAAACAATCGTATGTAAACAATGCGAGGCCACGGGTAACAAAATTTCCAACAATTCGTGATTAGAAATTCTAATTGGGTTGGATATAGTTCACAACCAATTTTCGCTGTAAATTTGATGTAAGCTGGACTGAACTTAATAAAAATTGAATCTTGACAAGGCCCTCACTGTCAACTGTAGTGAGAACGCCGGGACGAAACGCCAATTTGTATAGACTTAAGGCCGTTAAAAGCTATATTGAATCAATAATTCAACAAGTCCAATTAAATAATGCTCAGTCTTCTACTTGGCTGATGTATTTCAGTAGTATATAGAATTTGTGTTATAAAAAACACTCATATGTAGACAATGCCAGCCCCCGGGTAACAAAATTTCGAACAATTCTTGATTAGAAATTCTAATTGGGTTGGATATAGTTCTCAATTGATTTTCGCTGTAAAATTGATGTAAGCTGGACTGAAATAAATAAAAATTGCGTCTTGACAAGGTCCTCACTGTCAACTGAAGAGTCCAAGTGAAACGCCGGCGCCGGGACGAAACGCCAATTTGTATGGACTAAAGGCCGTTAAAAGCAATATTGAATCAATAATTCAACAAGTCCAATTAAATAATGCTAAGTCTTCAACTTGGCTGATGTATTTCAGTAGTATATAGAATTTGTATTATTAAAAACACTCATATGCAAACAATGCCAGGCCACGGGTAACAAAATTTCCAACAATTCTTGATTAGAAATTCTAATTGGGTTGGATAGAGTTCACAATTGATTTTCGCTGTAAAATTGATGTAAGCTGGACTGAACTTAATAAAAATTGCGTCTGCACAAGGTTCTCACTGTCAACTGAAGAGTCCAAGTGAGAACGCCGGGTCGAAACGCCAATTTTTATGGATGGATTTCAATAATATAACAAGTCCAATTAAATAATGCTAAGTCTTCTACTTGGCTGATGTATTTCAATAGTATATAGAATTTGTATTATAAAAAACACTCATATGTAAACAATGCCAGGCCACGGGTAACAAAATTTCCAACAATTCTTGATTAGAAATTCTAATTAGGTTGGATATAGTTGACAATTGATTTTCGCTGTAAAATTGATGTATGCTGGACTGAACTTAATGAAAATTGCGTCTTGACAAGGCCCTCACTGTCAACTGAATAGTCCAAGTGACAACGCCGGGACGAAAGGCCAATTTGTATGGACTAAATAATTCAACAAGTCCAATTAAATAATGCTAAGTCTTCTACTTGGCTGATGTATGTTTACTCATATGTAAACAATGCCAGGCCATGGGTAGCAAAATTTCCAACAATTCTTGATTAGAAATCCTAATTGGGTTGGATATACTTCACAACCAATTTTCGCTGTAAATTTGATGTAAGCTGGACTGAACTTAATAAAAATTGCGTCTTGACAAGGCCCTCACTGTCAACTGAAGAGTCCAAGTGAGAACGCCGGGTAGAAACGCCAATTTTTATGGACTAAAGGCCGTTAAAAGCTATATTGTATCAATAATTCAACAAGTTCAATTAAATAATGCTAAGTCTTCTACTTGGCTGATGTATTTCAGTAGTATATAGAATTTGTATTATAAAAAAACACTCATATGTAAACAATGCCAGGCCACGGGTAACAAAATTTCCAACAATTCTTGACTAGAAATTCAAATTGGGTTGGATATAGTTCACAATTTATTTTCGCTGTGAAATTGATGTAAGCTGGACTGAACTTAATAAAAATTGCGTCTTGACAAGGCCCTCACTGTCAACTGTAGTGAGAACGCCGGGACGAAACGCCAATTTGTATAGACTTAAGGCCGTTAAAAGCTATATTGAATCAATAATTCAACAAGTCCAATTAAATAATGCTAAGTCTTCTACTTGGCTGATGTATTTCAGTATTATATAGAATTTGTATTATAAAAAACACTCATGTAAACAATGCCAGGCCACGAGTAACAAAATTTCCAACAATTCTTGATTAGAAATTCTTATTGGGTTGGATATAGTTCACACTTTATTTTTGCTGTAAAATTTATGTTAGCTGGACTGAACTTAATAAAAATTGCGTCTTGACAAGGCCCTCACTGTCAACTGAATAGTCCAATTCAGAACGCCGGGACGAAACGCCAATTTTTATGGACTAAAGGCCGTTAATAGCTATATTGAATCAATAATTCAATAAGTCCAATTAAATAATGCTTAGTCTTCTACTTGGCTGATGTATTTCAGTAGTAGATAGAATTTGTATTATAAAAAACACTCATATGTAAACAATGCCAGCCCACGGGTAACAAAATTTCCAACAATTCTTGATTAGAAATTCTAATTGAATTGGATATAGTTCTCAATTGATTTTCGCTGTTAAATTGATGTAAGCTGGACTGAAATTAATAAAAATTGCGTCTTGACAAGGTCCTTACTGTCAACTGAAGAGGCCAAGTGAAACGCCGGGACGAAACGCCAATTTGTATGGACTAAAGGCCGTTAAAAGCAATATTGAATCAGTAATTCAACAAGTCCAATTAAATAATGCTAAGTCTTCTACTTGGCTGATGTATTTCAGTAGTATATAGAATTTGTGTTATAAAAAACACTTATATGTAAACAATGCCAGCCCACGGGTAACAAAATTTCGAACAATTCTTGATTAGAAATTCTAATTGGGTTGGATATAGTTCTCAATTGATTTTCGCTGTAAAATTGATGTAAGCTGGACTGAACTTAATAAAGATTGAATCTTGACAAGGCCCTCACTGTCAACTGTAGTGAGAACGCCGGGACGAAACGCCAATTTGTATAGACTTAAGGCCGTTAAAAGCTATATTGAATCAATAATTCAACAAGTCCAATTAAATAATGTTCAGTCTTCTACTTGGCTGATGTATTTCAGTAGTATATAGAATTTGTGTTATAAAAAACACTCATATGTAAACAATGCCAGCCCACGGGTAACAAAATTTCGAATAATTCTTGATTAGAAATTCTAATTGGGTTGGATATAGTTCTCAATTGATTTTCGCTGTAAAATTGATGTAAGCTGGACTGAAATAAATAAAAATTGCGTCTTGACAAGGTCCTCACTGTCAACTGAAGAGTCCAAGTGAAACGCCGGCGCCGGGACGAAACGCCAATTTGTATGGACTAAAGGCCGTTAAAAGCAATATTGAATCAACAATTCAACAAGTCCAATTAAATAATGCTAAGTCTTCTACTTGGCTGATGTATTTCAGTAGTATATAGAATTTGTATTATAAAAAACACTCATATGCAAACAATGCCAGGCCACGGGTAACAAAATTTCCAACAATTCTTGATTAGAAATTCTAATTGGGTTGGATAGAGTTCACAATTGATTTTCGCTGTAAAATTGATGTAAGCTGGACTGAACTTAATAAAAATTGCGTCTGCACAAGGTTCTCACTGTCAACTGAAGAGTCCAAGTGAGAACGCCGGGACGAAACGCCAATTTTTATGGACTAAAGAGTTAAAAGCTATATAGAATCAATAATATAACAAGTCCAATTAAATAATGCTAAGTCTTCTACTTGGCTGATGTATTTCAATAGTATATAGAATTTGTATTATAAAAAACACTCATATGTAAACAATGCCAGGCCACGGGTAACAAAATTTCCAACAATTCTTGATTAGAAATTCTAATAAGGTTGGATATAGTTGACAATTGATTTTCGCTGTAAAATTGATGTATGCTGGACTGAACTTAATGAAAATTGCGTCTTGACAAGGCCCTCACTGTCAACTGAATAGTCCAAGTGACAACGCCGGGACGAAACGCCAATTTGTATGGACTAAATAATTCAACAAGTCCAATTAAATAATGCTAAGTCTTCTACTTGGCTGATGTATTTCAGTAGTATATAGAATTTGTATTATAAAAAACACTCATATGTAAACAATGCCAGGCCACGGGTAACAAAATTTCCAACAATTCTTGATTAGAAATTCTAATTGGGTTGGATATACTTCACAACCAATTTTCGCTGTAAATTTGATGTAAGCTGGACTGAACTTAATAAAAATTGCGTCTTGACAAGGCCCTCACTGTCAACTGAAGAGTCCAAGTGAAACGCGCCGGGATGAAACGCCAATTTTTATGGACTAAAGGCCGTTAAAAGCTATATTGAATCAATAATTCAACAAGTCCAATTAAATAATGCTAAGTCTTCTACTTGGCTGATGTATTTCAGTAGTATATAGAATTTGTATTATAAAAAACACTCATATGTAAACAATGCCAGGCCACGGGTAACAAAATTTCGAACAATTCTTGACTAGAAATTCAAATTGGGTTGGATATAGTTCACAATTGATTTTCGCTGTGAAATTGATGTAAGCTGGACTTAACTTAATAAAAATTGCGTTTTGACAAGGCCCTCACTGTCAACTGTAGTGAGAACGCCGGGACGAAACGCCAATTTGTATAGACTTAAGGCCGTTAAAAGCTATATTGAATCAATAATTCAACAAGTCCAATTAAATAATGCTAAGTCTTCTACTTGGGTGATGTATTTCAGTATTATATAGAATTTGTATTATAAAAAACACTCATATGTAAACAATGCCAGGCCATGGGTAACAAAATTTCCAACAATTCTTGATTAGAAATTCTTATTGGGTTGGATATAGTTCACACTTTATTTTTGCTGTAAAATTTATGTTAGCTGGACTGAACTTGATAAAAATTGCGTCTTGACAAGGCCCTCACTGTCAACTGAATAGTCCAAGTCAGAACGCCGGGACGAAACGCCAATTTTTATGGACTAAAGGCCGTTAATAGCTATATTGAATCAATAATTCAAGAAGTCCAATTAAATAATGCTCAGTCTTCTACTTGGCTGATGTATTTCAGTAGTATATAGAATTTGTGTTATAAAAAACACTCATATGTAGACAATGCCAGCCCACGGGTAACAAAATTTCGAACAATTCTTGATTAGAAATTCTAATTGGGTTGGATATAGTTCTCAATTGATTTTCGCTGTTAAATTGATGTAAGCTGGACTGAAATTAATAAAAATTGCGTCTTGACAAGGTCCTTACTGTCAACTGAAGAGGCCAAGTGGAACGCCGGGACGAAACGCCAATTTGTATGGACTAAAGGCCGTTAAAAGCAATATTGAATCAGTAATTCAACAAGTCCAATTAAATAATGCTAAGTCTTCTACTTGGCTGATGTATTTCAGTAGTATATAGGATTTGTATTATAAAAAACACTCATATGTAAACAATGCCAGTCCACGGGTAACAAAATTTCCAACAATTCTTGATTAGAAATTCTAATTGGGTTGGATAGAGTTCACAATTGATTTTCGCTGTAAACTTGATGTAAGCTGGACTGAACTTAATAAAAATTGCGTCTGCACAAGTTTCTCACTGTCAACTGAAGAGTCCAAGAGAGAACGCCGGGACGAAACGCCAATTTTTATGGACTAAAGGGTTAAAAACTATATTGAATCAATAATATAACAAGTCCAATTAAATAATGCTAAGTCTTCTACTTGGCTGATGTATTTCAATAGTATATAGAATTTTTATTATAAAAAACACTCATATGTAAACAATGCCAGGCCACGGGTAACAAAATTTCCAACAATTCTTGATTAGAAATTCTAATTAGGTTGGATATAGCTGACAATTGATTTTCGCTGTAAAATTGATGTATGCTGGACTGAACTTAATGAAAATTGCGTCTTGACAAGGCCCTCACTGTCAACTGCATAGTCCAAGTGACAACGCCGGGACGAAACGCCAATTTGTATGGACTAAATAATTCAACAAGTCCAATTAAATAATGCTAAGTCTTCTACTTGGCTGATGTATGTTTACTCATATGTAAACAATGCCAGGCCATGGGTAGCAAAATTTCCAACAATTCTTGATTAGAAATCCTAATTGGGTTGGATATACTTCACAACCAATTTTCGCTGTAAATTTGATGTAAGCTGGACTGAACTTAATAAAAATTGCGTCTTGACAAGGCCCTCATTGTCAACTGAAGAGTCCAAGTGAAACGCGCGCTGGGACGAAACGCCAATTTTTATGGACTAAAGGCCGTTAAAAGCTATATTGAATCAATAATTCAGCAAGTCCAATTAAATAGTGCTAAGTCTTCTACTTGGCTGATGTATTTCTGTGGTATATAGAATTTGTATTATAAAAAACACTCATATGTAATCAATGCGAGGCCACGGGTAACAAAATTTCCAAAAATTCTTGATTAGAAATTCTAATTGGGTTGGATAGAGTTCACAATTGATTTTCGCTGTAAAATTGATGTAAGCTGGACTGAACTTAATGAAAATTGCGTCTTGACAAGGACCTCACTGTCAGCTGAATAGTCCAAGTGACAACGCCGGGACGAAACGCCAATTTGTATGGACTAAATAATTCAACAAGTCCAATTAAATAATGCTAAGTCTTCTACTTGGCTGATGTATTTCAGTGGTATATAGAATTTGTATTATAAAAAATACTCATATGTAAACAATGCCAGGCCACGGGTAACAAAATTTCCAACAATTCTTGATTAGAAATTCTAATTGGGTTGTATATAGTTCACAATTGATTTTCGCTGTAAAATTGATGTAAGCTGGACTGAACTTAATGAAAATTGCGTCTTGACAAGGCACTCACTGTCAACTGAAGATTCCAAGTGAGAACGCCGGGACGAAACGCCAATTTTTATTAAAGGCCGTTAAAAGCTATATTGAGTCAATAATTAAACAAGCCCAATTAAATAATGCTAAGTCTTCTACTTGGCTGATGTATTTCAGTAGTATATAGAATTTGTATTATAAAAAACACTCATATGTAAACAATGCCAAGCCACGGGTAACAAAATTTCCAACAATTCTTGACTAGAAATTCAAATTGGGTTGGATATAGTTCACAATTGATTTTCGCTGTGAAATTGATGTAAGCTGGACTGAACTTAATAAAAATTGCGTCTTGACAAGGCCCTCACTGTCAACTGTAGTGAGAACGCCGGGACGAAACGCCAATTTGTATAGACTTAAGGCCGTTAAAAGCTATATTGAATCAATAATTCAACAAGTCCAATTAAATAATGCTAAGTCTTCTACTTGGCTGATGTATTTTTAGTAGTATATATAATTTGTGTTATAAAAACACACTCATATGTAAACAATGCCAGCCCACGGGTAACAAAATTTCCAACAATTCTTGATTGGAAATTCTAATTGGGTTGGATATAGTTCACAATTGATTTTCGCTGTAAAATTGATGTAAGCTGAACTGAACTTAATGAAAAATGCATCTTGACAGGGCACTCACTGTCAACTGAAGAGTCCAAGTGAGAACGCCGGCACGAAACGCCAATTTTTATTAAAGGCCGTTAAAAGCTATATTAAATCAATAATTCAACAAGTCTAATTAAATAATGCTAAGTCTTCTACTTGGCTGATGTATTTCAGTAGTATATAGAATTTGTATTATAAAAAACACTCATATGTAAACAATGCCAGGCCACGGGTATATATAATTTGTGTTATAAAAAACACTCATATGTAAACAATGCCAGCCCACGGGTAACAAAATTTCCAACAATTCTTGATTAGAAATTCTAATTGGGTTCGATATGGTTCACAATTTATTTTCGCTGTAAAATTGATGTAAGCTGGACTGAACTTAATAAAAATTGCGTCTGGACAAGGCCCTCACTGTCAACTGAAGAGTCCAAGTGAGAACGCTGGGACGAAACGCCAATTTTTATGGACTAAAGGGTTAAAAGCTATATTGAATGAATAATTCAACAAGTCCAATTAAATAATGCTAAGTGTTCTACTTGGCTGATGTATTTCAGTATTATATAGAATTTGTATTATAAATGATGTTCAAAAGGGTAGTTATGTGCATTCAAGAGGACACAAGCGTCCACAGGTTTTTCTCAAAACCCACCTCTGTCTACCAACTCCTACTCTCACCTCCACGTGGTGAACATCGGGTGTCTAGTACCTCAGCTGAAGACGGGGTTTAAATCCCCGTGGAAAGCTGTTGGGGACAGCAAACGAGAGAGGGGGGGGGGAGGAGTGTTCCCACTAAGGCACTTCTCCTTTCATCGAGGCGGCAGCGGACGAATTCTCTTGATGGAATCAACGGTGGCGTCTACAGTTCCAGTTAGGTTGAAATACTTAGTGAACACCTTATATGGGCTACTACGACATATTTGTAGCTCAGGCCTATAAGGGGCGGTTTATCCGGCTCCCTACCCTTGGAGTTATACGAAGGGTCTGGTCCTCCGGGTCGGGGGTTGTGCGTCGGGGTAACTTCCCTACCACGTAAAAAAAAGTTGTTCCGAAACAACAACAAGCCGCGGATATGGATGATTTTAAAGTTGACGACCCCAGCAAACGAAACAAGGACAATGAATTTCGGATCTGCACGTGGAATGTCCTGTCCTTATACAGAACACGTGCAGCCGAACAATTAGCGGAGAACCTGGACAGGCTAAAGGCTGACGTAACAGCCATCCAGGAAGTGCGATGGGATGGAGAGGGCATACGGAGACTGAAAACGTGTGACATCTACTACGGCGGGTGCTTGAAGGAACATGGTCAGCGGCTCTTTGGTTGTGGTTTTGTGATAAGGGGAAGACTTAGGCAAGAAGTCTTGGGCTTCCGAAGTGTAAGCGAGCGCCTGGTTACAATCCGCATCAAGGGCAAATTTAAGAACATTTCGCTAATCTGTTTTCATGCCCCCCATGAAGGGAGAGAGGACTCAACCAAAGAAGCATTCTACGATCTCTTGGAGACAACGTATGATATGTGCCCGAAATACGACGTGAAGATCATTCTTGGTGACTTCAACGCAAGATTCGGAAAGGAGGGCATCTTTGGTTCGATAGTCGGAGGACACAGCCTACACGACGAAACTTCCGGCAACGGACACAGGCTGGCAGACTTTGCGGCGGGGCGAAATGTCATCATCTCAAGCACCTACTTCCCACACCTCAATATACACAAGGGGACTTGGCGGTCACGTGATCAAGTAACCGTCAACCAAATCGAGGTACCAACATTGACTCGGATCACTACCTGGTGGTAGCTAGACTACGTATGCGGATATCCATGACGCGACAACGCAGAGCAGATGCTGTGAAAAGATTCGATGTCGAGAAGCTTAAATCGCAAGAGACCGCCAGAACTTTTGCAGACCACGTAACTCTTAATCTCTCAGGAGGTCCGCCACCAGCATCAAGTGCAGAGGACCAGTGGGAACACTGTCAACAAGCTATCAGAAGTGCCGCCTCTGATGTGCTGGGTTTCACTAGGCGAATACAACGAAACCCCTGGTGCGATGAAGAGTGCCGGCTAGCGCATGCAGCTAAGGACGAGGCCTACCAGGCAATGCTGCAGACTCGAACAAGAGCTGCTGAGAGAGTAGCCCGGGAGCTCTACGGGCTGAAACGAAAAGAGGAACGCCGACTTCTCAGGAGGAAAAAGAGAGAGCACGAGAAGCGGGAGGGTTGTAGCGGTAGGGGAGATGTTCGAAAATTTTATCAGAGGGTGAAGCGATCCACCCAAGGATTCAAGGCTAGAACGGAAGCCTGCCGAGATGAGAGTGGGAATATGGTAGTAGACACACAGTCAGTGCTGAGGATCTGGAAAGAACACTTCTCTAGAATGCTTAATGGCGAAGACAGCCAAGATGCCGCTAATAGGCAGAACGCTCCATTCAACTTGGACGATGATGGCCAACAGTTCCGTCCACCCGACCTAACTGAAGTGCGGCTGGCGATATCCAAACTTAAGTCGTACAAGGCTGCAGGTGCGGATGGCTTACAAGCCGAACTATTTAAATCAGCGGGAGATGAATTGGCTAGGAGCATACACCAGCTCATCTGAAAAATTGGGTCGGAGGAAAGTATGCCCGATGAATGGAACCTCGGTATAGTGTGCCCCATCCATAAAAAGGGAGATGTTCTGAAATGTACCAACTACAGAGGAATTAGTCTCCTAAACGTCGCTTATAAAATCTTGTCGGCCATCCGCCGACAGGTGACCGCTTAAAACCTTTTGTCAACGATCTGATCGGCCCTTATCAGTGCGGTTTTAGGCCAGGCAAGTCAACCGTCGATCAAATGTTCACACTCCGACAAATTTTAGAAAAATCCCGGAATTCCAGATCTATACACACCACCTTTTTATCGATTTTAAAGTCGCGTATGATAGCGTGAAAAGGGACGAATTATACAGAGCCATGTCGAGTCTCGGCATCCCTGCCAAACTCGTCCGCTTGTGCAGGATGACGATGGAGAAATCTCGCTGCTCCGTGAAAATTGGTAAGAACACCACCGATTCCTTTGATGTTGAGAAAGGATTGAGGCAAGGCGACGCGTTATCCTATTAAAGTTAACCTATTCAACATCGTTCTTGAAGCCATTGTACGCAACGCACATGTCAACACCAGCGGTACAATCTATCAAAAGTCCGTTCAATTGCTTGCATATGCGGATGACATAGACATTGTCGGCAGAACGAAGCGAGCTGTGGCAGGGGCATTTGCGAGCATTGAATCGGAGGCGGCTAGAATGGGATTGGCGGTTAATGAGGACAAGACGAAGTATATGCTGTCATCGAGAGAGGAATCTCAACATCGTCGACTCGGGCAAAATATCACGATGGACAGATATAACTTCGAAGTTGTCGTTGTCAAGGACTTTGTCTACCTGGGCTCCACTATTACATCGCAGAATGACATCAGTGCAGAGATCAAGCGAAGAATTACTCTTGCCAACCGCTGTTTCTTCGGTCTAAGAAGGCATTTAAGTAGTAAGGCCCTCTCTCAGAGAACCAAGGAGACTTTATACAAAACCCTAATCATCCCGGTCCTGCTTTATGGGTCAGAAGCATGGACACTGAAAGATTCGGATAAAAATCTGCTAGGGTGCTTTGAGAGGAAGATTCTTCGTGTGATTTTCGGTCCGGTGTGTATCGAAGGAGTATGGAGGAGAAGATTCAACGACGAGCTATACGGGCTATATAGCGACGTTGACCTGGTCAAAAAGCTGGAAATACAGCGGCTGAGATGGCTGGGGCACGTGGAGCGTATGGACAGCAACGCACCTGCCCGACTAGTCTTCGAATCCAACCCCGAAGGGGTACGCAGCAGAGGAAGAACCCGTAACAGATGGCGCAATCAAGTGAATGACGACATCAAAGCACTCGGTGTGCGCAACTGGAAGCGGCTAGCTAGGGACAGAGCTGGCTGGAGGGGCTTGTAAGTTGAGGCCGCAGCCCATCCTGGGCTGTGAGCGCCATCAAAAGTAAAGTAAGTAAGTATTATAAAAAACACTCATATGTAAACAATGCCAGACCATGGGTAACAAAATTTCGAACAGTTCTTGATTAGAAATTCTAATTGAATTGAATATAGTTCTCAATTGATTTTCGCTGTAAAATTAATGTAAGCTGGACTGAAATTAATAAAAATTGCGTCTTGACAAGGTCCTTACTGTCAACTGAAGAGTCCACGCCGGGACGAAACGCCAATTTGTATGGACTAAAGGCCGTTAAAAGCAATATTGAATCAGTAATTCAACAAGTCCAATTAAATAATGCTAAGTCTTCTACTTGGCTGATGTATTTCAGTAGTATATAGAATTTGTATTATAAAAAACACTCATATGCAAACAATGCCAGGCCACGGGTAACAAAATTTCCAACAATTCTTGATAAGAAATTCTTAATGGGTTGGATAGAGTTCACAATTTATTTTCGCTGCAAAATTGAAGTAAGCTGGACTGAACTTAATAAAAATTGCGTCTGCACAAGGTTCTCACTGTCAACTGAAGAGTCCAAGTGAGAACGCCGGGACGAAACGCCAATTTTTGTGGACTAAAGGGTTAAAAGCTATATTGAATCAATAATTCAACAAGTCCAATTAAATAATGCGTGGTCTTCTACTTGGCTGATGTATTTCAATAGTATATAGAATTTGTATTATAAAAAACACTCAAATGTAAACAATGCCAGGCCACGGGTAACAAAATTTCCAACAATTCTTGATTAGAAATTCTAATTGTGTTGGATATAGTTGACAATTGATTTTCGCTGTAAATTTGATGTATGCTGGACTGAACTTAATACAAATTGCGTCTTGACAAGGCCCTCACTGTCAACTGAAGAGTCCAAGTGAGAACGCCGGGATAAAACGCCAATTTGTATGGACTAAATAATTCAACAAGTCCAATTAAATAATGCTTAGTCTTCTACTTGGCTGATGTATGTCAGTAGTATATAGAATTTGTGTTATAAAAAACACTCGTATGTAAACAATGCCAGCCCACGGGTAACAAAATTTCCAACAATTCTTGATTAGAAATTCTAATTGGGTTGGATATAGTTCACAATTGATTTTCGCTGTAAAATTGATGTAAGCTGGATTGAACTTAATGAAAATTGCGTCTTGACAAGGCACTCACTGTCAATTGAAGATTCCAAGTGAGAACGCCGGGACGAAACGCCAATTTTTATTAAAGGCCGTTAAAAGCTATATTGAGTCAATAATTAAACAAGCCCAATTAAATAATGCTAAGTCTTCTACTTGGCTGATGTATTTCAGTAGTATATAGAATTTGTATTATAAAAAACACTCATATGTAAACAATGCCAGGCCACGGGTAACAAAATTTCCAACAATTCTTGACCAGAAATTCAAATTGGGTTGGATATAGTTCACAATTGATTTTCGCTGTGAAATTGATGTAAGCTGGACTGAACTTAATAAAAATTGCGTCTTGACAAGGCCCTCACTGTCAACTGTAGTGAGAACGCCGGGACGAAACGCCAATTTGTATAGACTTAAGGCCGTTAAAAGCTATATTGAATCAATAATTCAACAAGTCCAACTAAATAATGCTATGTTTTCTACTTGGCTGATGTATTTCGGTAGTATATATAATTTGTGTTATAAAAAACACGCATATGTAAACAATGCCAGCCCACGGGTAACAAAATTTCCAACAATTCTTGATTAGAAATTCTAACTGGGTTGGATATAGTTGACAATTGATTTTCGCTGTAAAATTGATGTATGCTGGACTGAACTTAATACAAATTGCGTCTTGACAAGACCCTCACTGTCAACTGAAGAGCCCAAGTGAGAACGCCGGGACGAAACGCCAATTTTAATGGACTAAAGGCCGTTAAAAGCTATATTGTATCAATTATTCAACAAGTCCAATTAAATAATGCTAAGTATTCTACTTGGCTGATGAATTTCAGTAGTATATAGAATTTGTATTATAAAAAACAATCGTATGTAAACAATGCGAGGCCACGGGTAACAAAATTTCCAACAATTCTTGATTAGAAATTCTAACTGGGTTGGATATAGTTGACAATTGATTTTCGCTGTAAAATTGATGTATGCTGGACTGAACTTAATACAAATTGCGTCTTGACAAGACCCTCACTGTCAACTGAAGAGCCCAAGTGAGAACGCCGGGACGAAACGCCAATTTGAATGGACTAAAGGCCGTTAAAAGCTATATTGTATCAATTATTCAACAAGTCCAATTAAATAATGCTAAGTATTCTACTTGGCTGATGTATTTCAGTAGTATATGAAATTTGTATTATAAAAAACAATCGTATGTAAACAATGCGAGGCCACGGGTAACAAAATTTCCAACAATTCTTGATTAGAAATTCTAATTGTGTTGCATATAGTTGACAATTGATTTTCGCTGTAAAATTGATGTATGCTGGACTGAACTTAATACAACCAACGCCCTCACTGTCAACTGAAGAGTCCAAGTGAGAACGCCGGGACAAAACGCCAATTTGTATGGACTAAAGGCCGTTAAAAGCTAAATTGTATCAATAATTCAACAAGTCCAATTAAATAATGCTCAGTCTTCTACTTGGCTGATGTATTTCAGTAGTATATAGAATTTGTATTATAAAAAACAATCGTATGTAAACAATGCGAGGCCACGGGTAACAAAATTTCCAACAATTCTTGATTAGAAATTCTAATTGGGTTGGATATAGTTCACAACCAATTTTCGCTGTAAATTTGATGTAAGCTGGATTGAACTTAATAAAAATTGAATCTTGACAAGGCCCTCACTGTCAACAGTAGTGAGAACGCCGGGACGAAACGCCAATTTGTATAGACTTAAGGCCGTTAAAAGCTATATTGAATCAATAATTCAACAAGTGCAATTAAATAATGCTCAGTCTTCTACTTGGCTGATGTATTTCAGTAGTATATAGAATTTGTGTTATAAAAAACACTCATATATAGACAATGCCAGCCCACGGGTAACAAAATTTCGAACAATTCTTGATTAGAAATTCTAATTGGGTTGGATATAGTTCTCAATTGATTTTCGCTGTAAAATATATGTAAGCTGGACTGAAATAAATAAAAATTGCATCTTGACAAGGTCCTCACTGTCAACTGAAGAGTCCAAGTGAAACGCCGGCGCCGGGACGAAACGCCAATTTGTATGGACTAAAGGCCGTTAAAAGCAATATTGAATCAATAATTCAACAAGTCCAATTAAATAATGCTTAGTCTCCTACTTGGCTGATGTATTTCAGTAGTATATAGAATTTGTATTATAAAAAACACTCATATGCAAACAATGCCAGGCCACGGGTAACAAAATTTCCAACAATTCTTGATTAGAAATTCTAATTGGGTTGGATAGAGTTCACAATTGATTTTCGCTGTAAAACTGATGTAAGCTGGACTGAACTTAATGAAAATTGCGTCTTGACAAGGCCCTCACTGTCAACTGAATAGTCCAAGTGACAACGCCGGGACGAAACGCCAATTTGTATGGACTAAATAATTCAACAAGTCCAATTAAATAATGCTAAGTCTTCTACTTGGCTGATGTATGTCAGTAGTATATAGAATTTGTGTTATAAAAAACACTCATATGTAAACAATGCCAGCCCACGGGTAACAAAATGTCCACTAATTCTTGATTAGAAATTCTAATTGGGTTGGATATAGTTCACAATTGATTTTCGCTGTAAAATTGATGTAAGCTGGACTGAACTTAATGAAAATTGCGTCTTGACAAGGCACTCACTGTCAACTGAAGATTCCAAGTGAGAACGCCGGGACGAAACGCCAATTTTTATTAAAGGCCGTTAAAAGCTATATTGAGTCAATAATTAAACAAGCCCAATTAAATAATGCTAAGTCTTCTACTTGGCTGATGTATTTCAGTAGTATATAGAATTTGTATTATAAAAAACACTCATATGTAAACAATGCCAGGCCACGGGTAACAAAATTTCCAACAATTCTTGACTAGAAATTCAAATTGGGTTGGATATAGTTCACAATTGATTTTCGCTGTGAAATTGATGTAAGCTGGACTGAACTTAATAAAAATTGCATCTTGACAGGGCACTCACTGTCAACTGAAGAGTCCAAGTGAGAACGCCGGCACGAAACGCCAATTTTTATTAAAGGCCGTTAAAAGCTATATTGAATCAATAATTCAACAAGTCTAATTAAATGATGCTAAGTCTTCTACTTGGCTGATGTATTTCAGTAGTATATAGAATTTGTATTATAAAAAACACTTATATGTAAACAATGCCAGGCCACGGGTAACAAAATTTCCAACAATTCTTGATTAGAAATTCTAATTGGGTTCGATATAGTTCACAATTTATTTTCGCTGTAAAATTGATGTAAGCTGGACTGAAGTTAATAAAATTGCGTCTGGACAAGGCCCTCACTGTCAACTGAAGAGTCCAAGTGAGAACGCTGGGACGAAACGCCAATTTTTATGGACTAAAGGGTTAAAAGCTATATTGAATCAATTATTCAACAAGTCCAATTAAATAATGCTAAGTCTTCTACTTGGATGATGTATTTCAGTATTATATAGAATTTGTATTATAAAAAACACTCATATGTAAACAATGCCAGGCCATGGGTAACAAAATTTCCAACAATTCTTGATTAGAAATTCTTATTGGGTTGGATATAGTTCACAATTTATTTTTGCTGTAAAATGTATGTTAGCTGGACTGAACTTAATAAAAATTGCGTCTTGACAAGGCCCTCACTGTCAACTGAAGAGTCCAAGTCAGAACGCCTGGACGAAACGCCAATTTTGATGGACTAAAGGCCGTTAATAGCTATATTGAATCAATAATTCAAGAAGTCCAATTAAATAATGCTAAATCTTCTACTTGGCTGATGTATTTCAGTTGTAGATAGAATTTGTATTATAAAAACACTCATATGTAAACAATGCCAGCCCACGGGTAACAAATTGTCGAACAATTCTTGATGAGAAATTCTAATTGAATTGGATATAGTTCTCAATTGATTTTCGCTGTAAAATTGATGTAAAATGGACTGAAATTAATAAAAATTGAGCTTACTGTCAACTGAAGAGTCCAAGTGAAATGCCGGGACGAAACGCCAATTTTTATGGACTAAAGGGTTAAAAGCTATATTGAATCAATAGTTCAACAAGTCCAATTAAATAATGCTAGGTCTTCTACTTGGCTGATGTATTTCAATAGTATATAGAAATTGTATTATAAAAAACACTCAAATGTAAACAATGCCAGGCCACGGGTAACAAAATTTCGAACAATTCTTGATTAGAAATTCAAATTGGGTTGGATAGAGTTCACAATTGATTTTCGCTGTAAAATTGATGTAAGCTGGACTGAACTTAATAAAAATTGCGTCTGCACAAGGTTCTCACTGTCAACTGAAGAGTCCAAGAGAGAACGCCGGGACGAAACGCCAATTTTTATGGACTAAAGGGTTAAAAGCTATATTGAATCAATAATTCAACAAGTCCAATTAAATAATGCTAAGTCTTCTACTTGGCTGATGTATTTCAATAGTATATAGAAATTGTATTATAAAAAACACTCAAATGTAAACAATGCCAGGCCACGGGTAACAAAATTTCCAACAATTCTTGATTAGAAATTCTAATTGTGTTGGATATAGTTGACAATTGATTTTCGCTGTAAAATTGATGTATGCTGGACTGAACTTAATACAAATGGCGTCTTGACAAGGCCCTCACTGTCAACTGAAGAGTCCAAGTGAGAACGCCGGGACAAAACGCCAATTTGTATGGACTAAAGGCCGTTAAAAGCTATATTGTATCAATAATTCAACAAGTCCAATTAAATAATCCTAAGTCTTCTACTTGGCTGATGTATTTCAGTAGTATATAGAATTTGTATTTTAAAAAACACTCATATGTAAACAATGCGAGGTCACGGGTAACACAATTTCCAACAATTCTTGATTAGAAATTCTAATTGGGTTGGATATAGTTCACAACCGATTTTCGCTGTAAATTTGATGTAAGCTGGACTGAACTTAATAAAAATTGCGTCTTGACAAGGCCCTCACTGTCAACTGAATAGTCCAAGTGAAACGCGCGCCGGGACGAAACGCCACTTTTTATGGACTAAAGGCCGTTAAAAGCTATATTGAATCAATAATTCAGCAAGTCCAATTAAATAGTGCTAAGTCTTCTACTTGGCTGATGTATTTCTGCAGTATATAGAATTTGTATTATAAAAAACACTCATATGTAATCAATGCGGCCACGGGTAACAAAATTTCCAACAATTCTTGATTAGAAATTCTAATTGGGTTGGATATAGTTCACAATTGATTTTCGCTGTAAAATTGATGTAAGCTGGACTGAACTTAATGAAAATTGCGTCTTGACAAGGCCCTCACTGTCAACAGAATAGTCCAAGTGACAACGCCGGGACGAATTTGTATGGACTAAATAATTCAACAAGTCCAATTAAATAATGCTAAGTCTTCTACTTGGCTGATGTATGTCAGTAGTATATAGAGTTTGTGTTATAAAAAACACTCATATGTAAACAATGCCAGCCCACGGGTAACAAAATTTACAACAATTCTTGATTAGAAATTCTAATTGGGTTGGATATAGTTGACAATTGATTTTCGCTGTAAAATTGATGTAAGCTGGACTGAACTTAATGAAAATTGCGTCTTGATATGGCACTCACTATCGACTGAAGATTCCAAGTGAGAGCGCCGGGACGAAACGCCAATTTTTATTAAAGGCCGTTAAAAGCTATATTGAGTCAATAATTAAACAAGCCCAATTAAATAATGCTAAGTCTTCTACTTGGCTGATTTATTTCAGTAGTATATAGAATTTGTTTTATAAAAAACACTCATATGTAAACAATGCCTGGCCACGGGTAACCAAATTTCCAACAATTCTTGATAAGAAATTCTAATTGGGTTCGATATAGTTCACAATTTATTTTCTCTGTAAAATTGATGTAAGGTGGACTGAACTTAATAAAAATTGCGTCTGGACAAGGCCCTTACTGTCAACTGAAGAGTCCAAGTGAGAACGCTGGGACGAAACGCCAATTTGTATGGACTAAAGGAAAAATTGCGTCTGCACAAGGTTCTCACTGTCAACTGAAGAGTCCAAGTGAGAAGCCGGGACCAAACGCCAATTTTTATTGACTAAAGGGTTAAAAGCTATATTGAATCAATAATATAACAAGTCCAATTAAATAATGCTAAGTCTTCTACTTGGCTGATGTATTTCAATAGTATATAGAATTT
The DNA here is from genome assembly GCA_949320155.1 of Melangyna quadrimaculata. Classification (NCBI taxonomy): domain Eukaryota; kingdom Metazoa; phylum Arthropoda; class Insecta; order Diptera; family Syrphidae; genus Melangyna; species Melangyna quadrimaculata. Next base: position 341,771,578 of record OX439483.1, on the reverse strand, counting down.
GTATTATAAAAAACACTCATATGTAAACAATGCCAGGCCACGGGTAAAAAAATTTCCAACAATTCCCGATTAGAAATTCTAATTGGGTTGGATATAGTTCACAAACGATTTTCGCTGTAAATTTAATGTAAAAGGCCGTTAAAAGCTATATTGAATCAATAATTCAGCAAGTCCAATTAAATAGTGCTAAGTCTTCTACTTGGCTGATGTATTTAAGTAGTATATAGAATTTGTATTGTAAAAAACACTCATATGTAAACAATGCGAGGCCACGGGTAGCAAAATTTCCAACAATTCTTGATTAGAAATTCTAATTGGGTTGGATATAGTTCACAACCGATTTTCGCTGTAAATTTGATGTAAGCTGAACTGAACTTAATAAAAATTGCGTCCTGACAAGGCCCTCACTGTCAACTGAAGAGTCCAAGTGAAACGAGCGCCGGGACGAAACGCCAATTTGTATGGACTAAAGGCCGTTAAAAGCTATATTGAATCAGTAATTGAACAAGTCCAATTAAATATCGCTAAGTCTTCTACTTGGCTGATGTATTTCAGTAGTATATAGAATTTGTATTATAAAAATAACTCATATGTAAACAATGCGAGGCCATGGGTAACAAAATTTCCAACAATTCTTGATTAGAAATTCTAATTGGGTTGGATATAGTTCACAACCGATTTTCGCTGTAAATTTGATGTAAGCTGAACTGAACTTAATAAAAATTGCGTCCTGACAAGGCCCTCACTGTCAACTGAAGAGTCCAAGTGAATCGCGCGCCGGGACGAAACGCCAATTTGTATGGACTAAATAATTCAACAAGTCCAATTAAATAATGCTAAGTCTTCTACTTGGCTGATGTATGTCAGTAGTATATAGAGTTTGTGTTATAAAAAACACTCATATGTAAACAATGCCAGGCCACGGGTAACAAAATTTCCAACAATTCTTGATAAGAAATTCTAATTGGGTTCAATATAGTTCACAATTTATTTTCTCTGTAAAATTGATGTAAGGTGGACTGAACTTAATAAAAATTGCGTCTTGACAAGGCCCTCACTGTCAACTGAAGAGTCCAAGTGAGAACGTCGGGACGAAACGCCAATTTGTATGGACTAAAGGCCGTTAAAAGCTATATTGTATCAATAATTCAACAAGTCCAATTAAATAATGCTAAGTCTTCTACTTGGCTGATGTATTTCAGTAGTATATAGAATTTGTATTATAAAAATAACTCATATGTAAACAATGCGAGGCCATGGGTAACAAAATTTCCAACAATTCTTGATTAGAAATTCTAATTGGGTTGGATATAGTTCACAACCGATTTTCGCTGTAAATTTGATGTAAGCTGAACTGAATTTAATAAAAATTGCGTCCTGACAAGGCGCTCACTGTCAACTGAAGAGTCCAAGTGAAACGCGCGCCGGGACGAAACGCCAATTTTTATGGACTAAAGGCCGTTAAAAGCTATATTGAATCAGTAATTGAACAAGTCCAATTAAATATCGCTAAGTCTTCTACTTGGCTGATGTATTTCAGTAGTATATAGAATTTGTATTATAAAAAACACTCATATGTTAACAATGCCAGCCTACGGGTAACTAAATTTCGAACAATTCTTGATTAGAAATTCTAATTGGGTTGGATATAGTTCACAATTGACTTTCGCTGTAAAATTGATGTAAGCTGGACTGAACTTAATGAAAATTCCGTCTTGACAAGGCCCTCACTGTCAACTGAAGAGTCCAAGTGAGAACGCCGGGAGGAAACGCCAATTTGTATTAAAGGCCGTTAAAAGCTATATTGAATCAATAATTCAACAAGTCCAATTAAAAAATGCTAAGTCTTCTACTTGGCTGATGTATTTCAGTAGTATATAGAATTTGTATTATAAAAAACACTCATATGTTAACAATGCCAGGCCACGGGTAACAAAATTTCCAACAATTCTTGATTAGAAATTCTAATTGGGTTCGATATAGTTCACAATTTATTTTCGCTGTAAAATTGATGTAAGCTGGACTGAACTTAATAAAAATTGTGTCTGGACAAGGCCCTCACTGTCAACTGAAGAGTCCAAGTGAGAACACTGGGACGAAACGCCAATTTTTATGGACTAAAGGGTTAAAAGCTATATTGAATCAATAATTCAACAAGTCCAATTCAATAATGCTAAGTCTTCTACTTGGCTGATGTATTTCAGTAGTATATAGAATTTGTATTATAAAAAACACACATATGCAAACAATGCCAGGTCACGGGTAACAAAATTTCCAACAATTCTTGATTAGAAATTCTAATTGGCTTGGATAGAGTTCACAATTGATTTTCGCTGTAAAATTGATGTAAGCTGGACTGAACTTAATAAAAATTGCGTCTGCACAAGGTTCTCACTGTCAACTGAAGAGTCCAAGTGAGAACGCCGGGACGAAACGCCAATTTTTATGGACTAAAGGGTTAAAAGCTATATTGAATCAATAATATAACAAGTCCAATTAAATAATGCTAAGTCTTCTACTTGGCTGATGTATTTCAGTAGTATATAGAATTTGTATTCTAAAAAACACTCATATGTAGACAATGCCAGCCACGGGTAACAAAATTTCCAACAATTCTTGATTAGAAATTCTAATTGGGTTGGATATAGTTCACAATTGATTTTCGCTGTAAAATTGATGTAATCTGGACTGAACTTAATAAAAATTGCGTCTTGACAAGACCCTCACTGTCCACTGAAAAGTCCAAGTGAGAACGCCGGGACGAAACGCCAATTTTTATGGAATAAAGGCCGTTAAAAGCTATAATGACTCAATAATTCAGCAAGTCCAAATAATTAGTGCTAAGTCTTCTACTTGGCTGATGTATTTCAGTAGTATATAGAATTTGTATTATAAAAAACACTCATATGTAAACAATGCCAGGCCACGGGTAAAAAAATTTCCAACAATTCTTGATTAGAAATTCTAATTGGGTTGGATATAGTTCACAACCGATTTTCGCTGTAAATTTGATGTAAAAGGCCGTTAAAAGCTATATTGAATCAATAATTCAGCAAGTCCAATTAAATAGTGCTAAGTCTTCTACTTGGCTGATGTATTTAAGTAGTATATAGAATTTGTATTGTAAAAAACACTCATATGTAAACAATGCGAGGCCACGGGTAGCAAAATTTCCAACAATTCTTGATTAGAAATTCTAATTGGGTTGGATATAGTTCACAACCGATTTTCGCTGTAAATTTGATGTAAGCTGAACTGAACTTAATAAAAATTGCGTCCTGACAAGGCCCTCACTGTCAACTGAAGAGTCCAAGTGAAACGAGCGCCGGGACGAAACGCCAATTTTTATGGACTAAAGGCCGTTAAAAGCTATATTGAATCAGTAATTGAACAAGTCCAATTAAATATCGCTAAGTCTTCTACTTGGCTGATGTATTTCAGTAGTATATAGAATTTGTATTATAAAAATAACTCATATGTAAACAATGCGAGGCCATGGGTAACAAAATTTCCAACAATTCTTGATTAGAAATTCTAATTGGGTTGGATATAGTTCACAATTGATTTTCGCTGTAAAATTGATGTAAGCTGGACTGAACTTAATGAAAATTGCGTCTTGATATGGCACTCACTATCGACTGAAGATTCCAAGTGAGAGCGCCGGGACGAAACGCCAATTTTTATTAAAGGCCGTTAAAAGCTATATTGAGTCAATAATTAAACACGCCCAATTAAATAATGCTAAGTCTTCTACTTGGCTGATTTATTTCAGTAGTATATAGAATTTGTTTTATAAAAAACACTCATATGTAAACAATGCCAGGCCACGGGTAACCAAATTTCCAACAATTCTTGATTAGAAATTCTAATTGGGTTGGATATAGTTCACAACCGATTTTCGCTGTAAATTTGATGTAAAAGGCCGTTAAAAGCTATATTGAATCAGTAATTGAACAAGTCCAATTAAATATCGCTAAGTCTTCTACTTGGCTGATGTATTTCAATAGTATATAGAATTTGTATTATAAAAATAACTCATATGTAAACAATGCGAGGCCATGGGTAACAAAATTTCCAACAATTCTTGATTAGAAATTCTAATTGGGTTGGATATAGTTCACAACCGATTTTCGCTGTAAATTTGATGTAAGCTGAACTGAATTTAATAAAAATTGCGTCCTGACAAGGCGCTCACTGTCAACTGAAGAGTCCAAGTGAAACGCGCGCCGGGACGAAACGCCAATTTTTATGGACTAAAGGCCGTTAAAAGCTATATTGAATCAGTAATTGAACAAGTCCAATTAAATATCGCTAAGTCTTCTACTTGGCTGATGTATTTCAGTAGTATATAGAATTTGTATTATAAAAAACACTCATATGTTAACAATGCCAGCCTACGGGTAACTAAATTTCGAACAATTCTTGATTAGAAATTCTAATTGGGTTGGATATAGTTCACAATTGACTTTCGCTGTAAAATTGATGTAAGCTGGACTGAACTTAATGAAAATTGCGTCTTGACAAGGCCCTCACTGTCAACTGAAGAGTCCAAGTGAGAACGCCGGGAGGAAACGCCAATTTGTATTAAAGGCCGTTAAAAGCTATATTGAATCAATAATTCAACAAGTCCAATTAAAAAATGCTAAGTCTTCTACTTGGCTGATGTATTTCAGTAGTATATAGAATTTGTATTATAAAAAACACTCATATGTTAACAATGCCAGGCCACGGGTAACAAAATTTCCAACAATTCTTGATTAGAAATTCTAATTGGGTTCGATATAGTTCACAATTTATTTTCGCTGTAAAATTGATGTAAGCTGGACTGAACTTAATAAAAATTGTGTCTGGACAAGGCCCTCACTGTCAACTGAAGAGTCCAAGTGAGAACACTGGGACGAAACGCCAATTTTTATGGACTAAAGGGTTAAAAGCTATATTGAATCAATAATTCAACAAGTCCAATTCAATAATGCTAAGTCTTCTACTTGGCTGATGTATTTCAGTAGTATATAGAATTTGTATTATAAAAAACACACATATGCAAACAATGCCAGGTCACGGGTAACAAAATTTCCAACAATTCTTGATTAGAAATTCTAATTGGCTTGGATAGAGTTCACAATTGATTTTCGCTGTAAAATTGATGTAAGCTGGACTGAACTTAATAAAAATTGCGTCTGCACAAGGTTCTCACTGTCAACTGAAGAGTCCAAGTGAGAACGCCGGGACGAAACGCCAATTTTTATGGACTAAAGGGTTAAAAGCTATATTGAATCAATAATATAACAAGTCCAATTAAATAATGCTAAGTCTTCTACTTGGCTGATGTATTTCTGTAGTATATAGAATTTGTATTCTAAAAAACACTCATATGTAGACAATGCCAGCCACGGGTAACAAAATTTCCAACAATTCTTGATTAGAAATTCTAATTGGGTTGGATATAGTTCACAATTGATTTTCGCTGTAAAATTGATGTAAGCTGGACTGAACTTAATAAAAATTGCGTCTTGACAAGACCCTCACTGTCCACTGAAAAGTCCAAGTGAGAACGCCGGGACGAAACGCCAATTTTTATGGAATAAAGGCCGTTAAAAGCTATAATGACTCAATAATTCAGCAAGTCCAAATAATTAGTGCTAAGTCTTCTACTTGGCTGATGTATTTCAGTAGTATATAGAATTTGTATTATAAAAAACACTCATATGTAAACAATGCCAGGCCACGGGTAAAAAAATTTCCAACAATTCTTGATTAGAAATTCTAATTGGGTTGGATATAGTTCACAACCGATTTTCGCTGTAAATTTGATGTAAAAGGCCGTTAAAAGCTATATTGAATCAATAATTCAGCAAGTCCAATTAAATAGTGCTAAGTCTTCTACTTGGCTGATGTATTTAAGTAGTATATAGAATTTGTATTGTAAAAAACACTCATATGTAAACAATGCGAGGCCACGGGTAGCAAAATTTCCAACAATTCTTGATTAGAAATTCTAATTGGGTTGGATATAGTTCACAACCGATTTTCGCTGTAAATTTGATGTAAGCTGAACTGAACTTAATAAAAATTGCGTCCTGACAAGGCCCTCACTGTCAACTGAAGAGTCCAAGTGAAACGAGCGCCGGGACGAAACGCCAATTTTTATGGACTAAAGGCCGTTAAAAGCTATATTGAATCAGTAATTGAACAAGTCCAATTAAATATCGCTAAGTCTTCTACTTGGCTGATGTATTTCAGTAGTATATAGAATTTGTATTATAAAAATAACTCATATGTAAACAATGCGAGGCCATGGGTAACAAAATTTCCAACAATTCTTGATTAGAAATTCTAATTGGGTTGGATATAGTTCACAATTGATTTTCGCTGTAAAATTGATGTAAGCTGGACTGAACTTAATGAAAATTGCGTCTTGATATGGCACTCACTATCGACTGAAGATTCCAAGTGAGAGCGCCGGGACGAAACGCCAATTTTTATTAAAGGCCGTTAAAAGCTATATTGAGTCAATAATTAAACAAGCCCAATTAAATAATGCTAAGTCTTCTACTTGGCTGATTTATTTCAGTAGTATATAGAATTTGTTTTATAAAAAACACTCATATGTAAACAATGCCAGGCCACGGGTAACCAAATTTCCAACAATTCTTGATTAGAAATTCTAATTGGGTTGGATATAGTTCACAACCGATTTTCGCTGTAAATTTGATGTAAAAGGCCGTTAAAAGCTATATTGAATCAGTAATTGAACAAGTCCAATTAAATATCGCTAAGTCTTCTACTTGGCTGATGTATTTCAGTAGTATATAGAATTTGTATTATAAAAATAACTCATATGTAAACAATGCCAGGCCACGGGTAGCAAAATTTCCAACAATTCTTGATTAGAAATTCTAATTGGGTTGGATATAGTTCACAACCGATTTTCGCTGTAAATTTGATGTAAGCTGAACTGAACTTAATAAAAATTGCGTCCTGACAAGGCCCTCACTGTCAACTGAAGAGTCCAAGTGAAACGAGCGCCGGGACGAAACGCCAATTTTTATGGACTAAAGGCCGTTAAAAGCTATATTGAATCAGTAATTGAACAAGTCCAATTAAATATCGCTAAGTCTTCTACTTGGCTGATGTATTTCAGTAGTATATAGAATTTGTATTATAAAAATAACTCATATGTAAACAATGCGAGGCCACGGGTAGCAAAATTTCCAACAATTCTTGATTAGAAATTCTAATTGGGTTGGATATAGTTCACAACCGATTTTCGCTGTAAATTTGATGTAAGCTGAACTGAACTTAATAAAAATTGCGTCCTGACAAGGCCCTCACTGTCAACTGAAGAGTCCAAGTGAAACGAGCGCCGGGACGAAACGCCAATTTTTATGGACTAAAGGCCGTTAAAAGCTATATTGAATCAGTAATTGAACAAGTCCAATTAAATATCGCTAAGTCTTCTACCTGGCTGATGTATTTCAGTAGTATATAGAATTTGTATTATAAAAATAACTCATATGTAAACAATGCGAGGCCATGGGTAACAAAATTTCCAACAATTCTTGATAAGAAATTCTAATTGGGTTCGATATAGTTCACAATTTATTTTCTCTGTAAAATTGATGTAAGGTGGACTGAACTTAATAAAAATTGCGTCTGGACAAGGCCCTTACTGTCAACTGAAGAGTCCAAGTGAGAACGCTGGGACGAAACGCCAATTTGTATGGACTAAAGGAAAAGTTGCGTCTGCACAAGGTTCTCACTGTCAACTGAAGAGTCCAAGTGAGAAGCCGGGACGAAACGCCAATTTTTATTGACTAAAGGGTTAAAAGCTATATTGAATCAATAATATAACAAGTCCAATTAAATAATGCTAAGTCTTCTACTTGGCTGATGTATTTCAATAGTATATAGAATTTGTATTATAAAAAACACTCATATGTAAACAATGCCAGGCCACGGGTAAAAAAATTTCCAACAACTCTTGATTAGAAATTCTAATTGGGTTGGATATAGTTCACAACCGATTTTCGCTGTAAATTTGATGTAAAAGGCCGTTAAAAGCTATATTGAATCAATAATTCAGCAAGTCCAATTAAATAGTGCTAAGTCTTCTACTTGGCTGATGTATTTAAGTAGTATATAGAATTTGTATTGTAAAAAACACTCATATGTAAACAATGCGAGGCCACGGGTAGCAAAATTTCCAACAATTCTTGATTAGAAATTCTAATTGGGTTGGATATAGTTCACAACCGATTTTCGCTGTAAATTTGATGTAAGCTGAACTGAACTTAATAAAAATTGCGTCCTGACAAGGCCCTCACTGTCAACTGAAGAGTCCAAGTGAAACGCGCGCCGGGACGAAACGCCAATTTGTATGGACTAAATAATTCAACAAGTCCAATTAAATAATGCTAAGTCTTCTACTTGGCTGATGTATGTCAGTAGTATATAGAGTTTGTGTTATAAAAAACACTCATATGTAAACAATGCCAGGCCACGGGTAACAAAATTTCCAACAATTCTTGATAAGAAATTCTAATTGGGTTCGATATAGTTCACAATTTATTTTCTCTGTAAAATTGATGTAAGGTGGACTGAACTTAATAAAAATTGCGTCTTGACAAGGCCCTCACTGTCAACTGAAGAGTCCAAGTGAGAACGTCGGGACGAAACGCCAATTTGTATGGACTAAAGGCCGCTAAAAGCTATATTGTATCAATAATTCAACAAGTCCAATTAAATAATGCTAAGTCTTCTACTTGGCTGATGTATTTCAGTAGTATATAGAATTTGTATTATAAAAATAACTCATATGTAAACAATGCGAGGCCATGGGTAACAAAATTTCCAACAATTCTTGATTAGAAATTCTAATTGGGTTGGATATAGTTCACAACCGATTTTCGCTGTAAATTTGATGTAAGCTGAACTGAACTTAATAAAAATTGCGTCCTGACAAGGCGCTCACTGTCAACTGAAGAGTCCAAGTGAAACGCGCGCCGGGACGAAACGCCAATTTTTATGGACTAAAGGCCGTTAAAAGCTATATTGAATCAGTAATTGAACAAGTCCAATTAAATATCGCTAAGTCTTCTACTTGGCTGATGTATTTCAGTAGTATATAGAATTTGTATTATAAAAAACACTCATATGTTAACAATGCCAGCCTACGGGTAACTAAATTTCGAACAATTCTTGATTAGAAATTCTAATTGGGTTGGATATAGTTCACAATTGACTTTCGCTGTAAAATTGATGTAAGCTGGACTGAACTTAATGAAAATTGCGTCTTGACAAGGCCCTCACTGTCAACTGAAGAGTCCAAGTGAGAACGCCGGGAGGAAACGCCAATTTGTATTAAAGGCCGTTAAAAGCTATATTGAATCAATAATTCAACAAGTCCAATTAAAAAATGCTAAGTCTTCTACTTGGCTGATGTATTTCAGTAGTATATAGAATTTGTATTATAAAAAACACTCATATGTTAACAATGCCAGGCCACGGGTAACAAAATTTCCAACAATTCTTGATTAGAAATTCTAATTGGGTTCGATATAGTTCACAATTTAGTTTCGCTGTAAAATTGATGTAAGCTGGACTGAACTTAATAAAAATTGTGTCTGGACAAGGCCCTCACTGTCAACTGAAGAGTCCAAGTGAGAACACTGGGACGAAACGCCAATTTTTATGGACTAAAGGGTTAAAAGCTATATTGAATCAATAATTCAACAAGTCCAATTCAATAATGCTAAGTCTTCTACTTGGCTGATGTATTTCAGTAGTATATAGAATTTGTAGTATAAAAAACACACATATGCAAACAATGCCAGGTCACGGGTAACAAAATTTCCAACAATTCTTGATTAGAAATTCTAATTGGCTTGGATAGAGTTCACAATTGATTTTCGCTGTAAAATTGATGTAAGCTGGACTGAACTTAATAAAAATTGCGTCTGCACAAGGTTCTCACTGTCAACTGAAGAGTCCAAGTGAGAAACGCCAATTTTTATGGACTAAAGGGTTAAAAGCTATATTGAATCAATAATATAACAAGTCCAATTAAATAATGCTAAGTCTTCTACTTGGCTGATGTATTTCAGTAGTATATAGAATTTGTATTCTAAAAAACACTCATATGTAGACAATGCCAGCCACGGGTAACAAAATTTCCAACAATTCTTGATTAGAAATTCTAATTGGGTTGGATATAGTTCACAATTGATTTTCGCTGTAAAATTGATGTAAGCTGGACTGAACTTAATAAAAATTTCGTCTTGACAAGACCCTCACTGTCCACTGAAAAGTCCAAGTGAGAACGCCGGGACGAAACGCCAATTTTTATGGAATAGAGGCCGTTAAAAGCTATAATGAATCAATAATTCAGCAAGTCCAATTAATTAGTGCTAAGTCTTCTACTTGGCTGATGTATTTCAGTAGTATATAGAATTTGTATTATAAAAAACACTCATATGTAAACAATGCCAGGCCACGGGTGAAAAAATTTCCAACAATTCTTGATTAGAAATTCTAATTGGGTTGGATATAGTTCACAACCGATTTTCGCTGTAAATTTGATGTAAAAGGCCGTTAAAAGCTATATTGAATCAATAATTCAGCAAGTCCAATTAAATAGTGCTAAGTCTTCTACTTGGCTGATGTATTTAAGTAGTATATAGAATTTGTATTGTAAAAAACACTCATATGTAAACAATGCGAGGCCACGGGTAGCAAAATTTCCAACAATTCTTGATTAGAAATTCTAATTGGGTTGGATATAGTTCACAACCGATTTTCGCTGTAAATTTGATGTAAGCTGAACTGAACTTAATAAAAATTGCGTCCTGACAAGGCCCTCACTGTCAACTGAAGAGTCCAAGTGAAACGAGCGCCGGGACGAAACGCCAATTTTTATGGACTAAAGGCCGTTAAAAGCTATATTGAATCAGTAATTGAACAAGTCCAATTAAATATCGCTAAGTCTTCTACTTGGCTGATGTATTTCAGTAGTATATAGAATTTGTATTATAAAAATAACTCATATGTAAACAATGCGAGGCATGGGTAACAAAATTTCCAACAATTCTTGACTAGAAATTCTAATTGGGTTGGATATAGTTCACAACCGATTTTCGCTGTAAATTTGATGTAAGCTGAACTGAACTTAATAAAAATTGCGTCCTGACAAGGCGCTCACTGTCAACTGAAGAGTCCAAGTGAAACGCGCGAGTTACATACCTCAGACGACACATGCCTCAACCCAGGTCATCGGCACCAACGGCACCAACAACCATCATCAGCAGTTTCCCACAATTAATTTATAAAAGCATTTCATAAGATCTTATTTCATTTTATTTCATATTTGCAATTCTATTTCACATTTTCCTTAAACGTATTTCTGTTTGTAAAATAGCCGATTCATCATTTGATTGATATAAAAATTGTAATGCATAGCATAAGAGTTTGAGTTTGATAATAAACACAGCACTGAGCTGTTCATAAAACAAAGGTTGATTTTTTTTTATTAAGCGCTACACTTCCTACCTTAACTGGCGCAGTCGAACGGAACGAGTTAAGATTATATCGACGGTTAATCGGAAAATCCAACTCGTAAAAGAACTCTAATATAATACAAGTGTATACGGAAGAAAAATTCGAAGGTTCATCGGAAAAATATACCATAGCTAAAAAAAAAAAAAAAAATATAGTCAATCTTTCAACAGTTCAGTGCAAGTGATAAAAACACTGTCGAAGGCAAATCGAAATAAGTGTGACGGGATAACTTTTTTGAGAGCAAATTCGAAGGCAAATCGAAATAAGTGTAACGGGATAACTTTTTGAGAGCAAATCGAGATAATAAACACTAATATACGAGGAAAATTTTTTTTTTTTTCTCCGAGAGTGAATCTAAAACGTCAACGAGATAAAAGATAATATTTTTTTTTTTCGGGAGCAAACCGAATATTGTGAAAATAATATCAGTGCGATACATAGACACTCATCGAGACATCTAAAAGTGCAAACAAAAACCTGGAGGAGCAGCTCAACAGTATGAACAATAAGAAATTTTATATCACGTAAGTCGAAACAACGAATTTCATCCCATGCTCCCATTTAAAATCCCAAAAATTAAAAATAATCCTTATCCACCTCAAAGGAAAAAGTTAGTCAACTCCAATAATTTAAGCATAGGAATAAATAAAGAATTTAACTTTGAAAATATAAATTTAAATATTGAAAAATCTGAAAGAGATAATTTAACTAAAAACATTAGCAAGCATTTAGATAGTGATAGTGAAACTTATTTAGAAAGTAGAATTAATCTAAACATAAAGAGAACTATAATGTTGAATGGTCAACAAGAAGACCCAGCAGCAGCAGCAGCCGCTGCAGCAGCAGCAGCCGTCGCTGCATCAGCAGCAATAGAACTCATGAACTCACTTAGAGTTCCAGAGATAGTCAAGGACATTCCAACCTTCGATGGAAATCCAAGACTTCTCTTCGATTTTATTAAAAACGTTGAAGAGATATTATCTCTTCTCGAGGGTATCGATGGCACAAATTTGTGCAGGGTCATACTCCGAGCCATAAGGAATAAAATCGTTGGCCCAGCCAACGAAGTCCTCAACGTGTACGGGACAACGTTATCTTGGGTCTCTATTAAAACGAACCTCATAAATCACTATTCGGACAAACGGAACGAAACGTCGCTCATACGCGACCTTCACAATTTAAAACAAAATAGCAAAACCTTAGAAAATTTTTTCAGCGAAGTTATGGAAATACAAGCATCCATGAATAATCATATACAGATACATGAAAAAGAACTCAACGTGATAATTGCAAAAAATAAACTATACCAAGAAATGTGTTTAAATACCTTCCTTGCAGGACTTAGAGAACCTCTTGGTTCCACAGTGAGGGCAATGAAACCTTCAACCCTATCAGAAGCCTTTGCTTATTGCACAAAGGAACAGAACATTTCATATATGAAACACGAACCATTATATTTCCAACAACAAAAGAAATTTGTGCCCCCCGTTTACCAATTCAATCCACAACCTCAAGTCTTTCTCAGAAAACCACAGACACCAAACCACACCGTTAACTTCAACTCACGTTATAGACCAGGGCAACAAATGTATAATTCTCTTAACCCTTTTAACCCACAAACAAGACAAAATCAACATCACTTAAATCCTATACCAGGACAAGGTAACCACCATTTTAACAGACCTTTTAAAACGAACCCCGGCTCTGGCCAATTCTCACATAGACAACATATAGCTCCACAAGAACCTATGGAGGCAAGTACCACGTACTCCAAACTCCAATCCCCAACACAACACAGTTTAGGTCTACAAAACACCAGAACACCCAGCAACTTTTTCAAACAAGCAGGTCCTTCTAGAGAACTGCATAACATCGACATAGAACACCCAGGTACTTCAATACATCCTGAATATGGGAACCCGTACGAGCCCTTTGACAACCTGGACCTGGAGATCGAAAACCCATACCAAAATCTGGACAGGTATTATAACGAACAGTTTCAACAAGACCTCGAGACGTTCCAAGAAACTAACCACCCAGAAGATACCGAAAATTTTCACGAACCAGCCTCTGGGAACCAATCGGATATATAAACATCAATAAACATGGAAATATTTTACCATATGTAAATATTTCTTCACCTTTTGGAAGACCACTCAGATTCCTAATAGATACCGGTGCGTCTTCATCTTTCATTAATCCTGAGTTTGCAGACCCTCAACTTCAAATCCCCATCAATAATACAGTTATAAAAACAATTTTTAAAGAACACACAATAAATAGAGCGATAACATTTAACTCTTTTTCAGAATTCCAAACACATGGTACATTTAGATTCTTAATATTCAAATTCCATGGATACTTCGATGGCCTTATCGGTTTAGACATTTTGACACAAATTAAAGCAAAAATAGACTTGGAAAAACGAAAATTGATAACAGAAAATTCCAGTATTTCTCTACTCTTTAAACCAAATTCTACATCATCGCAATACATTATTCCCCCATACTCAAAAATGATATGTCGCCTCCCAGTAAGCATACGAAATGGTGATATTTTCATAAGACCAACAGAAATCAAACCAGGCGTTTCCATTTCAGAGGGAATATATGTCGCTAAAGATTGGTATAGCATCCTTGAAGTAATTAATACTTCAAACCAAGAACAGACTATTTTTCTGGAGCGACCCATGAAAGTCTGTCCATATTCAAATACTGAATTTTGCGAGATTAATATAACAGAAACATACTCACAATCGCATGACAGGAAAATACCCGATACTGAAATAGTAAATTCATTAAAACTTAACCACCTGAACTCTGAAGAAAAGAGATCCATAATCAAATTGTGCAAACAATTTGAAGATATTTTTTTTCAAAAAACCCAACCTCTTACTTTCACTACCGCTGTCAAACATAAAATACCAACTAACGACGATGTCCCTATATATACCAGGTCATACAGATACCCATTTGTACATAAAATGGAAGTTCAAAAACAGATACAAGAACTACTCAGACAAGGAATAATTCGTCCAAGCCATTCGCCGTGGAGTTCCCCGGTATGGGTGGTTCCGAAAGGAAAAGATATACCCACGAAAAAGTGGCGCCTTGTCATTGATTTTCGTCGTCTAAATGAAAAGACAATTAGCGACAAATATCCACTCCCGAACATAACGGAGATCCTGGATAAATTAGGGAAATGCATGTATTTCTCCACTCTAGATTTAGCGAGTGGGTTTCACCAAATAGAGATGGACCCAAAAGATATACCTAAAACGGCATTTACAGTCGAAGGAGGTCACTTCGAGTTCGTACGAATGCCGTTCGGACTTAAAAATGCTCCATCCACTTTTCAACGAGTGATGGACCATGTACTAAGTGGTCTCGTGGGAAAAGTCTGTTTGGTATATTTAGATGACATAGTCATCTTTTCAACCTCTCTACAAGAACATCTTGAAAACTTGAAGAAAGTTTTTTTAAGATTACAAGAATTCAATTTTAAAGTGCAGCTAGAAAAAACTGAATTCCTTCACAAAGAAACAGCATTTCTTGGACATATAATTTCCAGGGACGGAGTAAAACCCAATCCCGACAAGATCAAAGCTGTAAAAAATTTCCCTATCCCAAAGACGCAAAAAGAAATAAAATCGTTTCTAGGCCTCCTTGGATACTACCGCAAGTTCATTAAGGACTTTGCAAGGCTAACAAAACCACTTACAGAGTGCTTGAAGAAAGGAAAATCAATAACACTCGACAAAAAGTACGTCACAGCTTTCGAGATGTGTAAAGATCTCTTGATTAACGACCCAATTCTTCAATACCCCGATTTCTCTCGACCGTTCGTACTAACTACGGATGCAAGTAACTACGCAATAGGTGCAGTCCTATCTCAAGGCACCATAGGTAGCGACAAACCAATCTGCTATGCTAGTAGAACCCTAACTGATTCGGAATGTGGTTACTCTACCATTGAAAAAGAGCTTTTAGCGATTGTTTGGGCAACGAAATATTTCCGCCCCTACCTGTTTGGTCACAAATTCAAAATCGTGACCGATCACAGACCATTGCAATGGATGATGAATCTTAAAGATCCGAATTCAAAACTAGTTAGATGGCGACTCAAGTTAGAAGAGTTCGACTATGAAATCGTTTACAAAAAAGGAACGTTAAACCTGAATGCTGATGCACTCAGCAGAATAAAAACCGAAAGTCAAAATGAGAAAATTGAATTAAATATAAACGAGGTTAACCACACAAATCCCAGTTCTAGTGGATCTACAATCCACTCTGCTCTTGAAAATATGAACGATCACATATATATATCTGAACGTCCCTTAAATGAATTTAGCATACAGCTCGTACTTAAGAAAACTGAAAGAGACAAACCAGTACAATTACAAATGCCATTTAAAAACAAACAAAGACGAACTTTAGAAAAACAATGTTTTTCAGAGAATGATATTATTACCATTTTCAAAAATTATGTTCCTCCAAATAAATATTGCGCTATTTATACCGATGACGATACATTCAAGACCATCCAAAGTGTCTACTCAAATTACTTTTCAAATAACAAAGCCTTCAAAGTAATTCGTTGCACAGAAATATTAAAAGATATACTTGAGAACGATGATCAAGATAAACTGATAAACGATTACCATTTAAAAAACAACCACAGAGGCATAAACGAGACACTTCTTCACCTTAAGCGTGAATTCTTTTTCCCATTTATGAAAAACAAAATCACTACAGTTATAAATAACTGCGAACTGTGCCAGAAACTCAAATACGACAGGAAACCCCAAAAAATTGAATTTCGAATCCCAGAAAATCCTGAAAAACCTTTAGATATCGTACATATCGACATCTATAGTATTAATAATCAAAAAATCCTCACGATTATAGACAAATTCTCTAAATTCGCAGCAGCGTACACAGTTCCAGTTAGAAATAGCCTAACAATAATAAAATCCCTTCTGCATTTTATGAGCCTCCACGGCATTCCAACCAAAATTATATCAGACCAAGGCGCAGAATTTACTTCTTCTATGTTCAAAGACTTCGTTAAACAATACAATATAAACCAACACATAACATCGCTTCAACAATCAAGTAGCAATTCTCCCGTTGAAAGACTCCACTCCACACTAACTGAAACATACAGAATCATTTTTACAAAACATAACGACCGAGATCATGACGACATACTCAATGAAACTATGATAACCTATAATAACTCTATACACTCTGCTACGAAATTAACACCTTACGAACTTTTTTACGGTAGAACCTACAAATTTAAGAATATTAGCTATAGCAACGTGCATGACTATCTCAATAGACTAAATGAGTTTCAGGCAGAATTATTCCCATCCATTAAAAACAAAACAGGAAACCAGATACAAAAAAATTTAAGCAAATTAAATCAGAACAGGGAAAAACCATGTAGTATAAAGACAGGATCATTTATTTATAGAAAAGAAAATAGAAGAAATAAATTAACACCAAGATTCAGTAAACATAAAGTTAAAATTAATAGGGATATAACAGTCCTTACTACTAACAATCAAAAACTTCATAAATCAAAAATAAAAAGAAGACGTAAATTTCAGGTTCACAACTCTCACCCTTCTAATAACAATGACCACAGAACAGACGATCGAAGTACACGATCTGACGAATAATCATGGCCTCCTAACATTGAAACTGGGAACGGGCAGGATGATTAAGGCATACAAAAGCCTGATTCACATCATAAGATTAGAAAAATACCAAGAAAATGTAAACGCTATAGGCAACTCTTTGGCAATTTTCAATAAAATAGACGGTTTTAATGACTCCCTTAAAATCATTAAAATAAAATATGAACAGCTGCAAGACAAACTCCAAACGCTAACACCTAATTTCAGACAAAAAAGAGGACTTATCAACGGTTTAGGAACAGTTGTAAAGAGCATAACAGGAAATTTGGATGCTGACGATGCTCTGGATATAAATAAAAAAATAGAAATGCTATCAGAAAGACAAAATGACATCGAGACACAGGAAGACGACCAGGTTAGACTTAACAAACAAATGATAGCAAGATTCGACAATATAACAAACCACATAAACACGCAGCAGAAGATTATTGAAAAATATTTAATTAATACTGAAAAGACATTAGGAAACAGAATCAGATCAGAGGAAAACTCAATCAGATATATTCAATATTTAAACCAAATAAACTTCAATATAGAACTTTTAAACAACCATTTGACCAATATCGCGGAATCTATTATTCTTGCCAAATTAAATATCATCTCAAAACACATTTTAAACTCTGATGAATTAACATTCATTTACAGTTCCTTAAAAAATCAGTCTGTAGAAATTAATTCAAACGAAAACATATACGAATTATTGGAGCTTCAGGCTTACTATAACCATTCAGATATAATATTTAATATACAAATTCCTTCCTTAAAAAATGAATCATTTTCCTTTTTCCATTTATTACCCATCCCACTCAAAAGTAAATTACTTCACATTAAACCCTTTTGTATCCTTAACCAAAACGAAATTCAATGTTTTGACAAGAAATGTGAACAAATAGAAAAAACATTCTACTGCAAAGAAGAAACGAGCCAAAACTCTTACATGGAAACAAGCTGCATCGCCAATTTAATGAACAACAAACCGGCACAATGTAAAACTTCAGATGTAACCCAAGAACAACAAATATACCAGCCAGAACCTAACTACATTCTGTTCATAAACAGTCCAGAGACAGAAATAACATCAACTTGTGGCCCCCAGGTTCAAAATCTGAAGGGTACATTTATCATTCACTTCTCAAACTGCAGCGTCAACGTCAACCAAGTGACATACGAAAGCACGAGCAGAGTTTATTATGAAGACGTCCACATTTATCCCACTTCGATCAACAAAATTAACATATCTTCGATCCAAACAATCAACCTCCAATCGCTACAAAACTTCCACTTTGAAAACAAAGAGGCAATACGTTATCTGGAAAGACGCACCAACAAACATATAATCCTTAACTACACCATCATCTCGACAATATCAACGCTAATCGGACTTGTCATCATAATATACCTCACACACCTACATAGAAGGGCCAACCAACCCCAACAACAACACTCAATACTCGATAACAATAGTCAACATACCCCAGCAATAAACCTAATGATAGCTCCGGCTAAAGACGCATACAGCCTCTTCGACCGTAGCTCTCTCCAGGGCGGGAGGAGTTACATACCTCAGACGACACATGCCTCAACCCAGGTCATCGGCACCAACGGCACCAACAACCATCATCAGCAGTTTCCCACAATTAATTTATAAAAGCATTTCATAAGATCTTATTTCATTTTATTTCATATTTGCAATTCTATTTCACATTTTCCTTAAACGTATTTCTGTTTGTAAAATAGCCGATTCATCATTTGATTGATATAAAAATTGTAATGCATAGCATAAGAGTTTGAGTTTGATAATAAACACAGCACTGAGCTGTTCATAAAACAAAGGTTGATTTTTTTTTATTAAGCGCTACACTTCCTACCTTAACTCGCGCCGGGACGAAACGCCAATTTTTATGGACTAAAGGCCGTTAAAAGCTATATTGAATCAGTAATTGAACAAGTCCAATTAAATATCGCTAAGTCTTCTACTTGGCTGATGTATTTCAGTAGTATATAGAATTTGTATTATAAAAAACACTCATATGTTAACAATGCCAGCCTACGGGTAACTAAATTTCGAACAATTCTTGATTAGAAATTCTAATTGGGTTGGATATAGTTCACAATTGACTTTCGCTGTAAAATTGATGTAAGCTGGACTGAACTTAATGAAAATTGCGTCTTGACAAGGCCCTCACTGTCAACTGAAGAGTCCAAGTGAGAACGCCGGGAGGAAACGCCAATTTGTATTAAAGGCCGTTAAAAGCTATATTGAATCAATAATTCAACAAGTCCAATTAAAAAATGCTAAGTCTTCTACTTGGCTGATGTATTTCAGTAGTATATAGAATTTGTATTATAAAAAACACTCATATGTTAACAATGCCAGGCCACGGGTAACAAAATTTCCAACAATTCTTGATTAGAAATTCTAATTGGGTTCGATATAGTTCACAATTTATTTTCGCTGTAAAATTGATGTAAGCTGGACTGAACTTAATAAAAATTGTGTCTGGACTGTCAACTGAAGAGTCCAAGTGAGAACACTGGGACGAAACGCCAATTTTTATGGACTAAAGGGTTAAAAGCTATATTGAATCAATAATATAACAAGTCCAATTAAATAATGCTAAGTCTTCTACTTGGCTGATGTATTTCAGTAGTATATAGAATTTGTATTCTAAAAAACACTCATATGTAGACAATGCCAGCCACGGGTAACAAAATTTCCAACAATTCTTGATTAGAAATTCTAATTGGGTTGGATATAGTTCACAATTGATTTTCGCTGTAAAATTGATGTAAGCTGGACTGAACTTAATAAAAATTGCGTCTTGACAAGACCCTCACTGTCCACTGAAAAGTCCAAGTGAGAACGCCGGGACGAAACGCCAATTTTTATGGAATAAAGGCCGTTAAAAGCTATAATGAATCAATAATTCAGCAAGTCCAATTAATTAGTGCTAAGTCTTCTACTTGGCTGATGTATTTCAGTAGTATATAGAATTTGTATTATAAAAAACACTCATATGTAATCAATGCGAGGCCACGGGTAACAAAATTTCCAACAATTCTTGATTAGAAATTCTGATTGGGTTGGATATAGTTCACAATTGATTTTCGCTGTAAAATTGATGTATGCTGGACTGAACTTAATTAAAATTGCATCTTGACAAGACCCTCACTGTCCACTGAAAAGTCCAAGTGAGAACGCCGGGACGAAACGCCAATTTTTATGGAATAAAGGCCGTTAAAAGCTATAATGAATCAATAATTCAGCAAGTCCAATTAATTAGTGCTAAGTCTTCTACTTGGCTGATGTATTTCAGTAGTATATAGAATTTGTATTAAAAAAAACACTCATATGTTATCAATGCGAGGCCACGGGTAACAAAATTTCCAACAATTCTTGATTAGAAATTCTAATTGGGTTGGATATAGTTCACAATTGATTTTCGCTGTAAAATTGATGTATGCTGGACTGAACTTAATTAAAATTGCATCTTGACAAGACCCTCACTGTCCACTGAAAAGTCCAAGTGAGAACGCCGGGACGAAACGCCAATTTTTATGGAATAAAGGCCGTTAAAAGCTATAATGAATCAATAATTCAGCAAGTCCAATTAATTAGTGCTAAGTCTTCTATTTGGCTGATGTATTTCAGTAGTATATAGAATTTGTATTATAAAAAACACTCATATGTAAACAATGCCAGGCCACGGGTAAAAAAATTTCCAACAATTCTTGATTAGAAATTCTAATTGGGTTGGATATAGTTCACAACCGATTTTCGCTGTAAATTTGATGTAAAAGGCCGTTAAAAGCTATATTGAATCAATAATTCAGCAAGTCCAATTAAATAGTGCTAAGTCTTCTACTTGGCTGATGTATTTAAGTAGTATATAGAATTTGTATTGTAAAAAACACTCATATGTAAACAATGCGAGGCCACGGGTAGCAAAATTTCCAACAATTCTTGATTAGAAATTCTAATTGGGTTGGATATAGTTCACAACCGATTTTCGCTGTAAATTTGATGTAAGCTGAACTGAACTTAATAAAAATTGCGTCCTGACAAGGCCCTCACTGTCAACTGAAGAGTCCAAGTGAAACGCGCGCCGGGACGAAACGCCAATTTTTATGGACTAAAGGCCGTTAAAAGCTTTATTGAATCAGTAATTGAACAAGTCCAATTAAATATCGCTAAGTCTTCTACTTGGCTGATGTATTTCAGTAGTATATAGAATTTGTATTATAAAAATAACTCATATGTAAACAATGCGAGGCCATGGGTAACAAAATTTCCAACAATTCTTGATTAGAAATTCTAATTGGGTTGGATATAGTTCACAACCGATTTTCGCTGTAAATTTGATGTAAGCTGAACTGAACTTAATAAAAATTGCGTCCTAACAAGGCCCTCACTGTCAACTGAAGAGTCCAAGTGAAACGCGCGCCTAGACGAAACGCCAATTTGTATGGACTAAATAATTCAACAAGTCCAATTAAATAATGCTAAGTCTTCTACTTGGCTGATGTATTTCAGTAGTAAATAGAATTTGTATTATAAAAAAAAATCGTATGTAAACAATGCGAGGCCACGGGTAACAAAATTTCCAACAATTCTTGATTAGAAATTCTAATTGGGTTGGATATAGTTCATAACCAATTTTCCCTGTAAATTTGATGTAAGCTGGACTGAACTTAATAAATATTGCGTCTTGACAAGGCCCTCACTGTCAACTGAAGAGTCCAAGTGAGAACGCCGGGACGAAACGCCAATTTGTATGGACTAAAGTCCGTTAAAAGCTATATTGTATCAATAATTCAACAAGTCCAATTAAATAATGCTAAGTCTTCTACTTGGCTGATGTATTTCAGTAGTATATAGAATTTGTATTATAAAAATAACTCATATGTAAACAATGCGAGGCCATGGGTAACAAAATTTCCAACAATTCTTGATTAGAAATTCTAATTGGGTTCGATATAGTTCACAATTTATTTTCGCTGTAAAATTGATGTAAGCTGCACTGAACTTAATAAAAATTGTGTCTGGACAAGGCCCTCACTGTCAACTGAAGAGTCCAAGTGAGAACGCTGGGACGAAACGCCAATTTTTATGGACTAAAGGGTTAAAAGCTATATTGAATCAATAATTCAACAAGTCCAATTCAATAATGCTAAGTCTTCTACTTGGCTGATGTATTTCAGTATTATATAGAATTTGTACTATAAGAAACACTCTTATGTAAACAATGCCAGCCCACGGGTAACAAAATTTCGAACAATTCTTGATTAGAAATTCTAATTGGGTTGTATATAGTTCACAATTGATTTTCGCTGTAAAATTGATGTAAGCTGAACTGAAATTAATAAAAATTACCTCTTGACAAGGCCCTCACTGTCAACTGAAGAGTCCAAGTGAAACGCCGAGACGAAACGCCAATTTGTATGGACTAAAGGCCGTTAAAAGCAATATTGAATCAATAACTCAACAAGTCCAATTAAATAATGCTAAGTCTTCTACTTGGCTGATGTATTTCAGTAGTATATAGAATTTGTATTATAAAAAACACACATATGCAAACAATGCCAGGTCACGGGTAACAAAATTTCCAACAATTCTTGATTAGAAATTCTAATTGGCTTGGATAGAGTTCACAATTGATTTTCGCTGTAAAATTGATGTAAGCTGGACTGAACTTAATAAAAATTGCGTCTGCACAAGGTTCTCACTGTCAACTGAAGAGTCCAAGTGAGAACGCCGGGACGAAACGCCAATTTTTATGGACTAAAGTGTTAAAAGCTATATTGAATCAATAATATAACAAGTCCAATTAAATAATGCTAAGTCTTCTACTTGGCTGATGTATTTCAGTAGTATATAGAATTTGTATTCTAAAAAACACTCATATGTAGACAATGCCAGCCACGGGTAACAAAATTTCCAACAATTCTTGATTAGAAATTCTAATTGGGTTGGATATAGTTCACAATTGATTTTCGCTGTAAAATTGATGTAAGCTGGACTGAACTTAATAAAAATTGCGTCTTGACAAGACCCTCACTGTCCACTGAAAAGTCCAAGTGAGAACGCCGGGACGAAACGCCAATTTTTATGGAATAAAGGCCGTTAAAAGCTATAATGAATCAATAATTCAGCAAGTCCAATTAATTAGTGCTAAGTCTTCTACTTGGCTGATGTATTTCAGTAGTATATAGAATTTGTATTATAAAAAACACTCATATGTAATCAATGCGAGGCCACGGGTAACAAAATTTCCAACAATTCTTGATTAGAAATTCTGATTGGGTTGGATATAGTTCACAATTGATTTTCGCTGTAAAATTGATGTATACTGGACTGAACTTAATTAAAATTGCGTCTTGACAAGGCCCTCACTGTAAAGTGAAGAGTCCAAGTGAGAACGCCGGGACGAAACGCCAATTTGTATGGACTAAAGAGCGTTAAAAGCTATATTGTATCAATAATTCAACAAGTCCAATTAAATAATGCTAAGTCTTCTACTTGGCTGATGTATTTCAGTAGTATATAGAATTTGTATTATAAAAAACACTCATATGTAAACAATGCCAGGCAACGGGTAACAAAATTTCAACAATTCTTGACTAGAAATTCTGGTTGGGTTGGATATAGTTCACAATTGATTTTCGCTGTGAAATTGATGTAAGCTGGACTGAACTTAATAAAAATTGCGTCTTGACAAGGCCCTCACTGTCAACTAAAGTGAGAATGCCGGGACGAAACGCCAATTTGTATGGACTTAAGGCCGTTAAAAATTATATTGAATCAATAATTCAACAAGTCCAATTAAATAATGCTAAGTCTTCTACTTGGCTGATGTATTTCAGTAGTTTATAGAATTTGTGTTTTAAAAAACACTCATATTGCGTCTTGACAAGGCCCTCACTGTCAACTGAAGAGTCCAAGTGAGAACGCCGGGACGAAACGCCAATTTTTATGGACTAAAGGGTTAAAAGCTTTATTGAATCAATAATTCAACAAGTCCAATTAAATAATGCTAAGTCTTCTACTTGGCTGATGTATTTCAGTATTATATAGAATTTGTATTATAAAAAACACTCATATGTAAACAATGCCAGGCCACGGGTAACAAAATTTCCAACAATTCTTGATTAGAAATTCTAATTGGGTTGGATATAGTTCACATTTTATTTTTGCTGTAAAATTGATGTTAGCTGGACTGAACTTAATAAAAATTGCGTCTTGACAAGGCCCTCACTGTCAAGTGAAGAGTCCAAGTGAGAGCGCCGGGACGAAACGCCAATTTTTATTAAAGGCCGTTAAAAGCTTTATTGAATCAATAATTCAACAAGTCCAATGAAATAATGCTAAGTCTTCTACTTGGCTGATGTATTTCAGTATTATATAGAATTTGTATTATAAAAAACACTCATATGTAAACAATGTCAGCCCACGGGTAACAAAATTTCCAACAATTCTTGATTATAAGTTCTAATTGGGTTGGATATAGTTCACAATTGATTTTCGCTGTAAAATTGATGAAAGCTGGACTGAAATAAATAAAAATTGCGTCTTGCTAAGGTCCTCACTGTCAACTGAAGAGTCCAAGTGAAACGCCGGGGCCGGGACGAAACGCCAATTTGTATGGACTAAAGGCCGTTAAAAGCAATATTGAATCAATAATTCAACAAGTCCAATTAAATAATGCTAAGTCTTCTACTTGGCTGATGTATTTCAGTAGTATATAGAATTTGTATTATAAAAAACACTCATATGCAAACAATGCCAGGCCACGGGTAACAAAATTTCCAACAATTCTTGATTAGAAATTCTAATTGGGTTGGATAGAGTTCACAATTGATTTTCGCTGTAAAATTGATGTAAGCTGGACTGAACTTAATAAAAATTGCGTCTGCACAAGGTTCTCACTGTCAACTGAAGAGTCCAAGTGAGAACGCCGGGACGAAACGCCAATTTTTATGGACTAAAGAGTTAAAAGCTATATTGAATCAATAATATAACAAGTCCAATTAAATAATGCTAAGTCTTCTACTTGGCTGATGTATTTCAATAGTATATAGAATTTGTATTATAAAAAACACTCATATGTAAACAATGCCAGGCCACGGGTAACAAAATTTCCAACAATTCTTGATTAGAAATTCTAATAAGGTTGGATATAGTTGACAATTGATTTTCGCTGTAAAATTGATGTATGCTGGACTGAACTTAATGAAAATTGCGTCTTGACAAGGCCCTCACTGTCAACTGAAAAGTCCAAGTGACAACGCCGGGACGAAACGCCAATTTGTATGGACTAAATAATTCAACAAGTCTAATAAAATAATGCTAAGTCTTCTACTTGGCTGATGTATTTCAGTAGTATATAGAATTTGTATTATAAAAAACACTCATATGTAAACAATGCCAGGCCACGGGTAACAAAATTTCCAACAATTCTTGATTAGAAATTCTAATTGGGTTGGATATACTTCACAACCAATTTTCGCTGTAAATTTGATGTAAGCTGGACTGAACTTAATAAAAATTGCGTCTTGACAAGGCCCTCACTGTCAACTGAAGAGTCCAAGTGAAACGCGCCGGGACGAAACGCCAATTTTTATGGACTAAAGGCCGTTAAAAGCTATATTGAATCAATAATTCAACAAGTCCAATTAAATAGTGCTAAGTCTTCTTCTTGGCTGATGTATTTCTGTGGTATATAGAATTTGTATTATAAAAAACACTCATATGTAAACAATGCCAGGCCACGGGTAACAAAATTTCCAA
This sequence comes from Melangyna quadrimaculata, assembly GCA_949320155.1. Taxonomy (NCBI): domain Eukaryota; kingdom Metazoa; phylum Arthropoda; class Insecta; order Diptera; family Syrphidae; genus Melangyna; species Melangyna quadrimaculata. The sequence goes on along the minus strand of OX439483.1, from coordinate 341,745,530 downwards.
CAATTCTTGACTAGAAATTCAAATTGGGTTGGATATAGTTCACAATTGATTTTCGCTGTGAAATTGATGTAAGCTGGACTGAACTTAATAAAAATTGCGTCTTGACAAGGCCCTCACTGTCAACTGTAGTGAGAACGCCGGGACGAAACGCCAATTTGTATAGACTTAAGGCCGTTAAAAGCTATATTGAATCAATAATTCAACAAGTCCAATTAAATAATGCTAAGTCTTCTACTTGGCTGATGTATTTCAGTAGTATATAGAATTTGTGTTATAAAAAACACTCATATGTAAACAATGCCAGCCCACGGGTAACAAAATTTCCAACAATTCTTGATTAGAAATTCCAATTGGGTTGGATATAGTTCACAATTGATTTTCGCTGTAAAATTGATGTAAGCTGGACTGAACTTAATGAAAAATGCTTCTTGACAGGGCACTCACTGTCAACTGAAGAGTCCAAGTGAGAACGCGTGCACGAAACGCCAATTTTTATTAAAGGCCGTTAAAAGCTATATTGAATCAATAATTCAACAAGTCCAATTAAATAATGCTAAGTCTTCTACTTGGCTGATGTATTTCAGTAGTATATAGAATTTGTGTTATAAAAAACACTCATATGTAAACAATGCCAGGCCACGGGTAACAAAATTTCCAACAATTCTTGACTAGAAATTCTAATTGTGTTGGATATAGTTCACAATTGATTTTCGCTGTGAAATTGATGTAAGCTGGACTGAACTCAATAAAAATTGCGTCTTGACAAGGCCCTCACTGTCAACTGTAGTGAGAACTCCGGGACGAAACGCCAATTTGTATAGACTTAAGGCCGTTAAAAGCTATATTGAATCAATAATTCAACAAGTCCAATTAAATAATGCTAAGTCTTCTACTTGGCTGATGTATTTCAGTAGTATATAGAATTTGTGTTATAAAAAACACTCATATGTAAACAATGCCAGCCCACGGGTAACAAAATTTCGAACAATTCTTGATTAGAAATTCTAATTGGGTTGGATATAGTTCACAATTGATTTTCGCTGTAAAATTGATGTAAGCTGGACTGAACTTAATGAAAAATGCTTCTTGACAGGGCACTCACTGTCAACTGAAGAGTCCAAGTGAGAACGCGGGCACGAAACGCCAATTTTTATTCAAGGCCGTTAAAAGCTATATTGAATCAATAATTCAACAAGTCCAATTAAATAATGCTAAGTCTTCTACTTGGCTGATGTATTTCAGTAGTATATAGAATTTGTATTATAAAAAACACTCATATGTAAACAATGCCAGGCCACGGGTAACAAAATTTCCAACAATTCTTGATTAGAAATTCTAGTTGGGTTCGATATAGTTCACAATTTATTTTCGCTGTAAAATTGATGTAAGCTGGACTGAACTTAATAAAAATTGCGTCTGGACAAGGCCCTCACTGTCAACTGAAGAGTCCAAGTGAGCACGCTGGGACGAAACGCCAATTTTTATGGACTAAAGGGTTAAAAGCTATATCGAATGAATAATTCAACAAGTCCAATTAAATAATGCTAAGTCTTCGACTTGGCTGATGTATTTCAGTATTATATAGAATTTGTGTTATAAAACACACTCATATGTAAACAATGCCAGGCCACGGGTAACAAAATTTCCAACAATTCTTGATTAGAAATTCTAATTGGGTTGGATATAGTTCACACTTTATTTTTGCTGTAAAATTTATGTTAGCTGGACTGAACTTAATAAAAATTGCTAAGTCTTCTACTTGGCTGATGTATTTCAGTAGTAAATAGAATTTGTATTATAAAAAACAATCGTATGTAAACAATGCGAGGCCACGGGTAACAAAATTTCCAACAATTCGTGATTAGAAATTCTAATTGGGTTGGATATAGTTCACAACCAATTTTCGCTGTAAATTTGATGTAAGCTGGACTGAACTTAATAAAAATTGAATCTTGACAAGGCCCTCAATGTCAACTGTAGTGAGAACGCCGGGACGAAACGCCAATTTGTATAGACTTAAGGCCGTTAAAAGCTATATTGAATCAATAATTCAACAAGTCCAATTAAATAATGCTCAGTCTTCTACTTGGCTGATGTATTTCAGTAGTATATAGAATTTGTGTTATAAAAAACACTCATACACTCCTCGTCAACTGAATACGCACAAACATTTTTGAATATATTTTATCCATTTTTTCCAAACAGTGATGGTTATTATGCCATCTGTTGATGGTAAAAATTTTCGTAACATATAAATAACAGAATTTCAAAGTTTTATCCAAAAACAACCGTGAGTTTTTCCTTCAACCACTTCCAAAGTGTAACTTATGCAAAGTAGAAGTTTTTTTTTGAGTCAACTGAATAGGTACAAATATTAAAATTGGTATTGGAATGGAATGCAACAAGTTTTTGTTTAAGTTTAGTAGTGGGTACTTCCACCTTTATTTTTAATTACTTCGTAAATTCGATCCGGCATGGAATCGTATAGCTTTTTAATGTAATTTAACGAAATTTCGCTCCACGCTAATTTGATTGCAGAAATTAAGGTTTCTTTGTCTTCGAACTGACGACCACCCTCATAAACTTTGCGTACTAACCATCCCCAGATATTTTCTATGATGTTTAGATCAGGTGAGTACGGCGGCCATTGAAGCAACTGCACTTGTTGCTCCTCTATCCATGTTTTTATTATGCGCGCTGAGTGAATAGGTGCATTATCATGTTGGTAGGTCCAGTTTATGGGTCCAAAGATGTTAGAAAATTTAGGAAAATTTCTTTCCAAAATTACTTTATACCCAGCTGCTGTCATTCTTGATGTTACAACCTCGAGCTCAACTGTTCCATAATAACTGACTGCTCCCCATATCATGACACCTCCTTCACGACTATGATGGCGCTTTAAAAATCTTTTTTCTTTTCTTAAGTCGTGAAAATAGAAGTTGAACCCATCAGGGCCATCGAAATTAAACTTTTTTTCATCTGGAAAAACCACGTGATACCATTCTTTTTTCCAACTCATGTGAAGTCTTGAAAAATCTAATCGCAACATTTTCCGTCTCTCGTCAAGTGGTGGTTTTTTCTTAAGTTTAATTCGTTTAAGATGGCTTGAGTTGTTGATTAATCTTAATACTGTTGAGCAACTTGCGTTTACGCCGACTTTTTGTTTTATTTTTGCCACAGAATCAGAAGAATTTGATGCACATCTTAAAATTCTTCGTCTCTCAGCTGCTGTTGTTGCTGTTTTCTTACCTCCCTTCATGTTTTTGCCGTATGCATCTTTATTTTTCAAGTAAGAATAAACTACATTAAAACTTCGGCCAACTTTATCAGCTATTGCACGTCCAGTTAGGCCTTGGTCTCTAAGTAAATCGATTTTAGCTTTTTCAACACTGTTAAGACACGTAGATCTACCCATTTTTCTTAAAATTTGAAATCAAGAATTAAATTTTACTGAAAACACTAAAATCGTTAATTTAAACTGTCAAGCACTCCAAAAAACTTATAAACAACGAAGAAAATGGCGTTGTACCTATTCAGTTGACTAAAAAAAAAACTCTTACTTTGCATATAAAACACTTTGCAAGTGGTTGAAGAAAAACTCACGGTTGTTTTTGGATAATTCTTTCGGAATTATCTGCTTAACATCTTAAGGGAAAAGTTAGCATCAACAGATGGCATAATAACCATCACTGTTTGGAAAAAATGGATAAAGTATATTAAAAAATGTTTGTGCGTATTCAGTTGACGAGGAGTGTATGTAGACAATGCCAGCCCCCGGGTAACAAAATTTCGAACAATTCTTGATTAGAAATTCTAATTGGGTTGGATATAGTTCTCAATTGATTTTCGCTGTAAAATTGATGTAAGCTGGACTGAAATAAATAAAAATTGCGTCTTGACAAGGTCCTCACTGTCAACTGAAGAGTCCAAGTGAAACGCCGGCGCCGGGACGAAACGCCAATTTGTATGGACTAAAGGCCGTTAAAAGCAATATTGAATCAATAATTCAACAAGTCCAATTAAATAATGCTAAGTCTTCAACTTGGCTGATGTATTTCAGTAGTATATAGAATTTGTATTATTAAAAACACTCATATGCAAACAATGCCAGGCCACGGGTAACAAAATTTCCAACAATTCTTGATTAGAAATTCTAATTGGGTTGGATAGAGTTCACAATTGATTTTCGCTGTAAAATTGATGTAAGCTGGACTGAACTTAATAAAAATGGCGTCTGCACAAGGTTCTCACTGTCAACTGAAGAGTCCAAGTGAGAACGCCGGGTCGAAACGCCAATTTTTATGGATGGATTTCAATAATATAACAAGTCCAATTAAATAATGCTAAGTCTTCTACTTGGCTGATGTATTTCAATAGTATATAGAATTTGTATTATAAAAAACACTCATATGTAAACAATGCCAGGCCACGGGTAACAAAATTTCCAACAATTCTTGATTAGAAATTCTAATTAGGTTGGATATAGTTGACAATTGATTTTCGCTGTAAAATTGATGTATGCTGGACTGAACTTAATGAAAATTGCGTCTTGACAAGGCCCTCACTGTCAACTGAATAGTCCAAGTGACAACGCCGGGACGAAAGGCCAATTTGTATGGACTAAATAATTCAACAAGTCCAATTAAATAATGCTAAGTCTTCTACTTGGCTGATGTATGTTTACTCATATGTAAACAATGCCAGGCCATGGGTAGCAAAATTTCCAACAATTCTTGATTAGAAATCCTATGTGGTTTGGATATACTTCACAACCAATTTTCGCTGTAAATTTGATGTAAGCTGGACTGAACTTAATAAAAATTGCGTCTTGACAAGGCCCTCACTGTCAACTGAAGAGTCCAAGTGAGAACGCCGTGTAGAAACGCCAATTTTTATGGACTAAAGGCCGTTAAAAGCTATATTGTATCAATAATTCAACAAGTTCAATTAAATAATGCTAAGTCTTCTACTTGGCTGATGTATTTCAGTAGTATATAGAATTTGTATTATAAAAAAACACTCATATGTAAACAATGCCAGGCCACGGGTAACAAAATTTCCAACAATTCTTGACTAGAAATTCAAATTGGGTTGGATATAGTTCACAATTTATTTTCGCTGTGAAATTGATGTAAGCTGGACTGAACTTAATAAAAATTGCGTCTTGACAAGGCCCTCACTGTCAACTGTAGTGAGAACGCCGGGACGAAACGCCAATTTGTATAGACTTAAGGCCGTTAAAAGCTATATTGAATCAATAATTCAACAAGTCCAATTAAATAATGCTAAGTCTTCTACTTGGCTGATGTATTTCAGTATTATATAGAATTTGTATTATAAAAAACACTCATGTAAACAATGCCAGGCCACGAGTAACAAAATTTCCAACAATTCTTGATTAGAAATTCTTATTGGGTTGGATATAGTTCACACTTTATTTTTGCTGTAAAATTTATGTTAGCTGGACTGAACTTAATAAAAATTGCGTCTTGACAAGGCCCTCACTGTCAACTGAATAGTCCAATTCAGAACGCCGGGACGAAACGCCAATTTTTATGGACTAAAGGCCGTTAATAGCTATATTGAATCAATAATTCAATAAGTCCAATTAAATAATGCTTAGTCTTCTACTTGGCTGATGTATTTCAGTAGTAGATAGAATTTGTATTATAAAAAACACTCATATGTAAACAATGCCAGCCCACGGGTAACAAAATTTCCAACAATTCTTGATTAGAAATTCTAATTGAATTGGATATAGTTCTCAATTGATTTTCGCTGTTAAATTGATGTAAGCTGGACTGAAATTAATAAAAATTGCGTCTTGACAAGGTCCTTACTGTCAACTGAAGAGGCCAAGTGAAACGCCGGGACGAAACGCCAATTTGTATGGACTAAAGGCCGTTAAAAGCAATATTGAATCAGTAATTCAACAAGTCCAATTAAATAATGCTAAGTCTTCTACTTGGCTGATGTATTTCAGTAGTATATAGAATTTGTGTTATAAAAAACACTTATATGTAAACAATGCCAGCCCACGGGTAACAAAATTTCGAACAATTCTTGATTAGAAATTCTAATTGGGTTGGATATAGTTCTCAATTGATTTTCGCTGTAAAATTGATGTAAGCTGGACTGAACTTAATAAAGATTGAATCTTGACAAGGCCCTCACTGTCAACTGTAGTGAGAACGCCGGGACGAAACGCCAATTTGTATAGACTTAAGGCCGTTAAAAGCTATATTGAATCAATAATTCAACAAGTCCAATTAAATAATGTTCAGTCTTCTACTTGGCTGATGTATTTCAGTAGTATATAGAATTTGTGTTATAAAAAACACTCATATGTAAACAATGCCAGCCCACGGGTAACAAAATTTCGAATAATTCTTGATTAGAAATTCTAATTGGGTTGGATATAGTTCTCAATTGATTTTCGCTGTAAAATTGATGTAAGCTGGACTGAAATAAATAAAAATTGCGTCTTGACAAGGTCCTCACTGTCAACTGAAGAGTCCAAGTGAAACGCCGGCGCCGGGACGAAACGCCAATTTGTATGGACTAAAGGCCGTTAAAAGCAATATTGAATCAACAATTCAACAAGTCCAATTAAATAATGCTAAGTCTTCTACTTGGCTGATGTATTTCAGTAGTATATAGAATTTGTATTATAAAAAACACTCATATGCAAACAATGCCAGGCCACGGGTAACAAAATTTCCAACAATTCTTGATTAGAAATTCTAATTGGGTTGGATAGAGTTCACAATTGATTTTCGCTGTAAAATTGATGTAAGCTGGACTGAACTTAATAAAAATTGCGTCTGCACAAGGTTCTCACTGTCAACTGAAGAGTCCAAGTGAGAACGCCGGGACGAAACGCCAATTTTTATGGACTAAAGAGTTAAAAGCTATATAGAATCAATAATATAACAAGTCCAATTAAATAATGCTAAGTCTTCTACTTGGCTGATGTATTTCAATAGTATATAGAATTTGTATTATAAAAAACACTCATATGTAAACAATGCCAGGCCACGGGTAACAAAATTTCCAACAATTCTTGATTAGAAATTCTAATAAGGTTGGATATAGTTGACAATTGATTTTCGCTGTAAAATTGATGTATGCTGGACTGAACTTAATGAAAATTGCGTCTTGACAAGGCCCTCACTGTCAACTGAATAGTCCAAGTGACAACGCCGGGACGAAACGCCAATTTGTATGGACTAAATAATTCAACAAGTCCAATTAAATAATGCTAAGTCTTCTACTTGGCTGATGTATTTCAGTAGTATATAGAATTTGTATTATAAAAAACACTCATATGTAAACAATGCCAGGCCACGGGTAACAAAATTTCCAACAATTCTTGATTAGAAATTCTAATTGGGTTGGATATACTTCACAACCAATTTTCGCTGTAAATTTGATGTAAGCTGGACTGAACTTAATAAAAATTGCGTCTTGACAAGGCCCTCACTGTCAACTGAAGAGTCCAAGTGAAACGCGCCGGGACGAAACGCCAATTTTTATGGACTAAAGGCCGTTAAAAGCTATATTGAATCAATAATTCAACAAGTCCAATTAAATAATGCTAAGTCTTCTACTTGGCTGATGTATTTCAGTAGTATATAGAATTTGTATTATAAAAAACACTCATATGTAAACAATGCCAGGCCACGGGTAACAAAATTTCGAACAATTCTTGAATAGAAATTCAAATTGGGTTGGATATAGTTCACAATTGATTTTCGCTGTGAAATTGATGTAAGCTGGACTTAACTTAATAAAAATTGCGTTTTGACAAGGCCCTCACTGTCAACTGTAGTGAGAACGCCGGGACGAAACGCCAATTTGTATAGACTTAAGGCCGTTAAAAGCTATATTGAATCAATAATTCAACAAGTCCAATTAAATAATGCTAAGTCTTCTACTTGGGTGATGTATTTCAGTATTATATAGAATTTGTATTATAAAAAACACTCATATGTAAACAATGCCAGGCCATGGGTAACAAAATTTCCAACAATTCTTGATTAGAAATTCTTATTGGGTTGGATATAGTTCACACTTTATTTTTGCTGTAAAATTTATGTTAGCTGGACTGAACTTAATAAAAATTGCGTCTTGACAAGACCCTCACTGTCAACTGAATAGTCCAAGTCAGAACGCCGGGACGAAACGCCAATTTTTATGGACTAAAGGCCGTTAATAGCTATATTGAATCAATATTTCAAGAAGTCCAATTAAATAATGCTCAGTCTTCTACTTGGCTGATGTATTTCAGTAGTATATAGAATTTGTGTTATAAAAAACACTCATATGTAGACAATGCCAGCCCACGGGTAACAAAATTTCGAACAATTCTTGATTAGAAATTCTAATTGGGTTGGATATAGTTCTCAATTGATTTTCGCTGTTAAATTGATGTAAGCTGGACTGAAATTAATAAAAATTGCGTCTTGACAAGGTCCTTACTGTCAACTGAAGAGGCCAAGTGGAACGCCGGGACGAAACGCCAATTTGTATGGACTAAAGGCCGTTAAAAGCAATATTGAATCAGTAATTCAACAAGTCCAATTAAATAATGCTAAGTCTTCTACTTGGCTGATGTATTTCAGTAGTATATAGAATTTGTATTATAAAAAACACTCATATGTAAACAATGCCAGTCCACGGGTAACAAAATTTCCAACAATTCTTGATTAGAAATTCTAATTGGGTTGGATAGAGTTCACAATTGATTTTCGCTGTAAACTTGATGTAAGCTGGACTGAACTTAATAAAAATTGCGTCTGCACAAGTTTCTCACTGTCAACTGAAGAGTCCAAGAGAGAACGCCGGGACGAAACGCCAATTTTTATGGACTAAAGGGTTAAAAACTATATTGAATCAATAATATAACAAGTCCAATTAAATAATGCTAAGTCTTCTACTTGGCTGATGTATTTCAATAGTATATAGAATTTTTATTATAAAAAACACTCATATGTAAACAATGCCAGGCCACGGGTAACAAAATTTCCAACAATTCTTGATTAGAAATTCTAATTAGGTTGGATATAGCTGACAATTGATTTTCGCTGTAAAATTGATGTATGCTGGACTGAACTTAATGAAAATTGCGTCTTGACAAGGCCCTCACTGTCAACTGCATAGTCCAAGTGACAACGCCGGGACGAAACGCCAATTTGTATGGACTAAATAATTCAACAAGTCCAATTAAATAATGCTAAGTCTTCTACTTGGCTGATGTATGTTTACTCATATGTAAACAATGCCAGGCCATGGGTAGCAAAATTTCCAACAATTCTTGATTAGAAATCCTAATTGGGTTGGATATACTTCACAACCAATTTTCGCTGTAAATTTGATGTAAGCTGGACTGAACTTAATAAAAATTGCGTCTTGACAAGGCCCTCATTGTCAACTGAAGAGTCCAAGTGAAACGCGCGCTGGGACGAAACGCCAATTTTTATGGACTAAAGGCCGTTAAAAGCTATATTGAATCAATAATTCAGCAAGTCCAATTAAATAGTGCTAAGTCTTCTACTTGGCTGATGTATTTCTGTGGTATATAGAATTTGTATTATAAAAAACACTCATATGTAATCAATGCGAGGCCACGGGTAACAAAATTTCCAACAATTCTTGATTAGAAATTCTAATTGGGTTGGATAGAGTTCACAATTGATTTTCGCTGTAAAATTGATGTAAGCTGGACTGAACTTAATGAAAATTGCGTCTTGACAAGGACCTCACTGTCAGCTGAATAGTCCAAGTGACAACGCCGGGACGAAACGCCAATTTGTATGGACTAAATAATTCAACAAGTCCAATTAAATAATGCTAAGTCTTCTACTTGGCTGATGTATTTCAGTAGTATATAGAATTTGTATTATAAAAAATACTCATATGTAAACAATGCCAGGCCACGGGTAACAAAATTTCCAACAATTCTTGATTAGAAATTCTAATTGGGTTGTATATAGTTCACAATTGATTTTCGCTGTAAAATTGATGTAAGCTGGACTGAACTTAATGAAAATTGCGTCTTGACAAGGCACTCACTGTCAACTGAAGATTCCAAGTGAGAACGCCGGGACGAAACGCCAATTTTTATTAAAGGCCGTTAAAAGCTATATTGAGTCAATAATTAAACAAGCCCAATTAAATAATGCTAAGTCTTCTACTTGGCTGATGTATTTCAGTAGTATATAGAATTTTATATTATAAAAAACACTCATATGTAAACAATGCCAAGCCACGGGTAACAAAATTTCCAACAATTCTTGACTAGAAATTCAAATTGGGTTGGATATAGTTCACAATTGATTTTCGCTGTGAAATTGATGTAAGCTGGACTGAACTTAATAAAAATTGCGTCTTGACAAGGCCCTCACTGTCAACTGTAGTGAGAACGCCGGGACGAAACGCCAATTTGTATAGACTTAAGGCCGTTAAAAGCTATATTGAATCAATAATTCAACAAGTCCAATTAAATAATGCTAAGTCTTCTACTTGGCTGATGTATTTCAGTAGTATATATAATTTGTGTTATAAAAACACACTCATATGTAAACAATGCCAGCCCACGGGTAACAAAATTTCCAACAATTCTTGATTAGAAATTCTAATTGGGTTGGATATAGTTCACAATTGATTTTCGCTGTAAAATTGATGTAAGCTGAACTGAACTTAATGAAAAATGCATCTTGACAGGGCACTCACTGTCAACTGAAGAGTCCAAGTGAGAACGCCGGCACGAAACGCCAATTTTTATTAAAGGCCGTTAAAAGCTATATTAAATCAATAATTCAACAAGTCTAATTAAATAATGCTAAGTCTTCTACTTGGCTGATGTATTTCAGTAGTATATAGAATTTGTATTATAAAAAACACTCATATGTAAACAATGCCAGGCCACGGATATATATAATTTGTGTTATAAAAAACACTCATATGTAAACAATGCCAGCCCACGGGTAACAAAATTTCCAACAATTCTTGATTAGAAATTCTAATTGGGTTCGATATAGTTCACAATTTATTTTCGCTGTAAAATTGATGTAAGCTGGACTGAACTTAATAAAAATTGCGTCTGGACAAGGCCCTCACTGTCAACTGAAGAGTCCAAGTGAGAACGCTGGGACGAAACGCCAATTTTTATGGACTAAAGGGTTAAAAGCTATATTGAATGAATAATTCAACAAGTCCAATTAAATAATGCTAAGTGTTCTACTTGGCTGATGTATTTCAGTATTATATAGAATTTGTATTATAAATGATGTTCAAAAGGGTAGTTATGTGCATTCAAGAGGACACAAGCGTCCACAGGTTTTTCTCAAAACCCACCTCTGTCTACCAACTCCTACTCTCACCTCCACGTGGTGAACATCGGGTGTCTAGTACCTCAGCTGAAGACGGGGTTTAAATCCCCGTGGAAAGCTGTTGGGGACAGCAAACGAGAGAGGGGGGGGGGAGGAGTGTTCCCACTAAGGCACTTCTCCTTTCATCGAGGCGGCAGCGGACGAATTCTCTTGATGGAATCAACGGTGGCGTCTACAGTTCCAGTTAGGTTGAAATACTTAGTGAACACCTTATATGGGCTACTACGACATATTTGTAGCTCAGGCCTATAAGGGGCGGTTTATCCGGCTCCCTACCCTTGGAGTTATACGAAGGGTCTGGTCCTCCGGGTCGGGGGTTGTGCGTCGGGGTAACTTCCCTACCACGTAAAAAAAAGTTGTTCCGAAACAACAACAAGCCGCGGATATGGATGATTTTAAAGTTGACGACCCCAGCAAACGAAACAAGGACAATGAATTTCGGATCTGCACGTGGAATGTCCTGTCCTTATACAGAACACGTGCAGCCGAACAATTAGCGGAGAACCTGGACAGGCTAAAGGCTGACGTAACAGCCATCCAGGAAGTGCGATGGGATGGAGAGGGCATACGGAGACTGAAAACGTGTGACATCTACTACGGCGGGTGCTTGAAGGAACATGGTCAGCGGCTCTTTGGTTGTGGTTTTGTGATAAGGGGAAGACTTAGGCAAGAAGTCTTGGGCTTCCGAAGTGTAAGCGAGCGCCTGGTTACAATCCGCATCAAGGGCAAATTTAAGAACATTTCGCTAATCTGTTTTCATGCCCCCCATGAAGGGAGAGAGGACTCAACCAAAGAAGCATTCTACGATCTCTTGGAGACAACGTATGATATGTGCCCGAAGTACGACGTGAAGATCATTCTTGGTGACTTCAACGCAAGATTCGGAAAGGAGGGCATCTTTGGTTCGATAGTCGGAGGACACAGCCTACACGACGAAACTTCCGGCAACGGACACAGGCTGGCAGACTTTGCGGCGGGGCGAAATGTCATCATCTCAAGCACCTACTTCCCACACCTCAATATACACAAGGGGACTTGGCGGTCACGTGATCAAGTAACCGTCAACCAAATCGAGGTACCAACATTGACTCGGATCACTACCTGGTGGTAGCTAGACTACGTATGCGGATATCCATGACGCGACAACGCAGAGCAGATGCTGTGAAAAGATTCGATGTCGAGAAGCTTAAATCGCAAGAGACCGCCAGAACTTTTGCAGACCACGTAACTCTTAATCTCTCAGGAGGTCCGCCACCAGCATCAAGTGCAGAGGACCAGTGGGAACACTGTCAACAAGCTATCAGAAGTGCCGCCTCTGATGTGCTGGGTTTCACTAGGCGAATACAACGAAACCCCTGGTGCGATGAAGAGTGCCGGCTAGCGCATGCAGCTAAGGACGAGGCCTACCAGGCAATGCTGCAGACTCGAACAAGAGCTGCTGAGAGAGTAGCCCGGGAGCTCTACGGGCTGAAACGAAAAGAGGAACGCCGACTTCTCAGGAGGAAAAAGAGAGAGCACGAGAAGCGGGCGGTAGAGTCTATTGAGGGTTGTAGCGGTAGGGGAGATGTTCGAAAATTTTATCAGAGGGTGAAGCGATCCACCCAAGGATTCAAGGCTAGAACGGAAGCCTGCCGAGATGAGAGTGGGAATATGGTAGTAGACACACAGTCAGTGCTGAGGATCTGGAAAGAACACTTCTCTAGAATGCTTAATGGCGAAGACAGCCAAGATGCCGCTAATAGGCAGAACGCTCCATTCAACTTGGACGATGATGGCCAACAGTTCCGTCCACCCGACCTAACTGAAGTGCGGCTGGCGATATCCAAACTTAAGTCGTACAAGGCTGCAGGTGCGGATGGCTTACAAGCCGAACTATTTAAATCAGCGGGAGATGAATTGGCTAGGAGCATACACCAGCTCATCTGAAAAATTGGGTCGGAGGAAAGTATGCCCGATGAATGGAACCTCGGTATAGTGTGCCCCATCCATAAAAAGGGAGATGTTCTGAAATGTACCAACTACAGAGGAATAAGTCTCCTAAACGTCGCTTATAAAATCTTGTCGGCCATCCTGTGTGACCGCTTAAAACCTTTTGTCAACGATCTGATCGGCCCTTATCAGTGCGGTTTTAGGCCAGGCAAGTCAACCGTCGATCAAATGTTCACACTCCGACAAATTTTAGAAAAATCCCGGAATTCCAGATCTATACACACCACCTTTTTATCGATTTTAAAGTCGCGTATGATAGCGTGAAAAGGGACGAATTATACAGAGCCATGTCGAGTCTCGGCATCCCTGCCAAACTCGTCCGCTTGTGCAGGATGACGATGGAGAAATCTCGCTGCTCCGTCAAAATTGGTAAGAACACCACCGATTCCTTTGATGTTGAGAAAGGATTGAGGCAAGGCGACGCGTTATCCTATTAAAGTTAACCTATTCAACATCGTTCTTGAAGCCATTGTACGCAACGCACATGTCAACACCAGCGGTACAATCTATCAAAAGTCCGTTCAATTGCTTGCATATGCGGATGACATAGACATTGTCGGCAGAACGAAGCGAGCTGTGGCAGGGGCATTTGCGAGCATTGAATCGGAGGCGGCTAGAATGGGATTGGCGGTTAATGAGGACAAGACGAAGTATATGCTGTCATCGAGAGAGGAATCTCAACATCGTCGACTCGGGCAAAATATCACGATGGACAGATATAACTTCGAAGTTGTCGTTGTCAAGGACTTTGTCTACCTGGGCTCCACTATTACATCGCAGAATGACATCAGTGCAGAGATCAAGCGAAGAATTACTCTTGCCAACCGCTGTTTCTTCGGTCTAAGAAGGCATTTAAGTAGTAAGGCCCTCTCTCAGAGAACCAAGGAGACTTTATACAAAACCCTAATCATCCCGGTCCTGCTTTATGGGTCAGAAGCATGGACACTGAAAGATTCGGATACAAATCTGCTAGGGTGCTTTGAGAGGAAGATTCTTCGTGTGATTTTCGGTCCGGTGTGTATCGAAGGAGTATGGAGGAGAAGATTCAACGTCGAGCTATACGGGCTATATAGCGACGTTGACCTGGTCAAAAAGCTGGAAATACAGCGGCTGAGATGGCTGGGGCACGTGGAGCGTATGGACAGCAACGCACCTGCCCGACTAGTCTTCGAATCCAACCCCGAAGGGGTACGCAGCAGAGAAAGAACTCGTAACAGATGGCGCAATCAAGTGAATGACGACATCAAAGCACTCGGTGTGCGCAACTGGAAGCGGCTAGCTAGGGACAGAGCTGGCTGGAGGGGCTTGTTAGTTGAGGCCGCAGCCCATCCTGGGCTGTGAGCGCCATCAAAAGTAAAGTAAGTAAGTATTATAAAAAACACTCATATGTAAACAATGCCAGGCCATGGGTAACAAAATTTCGAACAGTTCTTGATTAGAAATTCTAATTGAATTGAATATAGTTCTCAATTGATTTTCGCTGTAAAATTAATGTAAGCTGGACTGAAATTAATAAAAATTGCGTCTTGACAAGGTCCTTACTGTCAACTGAAGAGTCCACGCCGGGACGAAACGCCAATTTGTATGGACTAAAGGCCGTTAAAAGCAATATTGAATCAGTAATTCAACAAGTCCAATTAAATAATGCTAAGTCTTCTACTTGGCTGATGTATTTCAGTAGTATATAGAATTTGTATTATAAAAAACACTCATATGCAAACAATGCCAGGCCACGGGTAACAAAATTTCCAACAATTCTTGATAAGAAATTCTTAATGGGTTGGATAGAGTTCACAATTTATTTTCGCTGCAAAATTGAAGTAAGCTGGACTGAACTTAATAAAAATTGCGTCTGCACAAGGTTCTCACTGTCAACTGAAGAGTCCAAGTGAGAACGCCGGGACGAAACGCCAATTTTTGTGGACTAAAGGGTTAAAAGCTATATTGAATCAATAATTCAACAAGTCCAATTAAATAATGCGTGGTCTTCTACTTGGCTGATGTATTTCAATAGTATATAGAATTTGTATTATAAAAAACACTCAAATGTAAACAATGCCAGGCCACGGGTAACAAAATTTCCAACAATTCTTGATTAGAAATTCTAATTGTGTTGGATATAGTTGACAATTGATTTTCGCTGTAAATTTGATGTATGCTGGACTGAACTTAATACAAATTGCGTCTTGACAAGGCCCTCACTGTCAACTGAAGAGTCCAAGTGAGAACGCCGGGATAAAACGCCAATTTGTATGGACTAAATAATTCAACAAGTCCAATTAAATAATGCTTAGTCTTCTACTTGGCTGATGTATGTCAGTAGTATATAGAATTTGTGTTATAAAAAACACTCGTATGTAAACAATGCCAGCCCACGGGTAACAAAATTTCCAACAATTCTTGATTAGAAATTCTAATTGGGTTGGATATAGTTCACAATTGATTTTCGCTGTAAAATTGATGTAAGCTGGATTGAACTTAATGAAAATTGCGTCTTGACAAGGCACTCACTGTCAATTGAAGATTCCAAGTGAGAACGCCGGGACGAAACGCCAATTTTTATTAAAGGCCGTTAAAAGCTATATTGAGTCAATAATTAAACAAGCCCAATTAAATAATGCTAAGTCTTCTACTTGGCTGATGTATTTCAGTAGTATATAGAATTTGTATTATAAAAAACACTCATATGTAAACAATGCCAGGCCACGGGTAACAAAATTTCCAACAATTCTTGACCAGAAATTCAAATTGGGTTGGATATAGTTCACAATTGATTTTCGCTGTGAAATTGATGTAAGCTGGACTGAACTTAATAAAAATTGCGTCTTGACAAGGCCCTCACTGTCAACTGTAGTGAGAACGCCGGGACGAAACGCCAATTTGTATAGACTTAAGGCCGTTAAAAGCTATATTGAATCAATAATTCAACAAGTCCAACTAAATAATGCTATGTTTTCTACTTGGCTGATGTATTTCGGTAGTATATATAATTTGTGTTATAAAAAACACGCATATGTAAACAATGCCAGCTCACGGGTAACAAAATTTCCAACAATTCTTGATTAGAAATTCTAACTGGGTTGGATATAGTTGACAATTGATTTTCGCTGTAAAATTGATGTATGCTGGACTGAACTTAATACAAATTGCGTCTTGACAAGACCCTCACTGTCAACTGAAGAGCCCAAGTGAGAACGCCGGGACGAAACGCCAATTTTAATGGACTAAAGGCCGTTAAAAGCTATATTGTATCAATTATTCAACAAGTCCAATTAAATAATGCTAAGTATTCTACTTGGCTGATGTATTTCAGTAGTATATAGAATTTGTATTATAAAAAACAATCGTATGTAAACAATGCGAGGCCACGGGTAACAAAATTTCCAACAATTCTTGATTAGAAATTCTAACTGGGTTGGATATAGTTGACAATTGATTTTCGCTGTAAAATTGATGTATGCTGGACTGAACTTAATACAAATTGCGTCTTGACAAGACCCTCACTGTCAACTGAAGAGCCCAAGTGAGAACGCCGGGACGAAACGCCAATTTGAATGGACTAAAGGCCGTTAAAAGCTATATTGTATCAATTATTCAACAAGTCCAATTAAATAATGCTAAGTATTCTACTTGGCTGATGTATTTCAGTAGTATATAGAATTTGTATTATAAAAAACAATCGTATGTAAACAATGCGAGGCCACGGGTAACAAAATTTCCAACAATTCTTGATTAGAAATTCTAATTGTGTTGCATATAGTTGACAATTGATTTTCGCTGTAAAATTGATGTATGCTGGACTGAACTTAATACAACCAACGCCCTCACTGTCAACTGAAGAGTCCAAGTGAGAACTCCGGGACAAAACGCCAATTTGTATGGACTAAAGGCCGTTAAAAGCTAAATTGTATCAATAATTCAACAAGTCCAATTAAATAATGCTCAGTCTTCTACTTGGCTGATGTATTTCAGTAGTATATAGAATTTGTATTATAAAAAACAATCGTTTGTAAACAATGCGAGGCCACGGGTAACAAAATTTCCAACAATTCTTGATTAGAAATTCTAATTGGGTTGGATATAGTTCACAACCAATTTTCGCTGTAAATTTGATGTAAGCTGGATTGAACTTAATAAAAATTGAATCTTGACAAGGCCCTCACTGTCAACAGTAGTGAGAACGCCGGGACGAAACGCCAATTTGTATAGACTTAAGGCCGTTAAAAGCTATATTGAATCAATAATTCAACAAGTGCAATTAAATAATGCTCAGTCTTCTACTTGGCTGATGTATTTCAGTAGTATATAGAATTTGTGTTATAAAAAACACTCATATGTAGACAATGCCAGCCCACGGGTAACAAAATTTCGAACAATTCTTGATTAGAAATTCTAATTGGGTTGGATATAGTTCTCAATTGATTTTCGCTGTAAAATATATGTAAGCTGGACTGAAATAAATAAAAATTGCATCTTGACAAGGTCCTCACTGTCAACTGAAGAGTCCAAGTGAAACGCCGGCGCCGGGACGAAACGCCAATTTGTATGGACTAAAGGCCGTTAAAAGCAATATTGAATCAATAATTCAACAAGTCCAATTAAATAATGCTAAGTCTTCTACTTGGCTGATGTATTTCAGTAGTATATAGAATTTGTATTATAAAAAACACTCATATGCAAACAATGCCAGGCCACGGGTAACAAAATTTCCAACAATTCTTGATTAGAAATTCTAATTGGGTTGGATAGAGTTCACAATTGATTTTCGCTGTAAAACTGATGTAAGCTGGACTGAACTTAATGAAAATTGCGTCTTGACAAGGCCCTCACTGTCAACTGAATAGTCCAAGTGACAACGCCGGGACGAAACGCCAATTTGTATGGACTAAATAATTCAACAAGTCCAATTAAATAATGCTAAGTCTTCTACTTGGCTGATGTATGTCAGTAGTATATAGAATTTGTGTTATAAAAAACACTCATATGTAAACAATGCCAGCCCACGGGTAACAAAATGTCCACTAATTCTTGATTAGAAATTCTAATTGGGTTGGATATAGTTCACAATTGATTTTCGCTGTAAAATTGATGTAAGCTGGACTGAACTTAATGAAAATTGCGTCTTGACAAGGCACTCACTGTCAACTGAAGATTCCGAGTGAGAACGCCGGCACGAAACGCCAATTTTTATTAAAGGCCGTTAAAAGCTATATTGAATCAATTATTCAACAAGTCCAATTAAATAATGCTAAGTCTTCTACTTGGATGATGTATTTCAGTATTATATAGAATTTGTATTATAAAAAACACTCATATGTAAACAATGCCAGGCCATGGGTAACAAAATTTCCAACAATTCTTGATTAGAAATTCTTATTGGGTTGGATATAGTTCACAATTTATTTTTGCTGTAAAATGTATGTTAGCTGGACTGAACTTAATAAAAATTGCGTCTTGACAAGGCCCTCACTGTCAACTGAAGAGTCCAAGTCAGAACGCCTGGACGAAACGCCAATTTTGATGGACTAAAGGCCGTTAATAGCTATATTGAATCAATAATTCAAGAAGTCCAATTAAATAATGCTAAATCTTCTACTTGGCTGATGTATTTCAGTTGTAGATAGAATTTGTATTATAAAAACACTCATATGTAAACAATGCCAGCCCACGGGTAACAAATTGTCGAACAATTCTTGATGAGAAATTCTAATTGAATTGGATATAGTTCTCAATTGATTTTCGCTGTAAAATTGATGTAAAATGGACTGAAATTAATAAAAATTGTGTCTTGACAAGGAGCTTACTGTCAACTGAAGAGTCCAAGTGAAATGCCGGGACGAAACGCCAATTTTTATGGACTAAAGGGTTAAAAGCTATATTGAATCAATAGTTCAACAAGTCCAATTAAATAATGCTAAGTCTTCTACTTGGCTGATGTATTTCAATAGTATATAGAAATTGTATTATAAAAAACACTCAAATGTAAACAATGCCAGGCCACGGGTAACAAAATTTCGAACAATTCTTGATTAGAAATTCAAATTGGGTTGGATAGAGTTCACAATTGATTTTCGCTGTAAAATTGATGTAAGCTGGACTGAACTTAATAAAAATTGCGTCTGCACAAGGTTCTCACTGTCAACTGAAGAGTCCAAGAGAGAACGCCGGGACGAAACGCCAATTTTTATGGACTAAAGGGTTAAAAGCTATATTGAATCAATAATTCAACATGTCCAATTAAATAATGCTAAGTCTTCTAGTTGGCTGATGTATTTCAATAGTATATAGAAATTGTATTATAAAAAACACTCAAATGTAAACAATGCCAGGCCACGGGTAACAAAATTTCCAACAATTCTTGATTAGAAATTCTAATTGTGTTGGATATAGTTGACAATTGATTTTCGCTGTAAAATTGATGTATGCTGGACTGAACTTAATACAAATTGCGTCTTGACAAGGCCCTCACTGTCAACTGAAGAGTCCAAGTGAGAACGCCGGGACAAAACGCCAATTTGTATGGACTAAAGGCCGTTAAAAGCTATATTGTATCAATAATTCAACAAGTCCAATTAAATAATCCTAAGTCTTCTACTTGGCTGATGTATTTCAGTAGTATATAGAATTTGTATTTTAAAAAACACTCATATGTAAACAATGCGAGGTCACGGGTAACACAATTTCCAACAATTCTTGATTAGAAATTCTAATTGGGTTGGATATAGTTCACAACCGATTTTCGCTGTAAATTTGATGTAAGCTGGACTGAACTTAATAAAAATTGCGTCTTGACAAGGCCCTCACTGTCAACTGAATAGTCCAAGTGAAACGCGCGCCGGGACGAAACGCCACTTTTTATGGACTAAAGGCCGTTAAAAGCTATATTGAATCAATAATTCAGCAAGTCCAATTAAATAGTGCTAAGTCTTCTACTTGGCTGATGTATTTCTGCAGTATATAGAATTTGTATTATAAAAAACACTCATATGTAATCAATGCGGCCACGGGTAACAAAATTTCCAACAATTCTTGATTAGAAATTCTAATTGGGTTGGATATAGTTCACAATTGATTTTCGCTGTAAAATTGATGTAAGCTGGACTGAACTTAATGAAAATTGCGTCTTGACAAGGCCCTCACTGTCAACAGAATAGTCCAAGTGACAACGCCGGGACGAATTTGTATGGACTAAATAATTCAACAAGTCCAATTAAATAATGCTAAGTCTTCTACTTGGCTGATGTATGTCAGTAGTATATAGAATTTGTGTTATAAAAAACACTCATATGTAAACAATGCCAGCCCACGGGTAACAAAATTTACAACAATTCTTGATTAGAAATTCTAATTGGGTTGGATATAGTTGACAATTGATTTTCGCTGTAAAATTGATGTAAGCTGGACTGAACTTAATGAAAATTGCGTCTTGATATTGCACTCACTATCGACTGAAGATTCCAAGTGAGAGCGCCGGGACGAAACGCCAATTTTTATTAAAGGCCGTTAAAAGCTATATTGAGTCAATAATTAAACAAGCCCAATTAAATAATGCTAAGTCTTCTACTTGGCTGATTTATTTCAGTAGTATATAGAATTTGTTTTATAAAAAACACTCATATGTAAACAATGCCAGGCCACGGGTAACCAAATTTCCAACAATTCTTGATAAGAAATTCTAATTGGGTTCGATATAGTTCACAATTTATTTTCTCTGTAAAATTGATGTAAGGTGGACTGAACTTAATAAAAATTGCGTCTGGACAAGGCCCTTACTGTCAACTGAAGAGTCCAAGTGAGAACGCTGGGACGAAACGCCAATTTGTATGGACTAAAGGAAAAATTGCGTCTGCACAAGGTTCTCACTGTCAACTGAAGAGTCCAAGTGAGAAGCCGGGACCAAACGCCAATTTTTATTGACTAAAGGGTTAAAAGCTATATTGAATCAATAATATAACAAGTCCAATTAAATAATGCTAAGTCTTCTACTTGGCTGATGTATTTCAATAGTATATAGAATTTGTATTATAAAAAACACTCATATGTAAACAATGCCAGGCCACGGGTAAAAAAATTTCCAACAATTCTCGATTAGAAATTCTAATTGGGTTGGATATAGTTCACAACCGATTTTCGCTGTAAATTTAATGTAAAAGGCCGTTAAAAGCTATATTGAATCAATAATTCAGCAAGTCCAATTAAATAGTGCTAAGTCTTCTACTTGGCTGATGTATTTAAGTAGTATATAGAATTTGTATTGTAAAAAACACTCATATGTAAACAATGCGAGGCCACGGGTAGCAAAATTTCCAACAATTCTTGATTAGAAATTCTAATTGGGTTGGATATAGTTCACAACCGATTTTCGCTGTAAATTTGATGTAAGCTGAACTGAACTTAATAAAAATTGCGTCCTGACAAGGCCCTCACTGTCAACTGAAGAGTCCAAGTGAAACGAGCGCCGGGACGAAACGCCAATTTGTATGGACTAAAGGCCGTTAAAAGCTATATTGAATCAGTAATTGAACAAGTCCAATTAAATATCGCTAAGTCTTCTACTTGGCTGATGTATTTCAGTAGTATATAGAATTTGTATTATAAAAATAACTCATATGTAAACAATGCGAGGCCATGGGTAACAAAATTTCCAACAATTCTTGATTAGAAATTCTAATTGGGTTGGATATAGTTCACAACCGATTTTCGCTGTAAATTTGATGTAAGCTGAACTGAACTTAATAAAAATTGCGTCCTGACAAGGCCCTCACTGTCAACTGAAGAGTCCAAGTGAATCGCGCGCCGGGACGAAACGCCAATTTGTATGGACTAAATAATTCAACAAGTCCAATTAAATAATGCTAAGTCTTCTACTTGGCTGATGTATGTCAGTAGTATATAGAGTTTGTGTTATAAAAAACACTCATATGTAAACAATGCCAGGCCACGGGTAACAAAATTTCCAACAATTCTTGATAAGAAATTCTAATTGGGTTCAATATAGTTCACAATTTATTTTCTCTGTAAAATTGATGTAAGGTGGACTGAACTTAATAAAAATTGCGTCTTGACAAGGCCCTCACTGTCAACTGAAGAGTCCAAGTGAGAACGTCGGGACGAAACGCCAATTTGTATGGACTAAAGGCCGTTAAAAGCTATATTGTATCAATAATTCAACAAGTCCAATTAAATAATGCTAAGTCTTCTGCTTGGCTGATGTATTTCAGTAGTATATAGAATTTGTATTATAAAAATAACTCATATGTAAACAATGCGAGGCCATGGGTAACAAAATTTCCAACAATTCTTGATTAGAAATTCTAATTGGGTTGGATATAGTTCACAACCGATTTTCGCTGTAAATTTGATGTAAGCTGAACTGAATTTAATAAAAATTGCGTCCTGACAAGGCGCTCACTGTCAACTGAAGAGTCCAAGTGAAACGCGCGCCGGGACGAAACGCCAATTTTTATGGACTAAAGGCCGTTAAAAGCTATATTGAATCAGTAATTGAACAAGTCCAATTAAATATCGCTAAGTCTTCTACTTGGCTGATGTATTTCAGTAGTATATAGAATTTGTATTATAAAAAACACTCATATGTTAACAATGCCAGCCTACGGGTAACTAAATTTCGAACAATTCTTGATAAGAAATTCTAATTGGGTTGGATATAGTTCACAATTGACTTTCGCTGTAAAATTGATGTAAGCTGGACTGAACTTAATGAAAATTCCGTCTTGACAAGGCCCTCACTGTCAACTGAAGAGTCCAAGTGAGAACGCCGGGAGGAAACGCCAATTTGTATTAAAGGCCGTTAAAAGCTATATTGAATCAATAATTCAACAAGTCCAATTAAAAAATGCTAAGTCTTCTACTTGGCTGATGTATTTCAGTAGTATATAGAATTTGTATTATAAAAAACACTCATATGTTAACAATGCCAGGCCACGGGTAACAAAATTTCCAACAATTCTTGATTAGAAATTCTAATTGGGTTCGATATAGTTCACAATTTATTTTCGCTGTAAAATTGATGTAAGCTGGACTGAACTTAATAAAAATTGTGTCTGGACAAGGCCCTCACTGTCAACTGAAGAGTCCAAGTGAGAACACTGGGACGAAACGCCAATTTTTATGGACTAAAGGGTTAAAAGCTATATTGAATCAATAATTCAACAAGTCCAATTCAATAATGCTAAGTCTTCTACTTGGCTGATGTATTTCAGTAGTATATAGAATTTGTATTATAAAAAACACACATATGCAAACAATGCCAGGTCACGGGTAACAAAATTTCCAACAATTCTTGATTAGAAATTCTAATTGGCTTGGATAGAGTTCACAATTGATTTTCGCTGTAAAATTGATGTAAGCTGGACTGAACTTAATAAAAATTGCGTCTGCACAAGGTTCTCACTGTCAACTGAAGAGTCCAAGTGAGAACGCCGGGACGAAACGCCAATTTTTATGGACTAAAGGGTTAAAAGCTATATTGAATCAATAATATAACAAGTCCAATTAAATAATGCTAAGTCTTCTACTTGGCTGATGTATTTCAGTAGTATATAGAATTTGTATTCTAAAAAACACTCATATGTAGACAATGCCAGCCACGGGTAACAAAATTTCCAACAATTCTTGATTAGAAATTCTAATTGGGTTGGATATAGTTCACAATTGATTTTCGCTGTAAAATTGATGTAAGCTGGACTGAACTTAATAAAAATTGCGTCTTGACAAGACCCTCACTGTCCACTGAAAAGTCCAAGTGAGAACGCCGGGACGAAACGCCAATTTTTATGGAATAAAGGCCGTTAAAAGCTATAATGACTCAATAATTCAGCAAGTCCAAATAATTAGTGCTAAGTCTTCTACTTGGCTGATGTATTTCAGTAGTATATAGAATTTGTATTATAAAAAACACTCATATGTAAACAATGCCAGGCCACGGGTAAAAAAATTTCCAACAATTCTTGATTAGAAATTCTAATTGGGTTGGATATAGTTCACAACCGATTTTCGCTGTAAATTTGATGTAAAAGGCCGTTAAAAGCTATATTGAATCAATAATTCAGCAAGTCCAATTAAATAGTGCTAAGTCTTCTACTTGGCTGATGTATTTAAGTAGTATATAGAATTTGTATTGTAAAAAACACTCATATGTAAACAATGCGAGGCCACGGGTAGCAAAATTTCCAACAATTCTTGATTAGAAATTCTAATTGGGTTGGATATAGTTCACAACCGATTTTCGCTGTAAATTTGATGTAAGCTGAACTGAACTTAATAAAAATTGCGTCCTGACAAGGCCCTCACTGTCAACTGAAGAGTCCAAGTGAAACGAGCGCCGGGACGAAACGCCAATTTTTATGGACTAAAGGCCGTTAAAAGCTATATTGAATCAGTAATTGAACAAGTCCAATTAAATATCGCTAAGTCTTCTACTTGGCTGATGTATTTCAGTAGTATATAGAATTTGTATTATAAAAATAACTCATATGTAAACAATGCGAGGCCATGGGTAACAAAATTTCCAACAATTCTTGATTAGAAATTCTAATTGGGTTGGATATAGTTCACAATTGATTTTCGCTGTAAAATTGATGTAAGCTGGACTGAACTTAATGAAAATTGCGTCTTGATATGGCACTCACTATCGACTGAAGATTCCAAGTGAGAGCGCCGGGACGAAACGCCAATTTTTATTAAAGGCCGTTAAAAGCTATATTGAGTCAATAATTAAACAAGCCCAATTAAATAATGCTAAGTCTTCTACTTGGTTGATTTATTTCAGTAGTATATAGAATTTGTTTTATAAAAAACACTCATATGTAAACAATGCCAGGCCACGGGTAACCAAATTTCCAACAATTCTTGATTAGAAATTCTAATTGGGTTGGATATAGTTCACAACCGATTTTCGCTGTAAATTTGATGTAAAAGGCCGTTAAAAGCTATATTGAATCAGTAATTGAACAAGTCCAATTAAATATCGCTAAGTCTTCTACTTGGCTGATGTATTTCAATAGTATATAGAATTTGTATTATAAAAATAACTCATATGTAAACAATGCGAGGCCATGGGTAACAAAATTTCCAACAATTCTTGATTAGAAATTCTAATTGGGTTGGATATAGTTCACAACCGATTTTCGCTGTAAATTTGATGTAAGCTGAACTGAATTTAATAAAAATTGCGTCCTGACAAGGCGCTCACTGTCAACTGAAGAGTCCAAGTGAAACGCGCGCCGGGACGAAACGCCAATTTTTATGGACTAAAGGCCGTTAAAAGCTATATTGAATCAGTAATTGAACAAGTCCAATTAAATATCGCTAAGTCTTCTACTTGGCTGATGTATTTCAGTAGTATATAGAATTTGTATTATAAAAAACACTCATATGTTAACAATGCCAGCCTACGGGTAACTAAATTTCGAACAATTCTTGATTAGAAATTCTAATTGGGTTGGATATAGTTCACAATTGACTTTCGCTGTAAAATTGATGTAAGCTGGACTGAACTTAATGAAAATTGCGTCTTGACAAGGCCCTCACTGTCAACTGAAGAGTCCAAGTGAGAACGCCGGGAGGAAACGCCAATTTGTATTAAAGGCCGTTAAAAGCTATATTGAATCAATAATTCAACAAGTCCAATTAAAAAATGCTAAGTCTTCTACTTGGCTGATGTATTTCAGTAGTATATAGAATTTGTATTATAAAAAACACTCATATGTTAACAATGCCAGGCCACGGGTAACAAAATTTCCAACAATTCTTGATTAGAAATTCTAATTGGGTTCGATATAGTTCACAATTTATTTTCGCTGTAAAATTGATGTAAGCTGGACTGAACTTAATAAAAATTGTGTCTGGACAAGGCCCTCACTGTCAACTGAAGAGTCCAAGTGAGAACACTGGGACGAAACGCCAATTTTTATGGACTAAAGGGTTAAAAGCTATATTGAATCAATAATTCAACAAGTCCAATTCAATAATGCTAAGTCTTCTACTTGGCTGATGTATTTCAGTAGTATATAGAATTTGTATTATAAAAAACACACATATGCAAACAATGCCAGGTCACGGGTAACAAAATTTCCAACAATTCTTGATTAGAAATTCTAATTGGCTTGGATAGAGTTCACAATTGATTTTCGCTGTAAAATTGATGTAAGCTGGACTGAACTTAATAAAAATTGCGTCTGCACAAGGTTCTCACTGTCAACTGAAGAGTCCAAGTGAGAACGCCGGGACGAAACGCCAATTTTTATGGAATAAAGGCCGTTAAAAGCTATAATGACTCAATAATTCAGCAAGTCCAAATAATTAGTGCTAAGTCTTCTACTTGGCTGATGTATTTCAGTAGTATATAGAATTTGTATTATAAAAAACACTCATATGTAAACAATGCCAGGCCACGGGTAAAAAAATTTCCAACAATTCTTGATTAGAAATTCTAATTGGGTTGGATATAGTTCACAACCGATTTTCGCTGTAAATTTGATGTAAAAGGCCGTTAAAAGCTATATTGAATCAATAATTCAGCAAGTCCAATTAAATAGTGCTAAGTCTTCTACTTGGCTGATGTATTTAAGTAGTATATAGAATTTGTATTGTAAAAAACACTCATATGTAAACAATGCGAGGCCACGGGTAGCAAAATTTCCAACAATGCTTGATTAGAAATTCTAATTGGGTTGGATATAGTTCACAACCGATTTTCGCTGTAAATTTGATGTAAGCTGAACTGAACTTAATAAAAATTGCGTCCTGACAAGGCCCTCACTGTCAACTGAAGAGTCCAAGTGAAACGAGCGCCGGGACGAAACGCCAATTTTTATGGACTAAAGGCCGTTAAAAGCTATATTGAATCAGTAATTGAACAAGTCCAATTAAATATCGCTAAGTCTTCTACTTGGCTGATGTATTTCAGTAGTATATAGAATTTGTATTATAAAAATAACTCATATGTAAACAATGCGAGGCCATGGGTAACAAAATTTCCAACAATTCTTGATTAGAAATTCTAATTGGGTTGGATATAGTTCACAACCGATTTTCGCTGTAAAATTGATGTAAGCTGGACTGAACTTAATGAAAATTGCGTCTTGATATGGCACTCACTATCGACTGAAGATTCCAAGTGAGAGCGCCGGGACGAAACGCCAATTTTTATTAAAGGCCGTTAAAAGCTATATTGAGTCAATAATTAAACAAGCCCAATTAAATAATGCTAAGTCTTCTACTTGGCTGATTTATTTCAGTAGTATATAGAATTTGTTTTATAAAAAACACTCATATGTAAACAATGCCAGGCCACGGGTAACCAAATTTCCAACAATTCTTGATTAGAAATTCTAATTGGGTTGGATATAGTTCACAACCGATTTTCGCTGTAAATTTGATGTAAAAGGCCGTTAAAAGCTATATTGAATCAGTAATTGAACAAGTCCAATTAAATATCGCTAAGTCTTCTACTTGGCTGATGTATTTCAGTAGTATATAGAATTTGTATTATAAAAATAACTCATATGTAAACAATGCCAGGCCACGGGTAGCAAAATTTCCAACAATTCTTGATTAGAAATTCTAATTGGGTTGGATATAGTTCACAACCGATTTTCGCTGTAAATTTGATGTAAGCTGAACTGAACTTAATAAAAATTGCGTCCTGACAAGGCCCTCACTGTCAACTGAAGAGTCCAAGTGAAACGAGCGCCGGGACGAAACGCCAATTTTTATGGACTAAAGGCCGTTAAAAGCTATATTGAATCAGTAATTGAACAAGTCCAATTAAATATCGCTAAGTCTTCTACTTGGCTGATGTATTTCAGTAGTATATAGAATTTGTATTATAAAAATAACTCATATGTAAACAATGCGAGGCCACGGGTAGCAAAATTTCCAACAATTCTTGATTAGAAATTCTAATTGGGTTGGATATAGTTCACAACCGATTTTCGCTGTAAATTTGATGTAAGCTGAACTGAACTTAATAAAAATTGCGTCCTGACAAGGCCCTCACTGTCAACTGAAGAGTCCAAGTGAAACGAGCGCCGGGACGAAACGCCAATTTTTATGGACTAAAGGCCGTTAAAAGCTATATTGAATCAGTAATTGAACATGTCCAATTAAATATCGCTAAGTCTTCTACCTGGCTGATGTATTTCAGTAGTATATAGAATTTGTATTATAAAAATAACTCATATGTAAACAATGCGAGGCCATGGGTAACAAAATTTCCAACAATTCTTGATAAGAAATTCTAATTGGGTTCGATATAGTTCACAATTTATTTTCTCTGTAAAATTGATGTAAGGTGGACTGAACTTAATAAAAATTGCGTCTGGACAAGGCCCTTACTGTCAACTGAAGAGTCCAAGTGAGAACGCTGGGACGAAACGCCAATTTGTATGGACTAAAGGAAAAGTTGCGTCTGCACAAGGTTCTCACTGTCAACTGAAGAGTCCAAGTGAGAAGCCGGGACGAAACGCCAATTTTTATTGACTAAAGGGTTAAAAGCTATATTGAATCAATAATATAACAAGTCCAATTAAATAATGCTAAGTCTTCTACTTGGCTGATGTATTTCAATAGTATATAGAATTTGTATTATAAAAAACACTCATATGTAAACAATGCCAGGCCACGGGTAAAAAAATTTCCAACAACTCTTGATTAGAAATTCTAATTGGGTTGGATATAGTTCACAACCGATTTTCGCTGTAAATTTGATGTAAAAGGCCGTTAAAAGCTATATTGAATCAATAATTCAGCAAGTCCAATTAAATAGTGCTAAGTCTTCTACTTGGCTGATGTATTTAAGTAGTATATAGAATTTGTATTGTAAAAAACACTCATATATAAACAATGCGAGGCCACGGGTAGCAAAATTTCCAACAATTCGTGATTAGAAATTCTAATTGGGTTGGATATAGTTCACAACCGATTTTCGCTGTAAATTTGATGTAAGCTGAACTGAACTTAATAAAAATTGCGTCTTGACAAGGCCCTCACTGTCAACTGAAGAGTCCAAGTGAGAACGTCGGGACGAAACGCCAATTTGTATGGACTAAAGGCCGCTAAAAGCTATATTGTATCAATAATTCAACAAGTCCAATTAAATAATGCTAAGTCTTCTACTTGGCTGATGTATTTCAGTAGTATATAGAATTTGTATTATAAAAATAACTCATATGTAAACAATGCGAGGCCATGGGTAACAAAATTTCCAACAATTCTTGATTAGAAATTCTAATTGGGTTGGATATAGTTCACAACCGATTTTCGCTGTAAATTTGATGTAAGCTGAACTGAACTTAATAAAAATTGCGTCCTGACAAGGCGCTCACTGTCAACTGAAGAGTCCAAGTGAAACGCGCGCCGGGACGAAACGCCAATTTTTATGGACTAAAGGCCGTTAAAAGATATATTGAATCAGTAATTGAACAAGTCCAATTAAATATCGCTAAGTCTTCTACTTGGCTGATGTATTTCAGTAGTATATAGAATTTGTATTATAAAAAACACTCATATGTTAACAATGCCAGCCTACGGGTAACTAAATTTCGAACAATTCTTGATTAGAAATTCTAATTGGGTTGGATATAGTTCACAATTGACTTTCGCTGTAAAATTGATGTAAGCTGGACTGAACTTAATGAAAATTGCGTCTTGACAAGGCCCTCACTGTCAACTGAAGAGTCCAAGTGAGAACGCCGGGAGGAAACGCCAATTTGTATTAAAGGCCGTTAAAAGCTATATTGAATCAATAATTCAACAAGTCCAATTAAAAAATGCTAAGTCTTCTACTTGGCTGATGTATTTCAGTAGTATATAGAATTTGTATTATAAAAAACACTCATATGTTAACAATGCCAGGCCACGGGTAACAAAATTTCCAACAATTCTTGATTAGAAATTCTAATTGGGTTCGATATAGTTCACAATTTAGTTTCGCTGTAAAATTGATGTAAGCTGGACTGAACTTAATAAAAATTGTGTCTGGACAAGGCCCTCACTGTCAACTGAAGAGTCCAAGTGAGAACACTGGGACGAAACGCCAATTTTTATGGACTAAAGGGTTAAAAGCTATATTGAATCAATAATTCAACAAGTCCAATTCAATAATGCTAAGTCTTCTACTTGGCTGATGTATTTCAGTAGTATATAGAATTTGTAGTATAAAAAACACACATATGCAAACAATGCCAGGTCACGGGTAACAAAATTTCCAACAATTCTTGATTAGAAATTCTAATTGGCTTGGATAGAGTTCACAATTGATTTTCGCTGTAAAATTGATGTAAGCTGGACTGAACTTAATAAAAATTGCGTCTGCACAAGGTTCTCACTGTCAACTGAAGAGTCCAAGTGAGAACGCCGGGACGAAACGCCAATTTTTATGGACTAAAGGGTTAAAAGCTATATTGAATCAATAATATAACAAGTCCAATTAAATAATGCTAAGTCTTCTACTTGGCTGATGTATTTCAGTAGTATATAGAATTTGTATTCTAAAAAACACTCATATGTAGACAATGCCAGCCACGGGTAACAAAATTTCCAACAATTCTTGATTAGAAATTCTAATTGGGTTGGATATAGTTCACAATTGATTTTCGCTGTAAAATTGATGTAAGCTGGACTGAACTTAATAAAAATTTCGTCTTGACAAGACCCTCACTGTCCACTGAAAAGTCCAAGTGAGAACGCCGGGACGAAACGCCAATTTTTATGGAATAGAGGCCGTTAAAAGCTATAATGAATCAATAATTCAGCAAGTCTAATTAATTAGTGCTAAGTCTTCTACTTGGCTGATGTATTTCAGTAGTATATAGAATTTGTATTATAAAAAACACTCATATGTAAACAATGCCAGGCCACGGGTGAAAAAATTTCCAACAATTCTTGATTAGAAATTCTAATTGGGTTGGATATAGTTCACAACCGATTTTCGCTGTAAATTTGATGTAAAAGGCCGTTAAAAGCTATATTGAATCAATAATTCAGCAAGTCCAATTAAATAGTGCTAAGTCTTCTACTTGGCTGATGTATTTAAGTAGTATATAGAATTTGTATTGTAAAAAACACTCATATGTAAACAATGCGAGGCCACGGGTAGCAAAATTTCCAACAATTCTTGATTAGAAATTCTAATTGGGTTGGATATAGTTCACAACCGATTTTCGCTGTAAATTTGATGTAAGCTGAACTGAACTTAATAAAAATTGCGTCCTGACAAGGCCCTCACTGTCAACTGAAGAGTCCAAGTGAAACGAGCGCCGGGACGAAACGCCAATTTTTATGGACTAAAGGCCGTTAAAAGCTATATTGAATCAGTAATTGAACAAGTCCAATTAAATATCGCTAAGTCTTCTACTTGGCTGATGTATTTCAGTAGTATATAGAATTTGTATTATAAAAATAACTCATATGTAAACAATGCGAGGCATGGGTAACAAAATTTCCAACAATTCTTGACTAGAAATTCTAATTGGGTTGGATATAGTTCACAACCGATTTTCGCTGTAAATTTGATGTAAGCTGAACTGAACTTAATAAAAATTGCGTCCTGACAAGGCCCTCACTGTCAACTGAAGAGTCCAAGTGAAACGCGCGCCGGGACGAAACGCCAATTTGTATGGACTAAATAATTCAACAAGTCCAATTAAATAATGCTAAGTCTTCTACTTGGCTGATGTATGTCAGTAGTATATAGAGTTTGTGTTATAAAAAACACTCATATGTAAACAATGCCAGGCCACGGGTAACAAAATTTCCAACAATTCTTGATAAGAAATTCTAATTGGGTTCGATATAGTTCACAATTTATTTTCTCTGTAAAATTGATGTAAGGTGGACTGAACTTAATAAAAATTGCGTCTTAACAAGGCCCTCACTGTCAACTGAAGAGTCCAAGTGAGAACGTCGGGACGAAACGCCAATTTGTATGGACTAAAGGCCGTTAAAAGCTATATTGTATCAATAATTCAACAAGTCCAATTAAATAATGCTAAGTCTTCTACTTGGCTGATGTATTTCAGTAGTATATAGAATTTGTATTATAAAAATAACTCATATGTAAACAATGCGAGGCCATGGGTAACAAAATTTCCAACAATTCTTGATTAGAAATTCTAATTGGGTTGGATATAGTTCACAACCGATTTTCGCTGTAAATTTGATGTAAGCTGAACTGAACTTAATAAAAATTGCGTCCTGACAAGGCGCTCACTGTCAACTGAAGAGTCCAAGTGAAACGCGCGCCGGGACGAAACGCCAATTTTTTTGGACTAAAGGCCGTTAAAAGCTATATTGAATCAGTAATTGAACAAGTCCAATTAAATATCGCTAAGTCTTCTACTTGGCTGATGTATTTCAGTAGTATATAGAATTTGTATTATAAAAAACACTCATATGTTAACAATGCCAGCCTACGGGTAACTAAATTTCGAACAATTCTTGATTAGAAATTCTAATTGGGTTGGATATAGTTCACAATTGACTTTCGCTGTAAAATTGATGTAAGCTGGACTGAACTTAATGAAAATTGCGTCTTGACAAGGCCCTCACTGTCAACTGAAGAGTCCAAGTGAGAACGCCGGGAGGAAACGCCAATTTGTATTAAAGGCCGTTAAAAGCTATATTGAATCAATAATTCAACAAGTCAAATTAAAAAATGCTAAGTCTTCTACTTGGCTGATGTATTTCAGTAGTATATAGAATTTGTATTATAAAAAACACTCATATGTTAACAATGCCAGGCCACGGGTAACAAAATTTCCAACAATTCTTGATTAGACATTCTAATTGGGTTCGATATAGTTCACAATTTATTTTCGCTGTAAAATTGATGTAAGCTGGACTGAACTTAATAAAAATTGTGTCTGGACTGTCAACTGAAGAGTCCAAGTGAGAACACTGGGACGAAACGCCAATTTTTATGGACTAAAGGGTTAAAAGCTATATTGAATCAATAATATAACAAGTCCAATTAAATAATGCTAAGTCTTCTACTTGGCTGATGTATTTCAGTAGTATATAAAATTTGTATTCTAAAAAACACTCATATGTAGACAATGCCAGCCGAGGGTAACAAAATTTCCAACAATTCTTGATTAGAAATTCTAATTGGGTTGGATATAGTTCACAATTGATTTTCGCTGTAAAATTGATGTAAGCTGGACTGAACTTAATAAAAATTGCGTCTTGACAAGACCCTCACTGTCCACTGAAAAGTCCAAGTGAGAACGCCGGGACGAAACGCCAATTTTTATGGAATAAAGGCCGTTAAAAGCTATAATGAATCAATAATTCAGCAAGTCCAATTAATTAGTGCTAAGTCTTCTACTTGGCTGATGTATTTCAGTAGTATATAGAATTTGTATTATAAAAAACACTCATATGTAATCAATGCGAGGCCACGGGTAACAAAATTTCCAACAATTCTTGATTAGAAATTCTGATTGGGTTGGATATAGTTCACAATTGATTTTCGCTGTAAAATTGATGTATGCTGGACTGAACTTAATTAAAATTGCATCTTGACAAGACCCTCACTGTCCACTGAAAAGTCCAAGTGAGAACGCCGGGACGAAACGCCAATTTTTATGGAATAAAGGCCGTTAAAAGCTATAATGAATCAATAATTCAGCAAGTCCAATTAATTAGTGCTAAGTCTTCTACTTGGCTGATGTATTTCAGTAGTATATAGAATTTGTATTAAAAAAAACACTCATATGTAATCAATGCGAGGCCACGGGTAACAAAATTTCCAACAATTCTTGATTAGAAATTCTAATTGGGTTGGATATAGTTCACAATTGATTTTCGCTGTAAAATTGATGTATGCTGGACTGAACTTAATTAAAATTGCATCTTGACAAGACCCTCACTGTCCACTGAAAAGTCCAAGTGAGAACGCCGGGACGAAACGCCAATTTTTATGGAATAAAGGCCGTTAAAAGCTATAATGAATCAATAATTCAGCAAGTCCAATTAATTAGTGCTAAGTCTTCTATTTGGCTGATGTATTTCAGTAGTATATAGAATTTGTATTATAAAAAACACTCATATGTAAACAATGCCAGGCCACGGGTAAAAAAATTTCCAACAATTCTTGATTAGAAATTCTAATTGGGTTGGATATAGTTCACAACCGATTTTCGCTGTAAATTTGATGTAAAAGGCCGTTAAAAGCTATATTGAATCAATAATTCAGCAAGTCCAATTAAATAGTGCTAAGTCTTCTACTTGGCTGATGTATTTAAGTAGTATATAGAATTTGTATTGTAAAAAACACTCATATGTAAACAATGCGAGGCCACGGGTAGCAAAATTTCCAACAATTCTTGATTAGAAATTCTAATTGGGTTGGATATAGTTCACAACCGATTTTCGCTGTAAATTTGATGTAAGCTGAACTGAACTTAATAAAAATTGCGTCCTGACAAGGCCCTCACTGTCAACTGAAGAGTCCAAGTGAAACGCGCGCCGGGACGAAACGCCAATTTTTATGGACTAAAGGCCGTTAAAAGCTTTATTGAATCAGTAATTGAACAAGTCCAATTAAATATCGCTAAGTCTTCTACTTGGCTGATGTATTTCAGTAGTATATAGAATTTGTATTATAAAAATAACTCATATGTAAACAATGCGAGGCCATGGGTAACAAAATTTCCAACAATTCTTGATTAGAAATTCTAATTGGGTTGGATATAGTTCACAACCGATTTTCGCTGTAAATTTGATGTAAGCTGAACTGAACTTAATAAAAATTGCGTCCTAACAAGGCCCTCACTGTCAACTGAAGAGTCCAAGTGAAACGCGCGCCTAGACGAAACGCCAATTTGTATGGACTAAATAATTCAACAAGTCCAATTAAATAATGCTAAGTCTTCTACTTGGCTGATGTATTTCAGTAGTAAATAGAATTTGTATTATAAAAAAAAATCGTATGTAAACAATGCGAGGCCACGGGTAACAAAATTTCCAACAATTCTTGATTAGAAATTCTAATTGGGTTGGATATAGTTCATAACCAATTTTCCCTGTAAATTTGATGTAAGCTGGACTGAACTTAATAAATATTGCGTCTTGACAAGGCCCTCACTGTCAACTGAAGAGTCCAAGTGAGAACGCCGGGACGAAACGCCAATTTGTATGGACTAAAGTCCGTTAAAAGCTATATTGTATCAATAATTCAACAAGTCCAATTAAATAATGCTAAGTCTTCTACTTGGCTGATGTATTTCAGTAGTATATAGAATTTGTATTATAAAAATAACTCATATGTAAACAATGCGAGGCCATGGGTAACAAAATTTCCAACAATTCTTGATTAGAAATTCTAATTGGGTTGGATATAGTTCACAACCGATTTTCGCTGTAAATTTGATGTAAGCTGAACTGAACTTAATAAAAATTGCGTCCTGACAAGGCCCTCACTGTCAACTGAAGAGTCCAAGTGAAACGCGCGCCGGGACGAAACGCCAATTTTTATGGACTAAAGGCCGTTAAAAGCTATATTGAATCAGTAATTGAACAAGTCCAATTAAATATCGCTAAGTCTTCTACTTGGCTGATGTATTTCAGTAGTATATAGAATTTGTATTATAAAAAACACTCATATGTTAACAATGCCAGCCTACGGGTAACTAAATTTCGAAAAATTCTTGATTAGAAATTCTAATTGGGTTGGATATAGTTCACAATTGACTTTCGCTGTAAAATTGATGTAAGCTGGACTGAACTTAATGAAAATTGCGTCTTGACAAGGCCCTCACTGTCAACTGAAGAGTCCAAGTGAGAACGCCGGGAGGAAACGCCAATTTGTATTAAAGGCCGTTAAAAGCTATATTGAATCAATAATTCAACAAGTCCAATTAAAAAATGCTAAGTCTTCTACTTGGCTGATGTATTTCAGTAGTATATAGAATTTGTATTATAAAAAACACTCATATGTTAACAATGCCAGGCCACGGGTAACAAAATTTCCAACAATTCTTGATTAGAAATTCTAATTGGGTTCGATATAGTTCACAATTTATTTTCTCTGTAAAATTGATGTAAGCTGGACTGAACTTAATAAAAATTGTGTCTGGACAAGGCCCTCACTGTCAACTGAAGAGTCCAAGTGAGAACGCTGGGACGAAACGCCAATTTTTATGGACTAAAGGGTTAAAAGCTATATTGAATCAATAATTCAACAAGTCCAATTCAATAATGCTAAGTCTTCTACTTGGCTGATGTATTTCAGTATTATATAGAATTTGTACTATAAGAAACACTCTTATGTAAACAATGCCAGCCCACGGGTAACAAAATTTCGAACAATTCTTGATTAGAAATTCTAATTGGGTTGTATATAGTTCACAATTGATTTTCGCTGTAAAATTGATGTAAGCTGAACTGAAATTAATAAAAATTACCTCTTGACAAGGCCCTCACTGTCAACTGAAGAGTCCAAGTGAAACGCCGAGACGAAACGCCAATTTGTATGGACTAAAGGCCGTTAAAAGCAATATTGAATCAATAACTCAACAAGTCCAATTAAATAATGCTAAGTCTTCTACTTGGCTGATGTATTTCAGTAGTATATAGAATTTGTATTATAAAAAACACACATATGCAAACAATGCCAGGTCACGGGTAACAAAATTTCCAACAATTCTTGATTAGAAATTCTAATTGGCTTGGATAGAGTTCACAATTGATTTTCGCTGTAAAATTGATGTAAGCTGGACTGAACTTAATAAAAATTGCGTCTGCACAAGGTTCTCACTGTCAACTGAAGAGTCCAAGTGAGAACGCCGGGACGAAACGCCAATTTTTATGGACTAAAGTGTTAAAAGCTATATTGAATCAATAATATAACAAGTCCAATTAAATAATGCTAAGTCTTCTACTTGGCTGATGTATTTCAGTAGTATATAGAATTTGTATTCTAAAAAACACTCATATGTAGAAAATGCCAGCCACGGGTAACAAAATTTCCAACAATTCTTGATTAGAAATTCTAATTGGGTTGGATATAGTTCACAATTGATTTTCGCTGTAAAATTGATGTAAGCTGGACTGAACTTAATAAAAATTGCGTCTTGACAAGACCCTCACTGTCCACTGAAAAGTCCAAGTGAGAACGCCGGGACGAAACGCCAATTTTTATGGAATAAAGGCCGTTAAAAGCTATAATGAATCAATAATTCAGCAAGTCCAATTAATTAGTGCTAAGTCTTCTACTTGGCTGATGTATTTCAGTAGTATATAGAATTTGTATTATAAAAAACACTCATATGTAATCAATGCGAGGCCACGGGTAACAAAATTTCCAACAATTCTTGATTAGAAATTCTGATTGGGTTGGATATAGTTCACAATTGATTTTCGCTGTAAAATTGATGTATACTGGACTGAACTTAATTAAAATTGCGTCTTGACAAGGCCCTCACTGTAAAGTGAAGAGTCCAAGTGAGAACGCCGGGACGAAACGCCAATTTGTATGGACTAAAGAGCGTTAAAAGCTATATTGTATCAATAATTCAACAAGTCCAATTAAATAATGCTAAGTCTTCTACTTGGCTGATGTATTTCAGTAGTATATAGAATTTGTATTATAAAAAACACTCATATGTAAACAATGCCAGGCAACGGGTAACAAAATTTCAACAATTCTTGACTAGAAATTCTGGTTGGGTTGGATATAGTTCACAATTGATTTTCGCTGTGAAATTGATGTAAGCTGGACTGAACTTAATAAAAATTGCGTCTTG
Source organism: Melangyna quadrimaculata (assembly GCA_949320155.1). Taxonomy (NCBI): domain Eukaryota; kingdom Metazoa; phylum Arthropoda; class Insecta; order Diptera; family Syrphidae; genus Melangyna; species Melangyna quadrimaculata. The sequence goes on along the minus strand of OX439483.1, from coordinate 341,707,378 downwards.
ACAAGGCCCTCACTGTCAACTAAAGTGAGAATGCCGGGACGAAACGCCAATTTGTATGGACTTAAGGCCGTTAAAAGCTATATTGAATCAATAATTCAACAAGTCCAATTAAATAATGCTAAGTCTTCTACTTGGCTGATGTATTTCAGTAGTTTATAGAATTTGTGTTTTAAAAAACACTCATATTGCGTCTTGACAAGGCCCTCACTGTCAACTGAAGAGTCCAAGTGAGAACGCCGGGACGAAACGCCAATTTTTATGGACTAAAGGGTTAAAAGCTTTATTGAATCAATAATTCAACAAGTCCAATTAAATAATGCTAAGTCTTCTACTTGGCTGATGTATTTCAGTATTATATAGAATTTGTATTATAAAAAACACTCATATGTAAACAATGCCAGGCCACGGGTAACAAAATTTCCAACAATTCTTGATTAGAAATTCTAATTGGGTTGGATATAGTTCACATTTTATTTTTGCTGTAAAATTGATGTTAGCTGGACTGAACTTAATAAAAATTGCGTCTTGACAAGGCCCTCACTGTCAAGTGAAGAGTCCAAGTGAGAGCGCCGGGACGAAACGCCAATTTTTATTAAAGGCCGTTAAAAGCTTTATTGAATCAATAATTCAACAAGTCCAATGAAATAATGCTAAGTCTTCTACTTGGCTGATGTATTTCAGTATTATATAGAATTTGTATTATAAAAAACACTCATATGTAAACAATGTCAGCCCACGGGTAACAAAATTTCCAACAATTCTTGATTATAAGTTCTAATTGGGTTGGATATAGTTCACAATTGATTTTCGCTGTAAAATTGATGAAAGCTGGACTGAAATTAATAAAAATTGCGTCTTGACAAGGCCCTCACTGTCAACTGAAGAGTCCAAGTGAAACACCGGGACGAAACGCCAATTTGTATGGACTAAAGGCCGTTAAAAGCAATATTGAATCATTAACTCAACAAGTCCAATTAAATAATGCTAAGTCTTCTACTTGGCTGATGTATTTCAGTAGTATATAGAATTTGTGTTATAAAAAACACTCATATGTAAACAATGCGAGGCCACGGGTAACAAAATTTCCAACAATTCTTGACTAGAAATTCTAATTGGGTTGGATATAGTTCACAATTGATTTTCGCTGTAAAATTGATGTAAGCTGGACTGAACTTAATAAAAATTGCGTCTTGACAAGGCCCTCACTGTCAACTGAAGAGTCCAAGTGAAACGCGCGCCGGGACGAAACGCCAATTATTATGGACTAAAGGCCGTTAAAAGCTATATTGAATCAATAATTCAACAAGTCCAATTAAATAGTGCTAAGTCTTCTACTTGGCTTATGTATTTCAGTAGTATATAGAATTTGTATTATAAAAAACACACATATGCAAACAATGCCAGGTCACGGGTAACAAAATTTCCAACAATTCTTGATTAGAAATTCTAATTGGGTTGGATAGAGTTCACAATTGATTTTCGATGTAAAATCAATGGACTGAACTTAAAAAAATTGCGTCTGCACAAGGCACGGTCAACTGAAGAGTCCAAGTAGAAAGCCGGGACGAAACGCCAATTTGTATGGACTAAAGGGTTAAAAGCTATATTGAATCAATAATTCAACAAGTCCAATTAAATAATGCTAAGTCTTATACTTGGCTGATGTATTTCAGTAGTATATAGAATTTGTATTATAAAAAACACTCATTTGTAGACAATGCCAGCCCACGGGTCACAAAATTTCGAACAATTCTTGATTAAAAATTCTAATTGGGTTGGATATAGTTCACAATTGATTTTCGCTGTAAAATTGTTGTAAGCTGGACTGAAATAAATAAAAATTGAGTCTTGACAAGGCCCTCACTGTCAACTAAAGAGTCCAAGTGAAACGCCGAGATGAAACGCCAATTTGTATGGACTAAGCGCCGTTAAAAGCAATCCTTAGTGCCACTACCATAATGTGGAATGCTCTACCCAGCTCTATCTTCCCCTCCCATTTTGATCTACAGACATTCAAAACGAATGTACATCGGTTTCTCCTTTCAAATCCCCTCCAACCTACCTAATCGCTCGTGCTGTGTTTTTCACTTAAGGGGAATCCCCACCCCTTTAGCGCGCGCTAAATATAAAAAAAAAAAAAAATTGAATCAATAACTCAACAAGTCCAATTAAATAATGCTTAGTCTTCTACTTGGCTGATGTATTTCAGTAGTATATAGAATTTGTATTATAAAAAACACACATATGCAAACAATGCCAGGTCACGGGTAACAAAATTTCCAACAATTCTTGATTAGAAATTCTAATTGGGTTGGATAGAGTTCACAATTGATTTTCGATGTAAAATCAATGGACAGAACTTAATAAAAATTGCCTCTGCACAAGGTTCTCACTGTCAACTCAAGAGTCCAAGTGAGAACGCCGGGACGAAACGCCAATTTTTATGGACTAAAGGGTTAAAAGCTATATTAAATCAATAATATAACAAGTCCAATTAAATAATGCTAAGTCTTCTACTTGGCTGATGTATTTCAGTAGTATATAGAATTTGTATTCTAAAAAACACTCATATGTAGACAATGCCAGCCCACGGGTAACAAAATTTCGAACAATTCTTGATTAGAAATTCTAATTCGGTTGGATATAGTTCACAATTGATTTTCGCTGTAAAATTGATGTAAGCTGGACAGAAATTAATGAAAATTGCTTCTTGTTAAGGCCCTCACTGTCAACTGAATAGTCCTAGTGACAACGCGGGGACGAAACGCCAATTTGTATGGACTAAATAATTCAACAAGTCCAATTAAATAATGCTAATTCTTCTACTTGGCTGATGTATTTTAGTAGTATATAGAATTTGTATTATAAAAAACACTCATATGTAAACAATGCCAGGCCACGGGTAACAAAATTTCCAACAATTCTTGACTAGAAATTCTAATTGGGTTGGATATAGTTCACAATTGATTTTCGCTGTGAAATTGATGTAAGCTGGACTGAACTTGATAAAAATTGCGTCTTGACAAGGCCCTCACTGTCAACTGAAGTGAGAACGCCTGGACGAAACGCCAATTTGTATGGGCTTAAGGCCGTTAAAAGCTATATTGAATCAATAATTCAACAAGTCCAATTAAATAATGCTAAGTCTTCTACTTGGCTGATGTATTTCAGTAGTACATAGAATTTGTGTTATAAAAAACACTCATATGTTAACAATGCCAGCCCACGGGTAACAAAATTTCCAACAAATCTTGATAAGAAATTCTAATTGGGTTCGATATAGTCCTGAATTAATTTTCGCTGTAAAATTGATGTTAGCTGGACTGAACTTAATAAAAATTGCGTCTGGACAAGGCCCTCACTGTCAACTGAAGAGTCCAAGTGAGAACGCTGGGACGAAACGCCAATTTGTATGGACTAAAGGCCGTTAAAAGCTATATTGAATCAATAATTCAGCAAGTCCAATTAAAAAGTGCTAAGTCTTCTACTTGGCTGATGTATTTCAGTAGTATATAGAATTTGTATTATAAAAAAACACTCATATGTAAACAATGCCAGGCCACGGGTAACAAAATTTCTAACAATTCTTGACTAGAAATTCTAATTGGGTTGGATATAGTTCACAATTGATTTTCGCTGTAAAATTGATGTAAGCTGGACTGAACTTAATGAAAATTGCGTCTGGACAAGGCCCTCACTGTCAACTGAATAGTCCAAGTGAGAACGCCGGGACGAAACGCCAATTTGTATGGACTAAATAATTCAACAAGTCCAATTGAATAATGCAAAGTCTTCTACTTGGCTGATGTATTACAGTAGTATATATAATTTGTATTATAAAAAACACTCATATGTAAACAATGACAGGCCACGGGTTAGAAAATTTCCAACAATTCTTGACTAGAAATTCTAATTGGGTTGGATATAGTTCACTGGACTGAAATTTATAAAAATTGCGTCTTGAAAAGGCCCTCACTGTCAACTGCAGTGAGAACGCCGGGACGAAACGCCAACTTGTATGGACTAAAGGCCGTTAAAAGCTATATTGAATCAATAATTCAACAAGTCCAATTAAATAATGCTAAGTCTTCTACTTGGCTGATGTATTTCAGTAGCATATAGAATTTGTATTATAAAAAACACTCATATGTAAACAATGCCAGGCCACGGGTAACAAAACATTCAACAATTCTTGATTAGAAATTCTAATTGGGTTGGATATAGTTCACAATTTATTTTCGCTGTAAAATTGATGTAAGCTGGACTGAACTTAATAAAATTTGTGTCTGGACAAGGCCCTCATTGTCAACTGAAGTGAGAAAGCCGGGATGAAACGCCAATTTGTATGGACTTAAGGGTTAAAAGCTATATTGAATCAATAATTCAACAAGTCCAATTAAATAATGCTAAGTCTTCTACTTGGCTAATGTATTTCATTAGTATACAGAATTTGTATTATAAAAAAACACTCATATGTAAACAATGCCAGGCCACGGGTAACAAAATTTCCAACAATTCTTGATTATAAATTCTAATTTGTATTGATGTAAGCTGGACTGAACTTTATGAAAATTGCGTCTTGACAAGGCCCTTACTCACAACTGAAGAGTCCAAGTGAGAACGCCGAGACGAAACGCCAATTTTAATGGGCTAAAGGCCGTTAAAAGCTATATTGAATCAATAATTCAACAAATCCAATTAAATAATGCTAAGTCTTCTAGTTGGCTGATGTGTTTCAGTAGTATATAGAATTTGTATTATTAAAAACACTCATATGTAAACAATGCCAGGCCAGGTGTAACAAAATTTCCAACAATTCTTGATAAGAAATTCTAATTGGGTTCGATATAGTCCTCAATTAATTTTCGCTGTAAAATTGATGTTAGCTGGACTGAACTTAATAAAAATTGCGTCTGGACAAGGCCCTCACTGTCAACTGAAGAGTCCAAGTGAGAACGCTGGGACGAAACGCCAATTTGTATGGACTAAAGGCCGTTAAAAGCTATATTGAATCAATTATTCAGCAAGTCCAATTTAATAGTGCCAAGTCTTCTACTTGGCTGATGTATTTCAGTATTATATAGAATTTGTATTATAAAAAACACTCATATGTAAACAATGCCAGACCACGGGTAACAAAATTTCCAACAGTTCTTGATTAGAAATTCTAATTGGGTTGGATATAGTTCACACTTTATTTATGCTGTAAAATTGATGTTAGCTGGACTGAACTTAATAAAAATTGCGTCTTGACAAGGCCCTCACTGTCAACTGAAGAGTCCAAGTGAGAACGCCGGGACGAAACGCCAATTTTTGTGGACTTAAGGCCGTTAAAAGCTATATTGAATCAATTATTCAGCAAGTCCAATTAAATAGTGCTAAGTCTTCTACTTGGCTGATGTATTTCAGTAGTATATAGAATTTGTATTATAAAAAACACTCATATGCAAACAATGCCAGGCCACGGGTAACAAAATTTCCAACAATTCTTGACTAGAAATTCTAATTGGGTTGGATATAGTTCACAATTGATTTTCGCTTTAAAATTGATGTAAGCTGGACTGAACTTAATGAAAATTGCGTCTGGACAAGGCCCTCACTGTCAACTGAATAGTCCAAGTGAGAACGCCGGGACGAAACGCCAATTTGTATGGACTAAATAATTCAACAAGTCCAATTAAATAATGCAGTCTTCTACTTGGCTGATGTATTTCAGTAGTATATAGAATTTGTATTATAAAAAACACTCATATGTAAACAATGCCAGGCCACGGGTAAGAAGATTTCCAACAATTCTTGACTAGAAATTCTAATTGGGTTGGATATAGTTGACAATTGATTTTCGCTGTGAAATTGATGTAAGCTGGACTGAAATTTATAAAAATTGCGTCTTGACAAGGCCCTCACTGTCAACTGCAGTGAGAACGCCGGGACGAAACGCCAATTTGTATGGACTAAAGGCCGTTATAAGCTATATTGAATCAATAATTCAACAAGTCCAATTAAATAATGCTAAGTCTTCTACTTGGCTGATGTATTTCAGTAGCATATAGAATTTGTATTATAAAAAACACTCATATGTAAGCAATGCCAGGCCACGGGTAACAAAATTTTCAACAATTCTTGATTAGAAATTCTAATTGGGTTGGATATAGTTCACAATTTATTTTCGCTGTAAAATTGATGTAAGCTGGACTGAACTTAATAAAAATTGCGTCTGGACAAGGCCCTCATTGTCAACTGAAGTGAGAAGGCCGGGACGAAACGCCAATTTGTATGGACTAAAGGCCGTTAAAAGCTATATTGAATCAATAATTCAGCAAGTCCAATTTAATAGTGCCAAGTCTTCTACTTGGCTGATGTATTTCAGTATTATATAGAATTTGTATTATAAAAAACACTCATATGTAAACAATGCCAGACCACGGGTAACAAAATTTCCAAAAGTTCTTGATTAGAAATTCTAATTGGGTTGGATATAGTTCACACTTTATTTATGCTGTAAAATTGATGTTAGCTGGACTGAACTTAATAAAAATGGCGTCTTGACAAGGCCTCACTGTCAACTAAAGAGTCCAAGTGAGAACGCCGGGACGAAACGCCAATTTTTGTGGACTGAAGGCCGTTAAAAGCTATATTGAATCAATTATTCAGCAAGTCCAATTAAATAGTGCTAAGTCTTCTACTTGGCTGATGTATTTCAGTAGTATATAGAATTTGTATTATAAAAAACACTCATATGTAAACAATGCCAGGCCACGGGTAACAAAATTTCCAACAATTCTTGACTAGAAATTCTAATTTGGTTGGATATAGTTCACAATTGATTTTCGCTGTAAAATTGATGTAAGCTGGACTCAACTCAATAAAAATTGCGTCTTGACAAGGCCCTCACGGTCAACTAAATAGTCCAAGTTAGAACGCCTGGACGAAACGCCAATTTGTATGGACTAAAGGCCGTTAAAAGCTATATTGAATCAATAATTCAACAAGTCCAATTGAATAATTCTAAGTCTTCTACTTGGCTGATGTATTTCAGTAGTATATATAATTTGTATTATAAAAAACACTCATATGTAAACAATGCCAGGCCACGGGTAACAAAATTTCCAACAATTCTTGATTAGAAATTCTAACTGGGTTGGATATAGTTCTCAATTGATTTTCGCTGTAAAATTGATGTAAGCTGGACTGAACTTAATAAAATATGCGTCTTGACAAGGTCCTCACTCTCAACTGAAGAATCCAAGTGAAACGCCGGGACAAAACGCCAATTTCTATGGAATAAAGGCTGTTAAAAGCTATATTGAATCAATAATTCAACAAGTCCAATTAAATAATGCTAAGTCTTCTACTTGGCTGATGTATTTCAGTATTATATAGAATTTTTATCATTAAAAACACTCATATGTAAAAAATGCCAGGCCACGGGTAACAAAATTTCCAACAATTCTTGATTAGACATTCTAATTGTGTTGGATATAGTTCACACTTTATTTTTGCTGTTCGCTGGACTGAACTTAATAAAAATTGCGTCTTGACAAGGTCCTCACTGTCAACTGAAGAGTCCAAGTGAAACGCCGGGACGAAACGCCAATTTGTATGAACTAAAGGCCGTTAAAAGCAATATTGAATCAATAATTCAACAAGTCCAATTAAAAAATGCTAAGTCTTCTACTTGGCTGATGTATTTCAGTAGTATATAGAATTTGTATTATAAAAAACACTCATATGTAAACAATGCGAGGCCATAGGTAACAAAATTTCCAACAATTCTTGATCAGAAATTCTAATTGGGTTGGATATAATTCACAATTGATTTTCGCTGTAAATTTGATGTAAGCTGGACTGAACTTAATAAAATTGCGTCTTGACAAGGCCCTCACTGTAAACTGAAGAGTCCAAGTGAAACGTGCGCCGGGACGAAACTCCAATTTTTATGGACTGAAGGCCGTTAAAAGCTTTATTGAATCAATAATTCAGCAAGTCCAATTAAATAGTGCTAAGTCTTCTACTTGGCTGATGTATTTCAGTAGTATATAGAATTTGTATTATAAAAAACACTCATATGTAAACAATGCAGGCCACGGGTAACAAAATTTCCAACAATTCTTGATTAGAAATTCTAATTGGGTTGGATATAGTTCACAATTATTTTCGCTGTAAAATTGATGTAAGCTGGACTGAACTTAATGAAAATTGCTTCTTGACAAGGCCCTCACTGTCAACTAAAGAGTCCAAGTGAGAACGCCGGGACGGAACGCCAATTTGTATGGACTAAATAATTCAACAAGTCCAATTAAATAATGCTAAGTTTTCTACTTGGCTGATGTATTTCATTAGTATATAGAATTTGTATTATAAAAAACACTCATATGTAAACAATGCCAGGCCACGGGTAACAAAATTTCCAACAATTCTTGACCAGAAATTCTAATTGGGTTGGATATTGTTAACAATTGATTTTCGCTGTGAAATTGATGTAAGCTGGACTGAACTTAATAAAAAATTGCGTCTTGACACTGTCAACTGAAGTGAGAACGCCCCGACGAAACGCCAATTTTTATGGACTTAACGCCGTTAAAAGCAATATTGAATCAATAATTCAACAAGTCCAATTAAATAATGCTAAGTCTTCTACTTGGCTGATGTATTTCAGTAGTATACAGAATTTGTATTATAAAACACACTCATATGTAAACAATGCCAGGCCACGGGTAACAAAATTTCCAACAATTCTTGATTAGAAATTCTAATTGGGTTGGATATAGTTCACAACCGATTTTCGCTGTAAATTTGATGTAAGCTGGACTGAACTTAATAAAAATTGCGTCTGGACAATGCGCTCACTGTCAAGTGAAGAGTCCAAGGGAGAACGCCGGGACGAAACGCCGATTTCGATGGACTAAAGGCCGTTAAAAGCTATATTGAATCAATAATTCAACAAGTCCAATTAAATAATGCTAAGTCTTCTACTTGGCTGATGTATTTCAGTAGTATATAGAACTTGTATTATAAAAGACACTCATATGTAAACAATGCCAGGCCACGGGTAACAAAATTTCCAACAATTCTTGATTAAAAATTCTAATTGGGTTGGATATAGTTCACAATTGATTTTCGCTGTAAAATTGATGTAAGCTAGACTGAACTTAATGAAAATTGCGTCCAAGTGAGAACGCCGGGACGAAACGCCAATTTGTGTGGACTAAAGGCCGTTAAAAGCTATATAAATTGCGTCTTGACAAGGCCCTCACTGTCAACTGAAGAGTCCAAGTGAGAACGCCGGGACGAAACGCCAATTTGTATGGACTAAAGGCCGTTAAAAGCTATATTGTATCAATAATTCAACAAGTCCAATTAAATAATGCTAAGTCTTCTACTTGGCTGATGTATTTCAGTAGTATTATAAAAAACACTCATATGTTAACAATGCGAGGCCACGGGTAACAAAATTTCCAACAATTCTTGATTAGAAATTCTAATTGGGTTGGATATAGTTCACAATTGATTTTCGCTGTAAAATTGATGTAAGCTGGACTGAACTTAATGAAAATTGCGTCCAAGTGAGAACGCCGGGACGAAACGCCAATTTGTATGGACTAAAGGCCGTTAAAAGCTATATTGTACCAATAAAGCAACAAGTCCAATTAAATAGTGCCAGGTCTTCTACTTGGCTGATGTATTTCAGTAGTATATAGAATTTGTATTATAAAAAACACTCATATGTAAACAATGCCAGGCCACGGGTAACAAAATTTCCAACAATTCTTGATTAGAAATTCTAATTGGGTTGGATATAGTTCACAATTGATTTTCGCTGTAAAATTGATGTGAGCTGGACTGAACTTAATGAAAATTGCGTCCAATTGAGAACGCCGGGACGAAACGCCAACTTTTATGGACTAAAGGCCGTTAAAGGCTTTATTGAATCAATTATTCAACAAGTCCAATTAAAAAATGCTAAGTCTTCTACTTGGCTGATGTATTTCAGTAGTATATAGAATTTGTATTATAAAAAACACTCATATGTAAACAATGCCAGGCCACGGGTAACAAAATTTCCAACAATTCTTGATTAGAAATTCTAATTGGGTTGGATATAGTTCACAATTGATTTTCGCTGTAAAATTAATGTAAGCTGGACTGAACTTAATGAAAATTGCGTCTTGACAAGGCCCTCACTGTCAACTGAAAAGTCCAAGTGAGAACGCCGGGACAAAACGCCAAATATGGACTAAATAATTCAACAAGTCCAATCAAATAATGCTAAGTCTTCTACTTGGCTGATGTATTTCAGTAGTATATAGAATTTGTATTATAAAAGACACTCATATGTAAACAACGCCAGGCCACGGGTAACAAAATGTCCAACAATTCTTGATTAGAAATTCTTATTGGGTTGGATATAGTTGACAATTGATTTTCGCTCTAAAATTGATTCAAGCTGGATTGAACTTAATGAAAATTGCGTCATGGCAAGGCCCTCACTGTCAACTGAAGAGTCCAAGTGAGAACGCCGGGACGAAACGCCAATTTGTATGGACTAAATAATTCAACAAGTCCAATTAAATAATGCTAAGTCTTCTACTTGGCTGATGTATTTCAGTAGTATATAGAATTTGTATTTGTATTATAAAAAACACACATATGCAAACAATGCCAGGTCACGGGTAACAAAATTTCCAACAATTCTTGATTAGAAATTCTAATTGGGTTGGATAGAGTTCACAATTGATTTTCGATGTAAAATCAATGGACAGAACTTAATAAAAATTGCCTCTGCACAAGGTTCTCACTGTCAACTCAAGAGTCCAAGTGAGAACGCCAGGACGAAACGCCAATTTTTATGGACTAAAGGGTTAAAAGCTATATTAAATCAATAATATAACAAGTCCAATTAAATAATGCTAAGTCTTCTACTTGGCTGATGTATTTCAGTAGTATATAGAATTTGTATTCTAAAAAACACTCATATGTAAACAATGCCAGGCCACGGGTCACAAAATTTCCAACAATTCTTGATTAGAAATTCTAATTGGGTTGGATAAAGTTGACAATTGATTTTCGCTGTAAAATTGATGTATGCTGGACTGAACTTAATAAAAATTGCGTCTTGACAAGGCCCTCACTGTCAACTGAAGAGTCCAAGTGAGAACGCCGCGACGAAACGTCAATTTCTATGGACTAAAGGCCGTTAAAAGCTATATTGAATCAATAATTCAACAAGTCCAATTAAATAATGCTAAGCCTATTACTTGGCTGATGTATTTCAGTAGTATATAGAATTTGTATTATAAAAAACACTCATATGTATACAATGCCAGGCCACGGGTAGCAAAATTCCCAACAATTCTTGATTAGAAATTCTAATTGGGTTGGATATAGTTCACAATTGATTTTCGCTGTAAAATTGATGTAAGCTGGACTGAACTTAATGACAAATGCATCTTGACAAGGCCTTCACTGTCAACTGAAAAGTCCAACTAAGAGCGCCGGGACGAAACTCCAAATATGGACTAAATAATTCAACAAGTCCAATCAAATAATGCTAAGTCTTCTACTTGGCTGATGTATTTCAGTAGTATAAAGAATTTGTATTATAAAAAACACTCATATGTAAACAATGCCAGGCCACGGATAACAAAATTTCCAACAATTCTTGACTAGAAATTCTAATTGGGTTGGATATAGTTCACAATTGATTTTCGCTGTAAAATTAATGTAAGCTGGACTGAACTTAATGAAAATTGCGTCTTGACAAGGCCCTCACTGTCAACTGAAAAGTCCAAGTGAGAACGCCGGGACGAAATCCTAAATACGGACTAAATAATTCAACAAGTCCAATCAAATAATGCTAAGTCTTCTACTTGGCTGATGTATTTCAGTAGTATATAGAATTTGTATTATAAAAGACACTCATATGTAAACAATGCCAGGCCACGGGTAACAAAATTTCCAACAATTCTTGATTAGAAATTCTAATTGGGTTGGATATAGTTGACAATTGATTTTCGCTGTAAAATTGATTCAAGCTGGATTGAACTTAATGAAAATTGCGTCATGACAAGGCCCTCACTGTCAACTGAAGAGTCCAAGTGAGAACGCCGGGACGAAACGCCAATTTGTATGGACTGAATAATTCAACAAGACCAATTAAATAATGCTAAGTCGTCTACTTGGCTGATGTATTTCAGTAGTATATAGAATTTGTATTATAAAAAACACTCATATGTAAACAATGTCAGGCCACGGGTAACAAAATTTTTAACAATTCTTGACTAGAAATTCTAATCGGGTTGGATATAGTTCACAATTGATTTTCGCTGTAAAATTGATGTAAGCTGGACTGAACTTAATACAAATTGCGTCTTGACAAGGCCCTCACTGTCAACTTAAGTGAGAACGCCGGGACGAAACGCCAATTTGTATGGACTTAAGGCCGTTAAAAGCTATATTGAATCAATAATTCAACAAGTCCAATTAAAAAATGCTAAGTCTTCTACTTGGCTGATGTATTTCAGTAGTATATAGAATTTGTATTATAAAAGACACTCATATGTAAACAATGCCAGGCCACGGGTAACAAAATTTCAAACAATTCTTGATTAGAAATTCTTATTGGGTTGGATATAGTTGACAATTGATTTTCGCTCTAAAATTGATTCAAGCTGGATTGAACTTAATGAAAATTGCGTCATGACAAGGCCCTCACTGTCAACTGAAGAGTCCAAGTGAGAACGCCGGGACGAAACGCCAATTTGTATGGACTAAATAATTCAACAAGTCCAATTTAATAATGCTTAGTCTTCTACTTGGCTGATGTATTTCAGTAGTATATAGAATTTGTATTATAAAAAACACTCATATGTAAACAATGTCAGGCCACGGGTAACAAAATTTCCAACAATTCTTGACTAGAAATTCTAATCGGGTTGGATATAGTTCACAATTGATTTTCGCTGTAAAATTGATGTAAGCTGGACTGAACTTAATAAAAATTGCGTCTTGACAAGGCCCTCACTGTCAACTTAAGTGAGAACGCCGCGACGAAACGCCAATTTGTATGGACTTAAGGCCGTTAAAAGCTATATTGAATCAATAATTCAACAAGTCTAATTAAAAAATGCTAAGTCTTCTACTTGGCTGATGTATTTCAGTAGTATATAGAATTTTTATTATAAAAGACACTCATATGTAAACAATGCCAGGCCACGGGTCACAAAATTTCCAACAATTCTTGATTAGAAATTCTAATTGGGTTGGATAAAGTTGACAATTGATTTTCGCTGTAAAATTGATGTATGCTGGACTGAACTTAATAAAAATTGCGTCTTGACAAGGCCCTCACTGTCAACTGAAGAGTCCAACTGAGAACGCCGCGACCAAACGCCAATTTCTATGGACTCAACAAGTCCAATTAAATAATGCTAAGCCTATTACTTGGCTGATGTATTTTAGTAGTATATAGAATTTGTATTATAAAAAACACTCATATGTAAGCAATGCCAGTCCACGGGTAACAAAATTTCCAACAATTCTTGATTAGAAATTCTAATTGGGTTGGATATAGTTCACAATTGATTTTCTCTGTAAATTTGATGTAAGCTGGACTGAACTTAATAAAATTTGCGTCTTGACAAGGCCCTCACTGTCAACTGAAGAGTCCAAGTGAAACGCGTGCCGGGACGAAACGCCAATTTAAATGAACTAAAGGCCGTTAAAAGCTATATTGAATCAATAATTCAGCAAGTCCAATTAAATAGTGCCAAGTCTTCTACTTGGCTGATGTATTTCTGTAGTATATAGAATTTGTATTATAAAAAACACTCATATGTAAACAATGCCACGTCACGGGTAACAAAATTTCCAACAATTCTTGATTAGAAATCCTAATTGGGTTGGATATAGTTCACAATTGATTTTCGCTGTAAAATTGATGTAAGCTGGACTGAACTTAATGAAAATTGCGTCCAAGTGAGAACGCCGGGACGAAACGCCAATTTTTATGGACTATAGGCCGTTAAAAGCTTTATTGAATCAATTATTCAACAAGTCCAATTAAAAAATGCTAAGTCTTCTACTTGGCTGATGTATTTCAGTAGTATATTGAATTTGTTTTATAAAAAACACTCATATGTAAACAATGCCAGGCCAAGGGTTACAAAATTTCCAACAATTCTAATTGGGTTGGATATAGTTCACAATTGATTTACGCTGTAAAATTGATGTAAGCTGGACTGAACTTAATGAAAATTGCGTCTTGACAAGGCCCTCACTGTCAACTGAAGAGTCCAAGTGAAACGCGTGCCGGGACGAAACGCCAATTTGTATGGACTAAATAATTCAACCATTCCAATTAAATAATGCTAAGTCTTCTTATTGGCTGATGTATTTCAGTAGTATATAGAATTTGTATTATAAAAAACACTCATATGTAAACAATGCCAGGCCACGGGTAACAACATTTCCAACAATTCTTGACTAGAAATTCTAATTGGGTTGGATATAGTTCACAATTAACTTTCGCTGTGAAATTGATGTAAGCTGGACTGAACTTAATAAAAAATTTCATCTTGACAAGGCCCTCACTGTCAACTGAAGTGAGAACACCGGGACGAAACGCCAATTTATATGGACTTAAGGCCGTTAAAAGCTATATTGAATCAATAATTCAACAAGTCCAATTAAATAATGCTAAGTCTTCTTCTTGGCTGATGTATTTCAGTAGTATAAAGAATTTGTATTATAAAATACACTCATATGTAAACAATGCAAGGCCACGGGTAACAAAATTTCCAACAATTCTTGATTAGAAATTCTAATTGGGTTGAATATAGTTGACAATTGATTTTCGCTGTAAAATTGATGTATGCCGGACTGAACTTAATAAAATTTGCGTCTTGACAAGGCCCTCACTGTCAACTGAAGAGTCCAAGTGAGAACGCCGGGACGAAACGCCAATTTGTATGGACTAAAGGCCGTTAAAAGCTATATTGAATCAATAATTCAGCAAGTCCAATTAAATAGTTCCAAGTCTTCTACTTGGCTGATGTATTTCAGTAGTATATAGAATTTGTATTATAAAAAACACTCATATGTAAACAATGCCAGGCCACGGGTAACAAAATTTCCAACAATTCTTGATTAGAAATTCTAATTGGGTTGGATATAGTTCACAATTGATTTTCGCTGTAAAATTGATGTAAGCTGGACTGAACTTAATGAAAATTGCGTCCAAGTGAGAACGCCGGGACGAAACGCCAAATACGGACTTAATAATTCAACAAGTCCAATCAAATAATGCTAAGTCTTCTACTTGGCTGATGTATTTCAGTAGTATATAGAATTTGTATTATAAAAGACACTCATATGTAAACAATGCCAGGCCACGGGTAACAAAATTTCCAACAATTCTTGATTAGAAATTCTAATTGGGTTGGATATAGTTCACAATTGATTTTAACTGTAAAATTGATGTAAGCTGGACTGAACTTAAAGAAAATTGCGTCCAAGTGAGAACACCGGGACGAAACGCCAATTTTTATGGATTTTTAAAAGCTTTATTGAATCAATAATTCAACAAGTCCAATTAAATAATGCTAAGTCTTCTACTTGGCTGATGTATTTCAGTAGTATATAGAATTTGTATTATAAAAAACACTCATATGTAAACAATGTCAGGCCACGGGTAACAAAATTTCCAACAATTCTTGACTAGAAATTCTAATCGGGTTGGATATAGTTCACAATTGATTTTCGCTGTAAAATTGATGTAAGCTGGACTGAACTTAATACAAATTGCGTCTTGACAAGGCCCTCACTGTCAACTTAAGTGAGAAGGCCGGGACGAAACGCCAATTTGTATGGACTTAAGGCCGTTAAAAGGTATATTGAATCAATAATTCAACAAGTCCAATTAAAAAATGCTAAGTCTTCTACTTGGCTGATGTATTTCAGTAGTATATAGAATTTTTATTATAAAAGACACTCATATGTAAACAATGCCAGGCCACGGGTCACAACATTTCCAACAATTCTTGATTAGAAATTCTAATTGGGTTGGATAAAGTTGACAATTGATTTTCGCTGTAAAATTGATGTACGCTGGACTGAACTTAATAAAAATTGCGTCTTGACAAGGCCCTCACTGTCAACTGAAGAGTCCAAGTGAGAACGCCGCGGCGAAACGCCAATTTCTATGGACTAAAGGCCGTTAAAAGCTATATTGAATCAATAATTCAACAAGTCCAATTAAATAATGCTAAGCCTATTACTTGGCTGATGTATTTTAGTAGTATATAGAATTTGTATTATAAAAAACACTCAGATGTAAGCAATGCCAGTCCACGGGTAACAAAATTTCCAACAATTCTTGATTAGAAATTCTAATTGGGTTGGATATAGTTCACAATTGATTTTCTCTGTAAATTTGATGTAAGCTGGACTGAACTTAATAAAAATTGCGTCTTGACAAGGCCCTCACTGTCAACTGAAGAGTCCAAGTGAAACGCGTGCCGGGACGAAACGCCAATTTTTATGGACTAAAGGCCGTTAAAAGCTATATTGAATCAATAATTCAGCAAGTCCAATTAAATAGTGCCAATTGAATAGTGGGCAATGAAAATTGCGTCTTGACAAGGCCCTCACTGTCAACTGAAGAGTACAAGTTAGAACGCCGGGACGAAACGCCAATTTGTATGGACTAAATAATTCAACAAGTCCAAGTAAATAATGCTAAGTCTTCTACTTGGCTGATGTATTTCAGTAGTATATAGAATTTGTATTATAAAAAACACTCATATGTAAACAATGCCAGGCCGGGGGTAACAACATTTCCAACAATTCTTGACTAGAAATTCTAATTGGGTTGGATATAGTTCACAATTGATTTCCGCTGTGAAATTGATGTAAGCTGGACTGAACTTAATACAAAATTGCGTCTTGACAAGGCCCTCACTTTCAACTGAAGTGAGAACGCCGGGACGAAACGCCAATTTGTATGGACTTAAGGCCGTTAAAAGCTATATTGAATCAATAATTCAACAAGTCCAATTAAATAATGCTAAGTCTTCTACTTTGCTGATGTATTTCAGTAGTATATAAGAAATTTGTATTATAAAAGACACTCATATGTAAACAATGCCAGGCCACGGGTAACAAAATTTCCAACAATTCTTGATTAGAAATTCTAATTGGGTTGGATATAGTTCACAATTGATTTTAACTGTAAAATTGATGTAAGCTGGACTGAACTTAAAGAAAATTGCGTCCAAGTGAGAACACCGGGACGAAACGCCAATTTTTATGGATTTTTAAAAGCTTTATTGAATCAATAATTCAACAAGTCCAATTAAATAATGCTAAGTCTTCTACTTGGCTGATGTATTTCAGTAGTATATAGAATTTGTATTATAAAAAACACTCATATGTAAACAATGTCAGGCCACGGGTAACAAAATTTCCAACAATTCTTGACTAGAAATTCTAATCGGGTTGGATATAGTTCACAATTGATTTTCGCTGTAAAATTGATGTAAGCTGGACTGAACTTAATACAAATTGCGTCTTGACAAGGCCCTCACTGTCAACTTAAGTGAGAAGGCCGGGACGAAACGCCAATTTGTATGGACTTAAGGCCGTTAAAAGCTATATTGAATCAATAATTCAACAAGTCCAATTAAAAAATGCTAAGTCTTCTACTTGGCTGATGTATTTCAGTAGTATATAGAATTTTTATTATAAAAGACACTCATATGTAAACAATGCCAGGCCACGGGTCACAACATTTCCAACAATTCTTGATTAGAAATTCTAATTGGGTTGGATAAAGTTGACAATTGATTTTCGCTGTAAAATTGATGTATGCTGGACTGAACTTAATAAAAATTGCGTCTTGACAAGGCCCTCACTGTCAACTGAAGAGTCCAAGTGAGAACGCCGCGGCGAAACGCCAATTTCTATGGACTAAAGGCCGTTAAAAGCTATATTGAATCAATAATTCAACAAGTCCAATTAAATAATGCTAAGCCTATTACTTGGCTGATGTATTTTAGTAGTATATAGAATTTGTATTATAAAAAACACTCAGATGTAAGCAATGCCAGTCCACGGGTAACAAAATTTCCAACAATTCTTGATTAGAAATTCTAATTGGGTTGGATATAGTTCACAATTGATTTTCTCTGTAAATTTGATGTAAGCTGGACTGAACTTAATAAAAATTGCGTCTTGACAAGGCCCTCACTGTCAACTGAAGAGTCCAAGTGAAACGCGTGCCGGGACGAAACGCCAATTTTTATGGACTAAAGGCCGTTAAAAGCTATATTGAATCAATAATTCAGCAAGTCCAATTAAATAGTGCCAATTGAATAGTGGGCAATGAAAATTGCGTCTTGACAAGGCCCTCACTGTCAACTGAAGAGTACAAGTTAGAACGCCGGGACGAAACGCCAATTTGTATGGACTAAATAATTCAACAAGTCCAAGTAAATAATGCTAAGTCTTCTACTTGGCTGATGTATTTCAGTAGTATATAGAATTTGTATTATAAAAAACACTCATATGTAAACAATGCCAGGCCACGGGTAACAACATTTCCAACAATTCTTGACTAGAAATTCTAATTGGGTTGGATATAGTTCACAATTGATTTCCGCTGTGAAATTGATGTAAGCTGGACTGAACTTAATACAAAATTGCGTCTTGACAAGGCCCTCACTTTCAACTGAAGTGAGAACGCCGGGACGAAACGCCAATTTGTATGGACTTAAGGCCGTTAAAAGCTATATTGAATCAATAATTCAACAAGTCCAATTAAATAATGCTAAGTCTTCTACTTTGCTGATGTATTTCAGTAGTATATAAGAAATTTGTATTATAAAAGACACTCATATGTAAACAATGCCAGGCCACGGGTAACAAAATTTCCAACAATTCTTGATTAGAAATTCTAATTGGGTTGGATAAAGTTGACAATTGATTTTCGCTGTAAAATTGATGTATGCTGGACTGAACTTAATAAAAATTGCGTCTTGACAAGGCCCTCACTGTCAACTGAAGAGTCCAAGTGAGAACGCCGCGGCGAAACGCCAATTTCTATGGACTAAAGGCCGTTAAAAGCTATATTGAATCAATAATTCAACAAGTCCAATTAAATAATGCTAAGCCTATTACTTGGCTGATGTATTTTAGTAGTATATAGAATTTGTATTATAAAAAACACTCAGATGTAAGCAATGCCAGTCCACGGGTAACAAAATTTCCAACAATTCTTGATTAGAAATTCTAATTGGGTTGGATATAGTTCACAATTGATTTTCTCTGTAAATTTGATGTAAGCTGGACTGAACTTAATAAAAATTGCGTCTTGACAAGGCCCTCACTGTCAACTGAAGAGTCCAAGTGAAACGCGTGCCGGGACGAAACGCCAATTTTTATGGACTAAAGGCCGTTAAAAGCTATATTGAATCAATAATTCAGCAAGTCCAATTAAATAGTGCCAATTGAATAGTGGGCAATGAAAATTGCGTCTTGACAAGGCCCTCACTGTCAACTGAAGAGTACAAGTTAGAACGCCGGGACGAAACGCCAATTTGTATGGACTAAATAATTCAACAAGTCCAAGTAAATAATGCTAAGTCTTCTACTTGGCTGATGTATTTCAGTAGTATATAGAATTTGTATTATAAAAAACACTCATATGTAAACAATGCCAGGCCACGGGTAACAACATTTCCAACAATTCTTGACTAGAAATTCTAATTGGGTTGGATATAGTTCACAATTGATTTCCGCTGTGAAATTGATGTAAGCTGGACTGAACTTAATACAAAATTGCGTCTTGACAAGGCCCTCACTTTCAACTGAAGTGAGAACGCCGGGACGAAACGCCAATTTGTATGGACTTAAGGCCGTTAAAAGCTATATTGAATCAATAATTCAACAAGTCCAATTAAATAATGCTAAGTCTTCTACTTTGCTGATGTATTTCAGTAGTATATAAGAAATTTGTATTATAAAAGACACTCATATGTAAACAATGCCAGGCCACGGGTAACAAAATTTCCAACAATTCTTGATTAGAAATTCTAATTGGGTTGGATATAGTTCACAATTGATTTTAACTGTAAAATTGATGTAAGCTGGACTGAACTTAATGAAAATTGCGTCCAAGTGAGAACGCCGGGACGAAACGCCAAATACGGACTAAATAATTCAACAAGTCCAATCAAATAATGCTAAGTCTTCTACTTGGCTGATGTATTTCAGTAGTATATAGAATTTGTATTATAAAAGACACTCATATGTAAACAATGCCAGGCCACGGGTAACAAAATTTCCAACAATTCTTGATTAGAAATTCTAATTGGGTTGGATATAGTTGACAATTGATTTTCGCTGTAAAATTGATTCAAGCTGGATTGAACTTAATGAAAATTGCGTCATGACAAGGCCCTCACTGTCAACTGAAGAGTCCAAGTGAGAACGCCGGGACGAAACGCCAATTTGTATGGACTAAATAATTCAACAAGTCCAATTAAATAATGCTAAGTCTTCTACTTGGCTGATGTATTTCAGTAGTATATAGAATTTGTATTATAAAAAACACTCATATGTAAACAATGTCAGGCCACGGGTAACAAAATTTTCAACAATTCTTGACTAGAAATTCTAATCGGGATGGATATAGTTCACAATTGATTTTCGCTGTAAAATTGATGTAAGCTGGACTGAACTTAATACAAATTGCGTCTTGACAAGGCCCTCACTGTCAACTTAAGTGAGAACGCCGGGACGAAACGCCAATTTGTATGGACTTAAGGCCGTTAAAAGCTATATTGAATCAATAATTCAACAAGTCCAATTAAAAAATGCTAAGTCTTCTACTTGGCTGATGTATTTCAGTAGTATATAGAATTTTTATTATAAAAGACACTCATATGTAAACAATGCCAGGCCACGGGTCACAACATTTCCAACAATTCTTGATTAGAAATTCTAATTGGGTTGGATAAAGTTGAAAATTGATTTTCGCTGTAAAATTGATGTATGCTGGACTGAACTTAATAAAAATTGCGTCTTGACAAGGCCCTCACTGTCAACTGAAGAGTCCAAGTGAGAACGCCGCGGCGAAACGCCAATTTCTATGGACTAAAGGCCGTTAAAAGCTATATTGAATCAATAATTCAACAAGTCTAATTAAATAATGCTAAGCCTATTACTTGGCTGATGTATTTTAGTAGTATATAGAATTTGTATTATAAAAAACACTCAGATGTAAGGAATGCCAGTCCACGGGTAACATAATTTCCAACAATTCTTGATTAGAAATTCTAATTGGGTTGGATATAGTTCACAATTGATTTTCTCTGTAAATTTGATGTAAGCTGGACTGAACTTAATAAAAATTGCGTCTTGACAAGGCCCTCACTGTCAACTGAAGAGTCCAAGTGAAACGCGTGCCGGGACGAAACGCCAATTTGTATGGACTAAAGGCCGTTAAAAGCTAGATTGAATCAATAATTCAGCAAGTCCAATTAAATAGTGCCAATTGAATAGTGGGCAAGGAAAATTGCGTCTTGACAAGGCCCTCACTGTCAACTGAAGAGCACAAGTTAGAACGCCGGGACGAAACGCCAATTTGTATGGACTAAATAATTCAACAAGTCCAATTAAATAATGCTAAGTCTTCTACTTGGCTGATGTATTTCTGTAGTATATAGAATTTGTATTATAAAAAACACTCATATGTAAACAATGCCACGCCACGGGTAACAAAATTTCCAACAATTCTTGATTAGAAATTCTAATTGGGTTGGATATAGTTCACAATTGATTTTCGCTGTAAAATTGATGTAAGCTGGACTGAACTTAATGAAAATTGCGTCCAAGTGAGAACGCCGGGACGAAACGCCAATTTTTATGGACTATAGGCCGTTAAAAGCTTTATTGAATCAATTATTCAACAAGTCCAATTAAAAAATGCTAAGTCTTTTACTTGGCTGATGTATTTCAGTAGTATATTGAATTTGTTTTATAAAAAACACTCATATGTAAACAATGCCAGGCCAAGGGTTACAAAATTTCCAACAATTCTAATTGGGTTGGATATAGTTCACAATTGATTTACGCTGTAAAATTGATGTAAGCTGGACTGAACTTAATGAAAATTGCGTCTTGACAAGGCCCTCACTGTCAACTGAAGAGTCCAAGTGAAACGCGTGCCGGGACGAAACGCCAATTTGTATGGACTAAATAATTCAACCATTCCAATTAAATAATGCTAAGTCTTCTTATTGGCTGATGTATTTCAGTAGTATATAGAATTTGTATTATAAAAAACACTCATATGTAAACAATGCCAGGCCACGGGTAACAACATTTCCAACAATTCTTGACTAGAAATTCTAATTGGGTTGGATATAGTTCACAATTAACTTTCGCTGTGAAATTGATGTAAGCTGGACTGAACTTAATAAAAAATTTCATCTTGACAAGGCCCTCACTGTCAACTGAAGTGAGAACACCGGGACGAAACGCCAATTTATATGGACTTAAGGCCGTTAAAAGCTATATTGAATCAATAATTCAACAAGTCTAATTAAATAATGCTAAGCCTATTACTTGGCTGATGTATTTTAGTAGTATATAGAATTTGTATTATAAAAAACACTCAGATGTAAGCAATGCCAGTCCACGGGTAACATAATTTCCAACAATTCTTGATTAGAAATTCTAATTGGGTTGGATATAGTTCACAATTGATTTTCTCTGTAAATTTGATGTAAGCTGGACTGAACTTAATAAAAATTGCGTCTTGACAAGGCCCTCACTGTCAACTGAAGAGTCCAAGTGAGAACGCCGGGACGAAACGCCAATTTGTATGGACTAAATAATTCAACAAGTCCAATTAAATAATGCTAAGTCTTCTACTTGGCTGATGTATTTCAGTAGTATATAGAATTTGTATTATAAAAAACACTCATATGTAAACAATGTCAGGCCACGGGTAACAAAATTTTCAACAATTCTTGACTAGAAATTCTAATCGGGATGGATATAGTTCACAATTGATTTTCGCTGTAAAATTGATGTAAGCTGGACTGAACTTAATACAAATTGCGTCTTGACAAGGCCCTCACTGTCAACTTAAGTGAGAACGCCGGGACGAAACGCCAATTTGTATGGACTTAAGGCCGTTAAAAGCTATATTGAATCAATAATTCAACAAGTCCAATTAAAAAATGCTAAGTCTTCTACTTGGCTGATGTATTTCAGTAGTATATAGAATTTTTATTATAAAAGACACTCATATGTAAACAATGCCAGGCCACGGGTCACAACATTTCCAACAATTCTTGATTAGAAATTCTAATTGGGTTGGATAAAGTTGAAAATTGATTTTCGCTGTAAAATTGATGTATGCTGGACTGAACTTAATAAAAATTGCGTCTTGACAAGGCCCTCACTGTCAACTGAAGAGTCCAAGTGAGAACGCCGCGGCGAAACGCCAATTTCTATGGACTAAAGGCCGTTAAAAGCTATATTGAATCAATAATTCAACAAGTCTAATTAAATAATGCTAAGCCTATTACTTGGCTGATGTATTTTAGTAGTATATAGAATTTGTATTATAAAAAACACTCAGATGTAAGCAATGCCAGTCCACGGGTAACATAATTTCCAACAATTCTTGATTAGAAATTCTAATTGGGTTGGATATAGTTCACAATTGATTTTCTCTGTAAATTTGATGTAAGCTGGACTGAACTTAATAAAAATTGCGTCTTGACAAGGCCCTCACTGTCAACTGAAGAGTCCAAGTGAAACGCGTGCCGGGACGAAACGCCAATTTGTATGGACTAAAGGCCGTTAGAAGCTAGATTGAATCAATAATTCAGCAAGTCCAATTAAATAGTGCCAATTGAATAGTGGGCAAGGAAAATTGCGTCTTGACAAGGCCCTCACTGTCAACTGAAGAGCACAAGTTAGAACGCCGGGACGAATCGCCAATTTGTATGGACTAAATAATTCAACAAGTCCAATTAAATAATGCTAAGTCTTCTACTTGGCTGATGTATTTCTGTAGTATATAGAATTTGTATTATAAAAAACACTCATATGTAAACAATGCCACGCCACGGGTAACAAAATTTCCAACAATTCTTGATTAGAAATTCTAATTGGGTTGGATATAGTTCACAATTGATTTTCGCTGTAAAATTGATGTAAGCTGGACTGAACTTAATGAAAATTGCGTCCAAGTGAGAACGCCGGGACGAAACGCCAATTTTTATGGACTATAGGCCGTTAAAAGCTTTATTGAATCAATTATTCAACAAGTCCAATTAAAAAATGCTAAGTCTTTTACTTGGCTGATGTATTTCAGTAGTATATTGAATTTGTTTTATAAAAAACACTCATATGTAAACAATGCCAGGCCAAGGGTTACAAAATTTCCAACAATTCTAATTGGGTTGGATATAGTTCACAATTGATTTACGCTGTAAAATTGATGTAAGCTGGACTGAACTTAATGAAAATTGCGTCTTGACAAGGCCCTCACTGTCAACTGAAGAGTCCAAGTGAAACGCGTGCCGGGACGAAACGCCAATTTGTATGGACTAAATAATTCAACCATTCCAATTAAATAATGCTAAGTCTTCTTATTGGCTGATGTATTTCAGTAGTATATAGAATTTGTATTATAAAAAACACTCATATGTAAACAATGCCAGGCCACGGGTAACAACATTTCCAACAATTCTTGACTAGAAATTCTAATTGGGTTGGATATAGTTCACAATTAACTTTCGCTGTGAAATTGATGTAAGCTGGACTGAACTTAATAAAAAATTTCATCTTGACAAGGCCCTCACTGTCAACTGAAGTGAGAACACCGGGACGAAACGCCAATTTATATGGACTTAAGGCCGTTAAAAGCTATATTGAATCAATAATTCAACAAGTCCAATTAAATAATGCTAAGTCTTCTTCTTGGCTGATGTATTTCAGTAGTATAAAGAATTTGTATTATAAAATACACTCATATGTAAACAATGCAAGGCCACGGGTAACAAAATTTCCAACAATTCTTGATTAGAAATTCTAATTGGGTTGAATATAGTTGACAATTGATTTTCGCTGTAAAATTGATGTATGCTGGACTGAACTTAATAAAATTTGCGTCTTGACAAGGCCCTCACTGTCAACTGAAGAGTCCAAGTGAGAACGCCGGTACGAAACGCCAATTTGTATGGACTAAAGGCCGTTAAAAGCTATATTGAATCAATAATTCAGCAAGTCCAATTAAATAGTTCCAAGTCTTCTACTTGGCTGATGTATTTCAGTAGTATATAGAATTTGTATTATAAAAAACACTCATATGTAAACAATGCCAGGCCACGGGTAACAAAATTTCCAACAATTCTTGATTAGAAATTCTAATTGGGTTGGATATAGTTCACAATTGATTTTCGCTGTAAAATTGATGTAAGCTGGACTGAACTTAATGAAAATTGCGTCCAAGTGAGAACGCCGGGACGAAACGCCAAATACGGACTTAATAATTCAACAAGTCCAATCAAATAATGCTAAGTCTTCTACTTGGCTGATGTATTTCAGTAGTATATAGAATTTGTATTATAAAAGACACTCATATGTAAACAATGCCAGGCCACGGGTAACAAAATTTCCAACAATTCTTGATTAGAAATTCTAATTGGGTTGGATATAGTTCACAATTGATTTTAACTGTAAAATTGATGTAAGCTGGACTGAACTTAAAGAAAATTGCGTCCAAGTGAGAACACCGGGACGAAACGCCAATTTGTATGGATTTTTAAAAGCTTTATTGAATCAATAATTCAACAAGTCCAATTAAATAATGCTAAGTCTTCTACTTGGCTGATGTATTTCAGTAGTATATAGAATTTGTATTATAAAAAACACTCATATGTAAACAATGTCAGGCCACGGGTAACAAAATTTCCAACAATTCTTGACTAGAAATTCTAATCGGGTTGGATATAGTTCACAATTGATTTTCGCTGTAAAATTGATGTAAGCTGGACTGAACTTAATACAAATTGCGTCTTGACAAGGCCCTCACTGTCAACTGAAGAGTCCAAGTGAGAACGCCGCGGCGAAACGCCAATTTCTATGGACTAAAGGCCGTTAAAAGCTATATTGAATCAATAATTCAACAAGTCCAATTAAAAAATGCTAAGTCTTCTACTTGGATGATGTATTTCAGTAGTATATAGAATTTTTATTATAAAAGACACTCATATGTAAACAATGCCAGGCCACGGGTCACAACATTTCCAACAATTCTTGATTAGAAATTCTAATTGGGTTGGATAAAGTTGACAATTGATTTTCGCTGTAAAATTGATGTATGCTGGACTGAACTTAATAAAAATTGCGTCTTGACAAGGCCCTCACTGTCAACTGAAGAGTCCAAGTGAGAACGCCGCGGCGAAACGCCAATTTCTATGGACTAAAGGCCGTTAAAAGCTATATTGAATCAATAATTCAACAAGTCCAATTAAATAATGCTAAGCCTATTACTTGGCTGATGTATTTTAGTAGTATATAGAATTTGTATTATAAAAAACACTCAGATGTAAGCAATGCCAGTCCACGGGTAACAAAATTTCCAACAATTCTTGATTAGAAATTCTAATTGGGTTGGATATAGTTCACAATTGATTTTCTCTGTAAATTTGATGTAAGCTGGACTGAACTTAATAAAAATTGCGTCTTGACAAGGCCCTCACTGTCAACTGAAGAGTCCAAGTGAAACGCGTGCCGGGACGAAACGCCAATTTTTATAGACTAAAGGCCGTTAAAAGCTATATTGAATCAATAATTCAGCAAGTCCAATTAAATAGTGCCAATTGAATAGTGGGCAATGAAAATTGCGTCTTGACAAGGCCCTGACTGTCAACTGAAGAGTACAAGTTAGAACGCCGGGACGAAACGCCAATTTGTATGGACTAAATAATTCAACAAGTCCAAGTAAATAATGCTAAGTCTTCTACTTGGCTGATGTATTTCAGTAGTATATAGAATTTGTATTATAAAAAACACTCATATGTAAACAATGCCAGGCCACGGGTAACAACATTTCCAACAATTCTTGACTAGAAATTCTAATTGGGTTGGATATAGTTCACAATTGATTTCCGCTGTGAAATTGATGTAAGCTGGACTGAACTTAATACAAAATTGCGTCTTGACAAGGCCCTCACTTTCAACTGAAGTGAGAACGCCGGGACGAAACGCCAATTTGTATGGACTTAAGGCCGTTAAAAGCTATATTGAATCAATAATTCAACAAGTCCAATTAAATAATGCTAAGTCTTCTACTTTGCTGATGTATTTCAGTAGTATTTAAAAAATTTGTATTATAAAAGACACTCATATGTAAACAATGCCAGGCCACGGGTAACAAAATTTCCAACAATTCTTGATTAGAAATTCTAATTGGGTTGGATATAGTTCACAATTGATTTTAACTGTAAAATTGATGTAAGCTGGACTGAACTTAATGAAAATTGCGTCCAAGTGAGAACGCCGGGACGAAACGCCAAATACGGACTAAATAATTCAACAAGTCCAATCAAATAATGCTAAGTCTTCTACTTGGCTGATGTATTTCAGTAGTATATAGAATTTGTATTATAAAAGACACTCATATGTAAACAATGCCAGGCCACGGGTAACAAAATTTCCAACAATTCTTGATTAGAAATTCTAATTGGGTTGGATATAGTTGACAATTGATTTTCGCTGTAAAATTGATTCAAGCTGGATTGAACTTAATGAAAATTGCGTCATGACAAGGCCCTCACTGTCAACTGAAGGGTCCAAGTGAGAACGCCGGGACGAAACGCCAATTTGTATGGACTAAATAATTCAACAAGTCCAATTAAATAATGCTAAGTCTTCTACTTGGCTGATGTATTTCAGTAGTATATAGAATTTGTATTATAAAAAACACTCATATGTAAACAATGTCAGGCCACGGGTAACAAAATTTTCAACAATTCTTGACTAGAAATTCTAATCGGGATGGATATAGTTCACAATTGATTTTCGCTGTAAAATTGATGTAAGCTGGACTGAACTTAATACAAATTGCGTCTTGACAAGGCCCTCACTGTCAACTTAAGTGAGAACGCCGGGACGAAACGCCAATTTGTATGGACTTAAGGCCGTTAAAAGCTATATTGAATCAATAATTCAACAAGTCCAATTAAAAAATGCTAAGTCTTCTACTTGGCTGATGTATTTCAGTAGTATATAGAATTTTTATTATAAAAGACACTCATATGTAAACAATGCCAGGCCACGGGTCACAACATTTCCAACAATTCTTGATTAGAAATTCTAATTGGGTTGGATAAAGTTGAAAATTGATTTTCGCTGTAAAATTGATGTATGCTGGACTGAACTTAATAAAAATTGCGTCTTGACAAGGCCCTCACTGTCAACTGAAGAGTCCAAGTGAGAACGCCGCGGCGAAACGCCAATTTCTATGGACTAAAGGCCGTTAAAAGCTATATTGAATCAATAATTCAACAAGTCTAATTAAATAATGCTAAGCCTATTACTTGGCTGATGTATTTTAGTAGTATATAGAATTTGTATTATAAAAAACACTCAGATGTAAGCAATGCCAGTCCACGGGTAACAAAATTTCCAACAATTCTTGATTAGAAATTCTAATTGGGTTGGATATAGTTCATTGATTTTCTCTGTAAATTTGATGTAAGCTGGACTGAACTTAATAAAAATTGCGTCTTGACAAGGCCCTCACTGTCAACTGAAGAGTCCAAGTGAAACGCGTGCCGGGACGAAACGCCAATTTGTATGGACTACAGGCCGTTAAAAGCTAGATTGAATCAATAATTCAGCAAGTCCAATTAAATAGTGCCAATTGAATAGTGGGCAAGGAAAATTGCGTCTTGACAAGGCCCTCACTGTCAACTGAAGAGCACAAGTTAGAACGCCGGGACGAATCGCCAATTTGTATGGACTAAATAATTCAACAAGTCCAATTAAATAATGCTAAGTCTTCTACTTGGCTGATGTATTTCAGTAGTATATAGATTTTGTATTATAAAAAACACTCATATGTAAACAATGCCAGGCCACGGGTAACAACATTTCCAACAATTCTTCACTAGAAATTCTAATTGGGTTGGATATAGTTCACAATTGATTTTCGCTGTGAAATTGATGTAAGCTGGACTGAACTTAATACAAACATGCGTCTTGACAAGGCCCTCACTTTCAACTGAAGTGAGAACGCCGGGACGAAACGCCAATTTGTATGGACTTAAGGCCGTTAAAAGCTATATTGAAACAATAATTCAACAAGTCCAATTAAATAATGCTAAGTCTTCTACTTGGCTGATGTATTTCAGTAGTATATAGAATTTGTATTATAAAAGACACTCATATGTAAACAATGCCAGGCCACGGGTAACAAAATATCCAACAATTCTTGATTAGAAATTCTAATTGGGTTGGATATAGTTCACAATTGATTTTAACTGTAAAATTGATGTAAGCTGGACTGAACTTAATGAAAATTGCGTCCAAGTGAGAACACCGGGACGAAACGCCAATTTTTATGGATTTTTAAAAGCTTTATTGAATCAATAATTCAACAAGTCCAATTAAAAAATGCTAAGTCTTCTACTTGACTGATGTATTTCAGTAGTATATAGAATTTGTATTATAAAAAACACTCATATGTAAACAATGCCAGGCCACGGGTAACAAAATTTCCAACAATTCTTGATTAGAAATTTTAATTGGGTTGGATATAGTTCACAATTGATTTTCGCTGTAAAATTGATGTAAGCTGGACTGAACTTAATGAAAATTGCGTTTTGACAAGGCCTTCACTGTCAACTGAAAAGTCCAAGTAAGAACGCCGGGACGAAACTCCAAATATGGACTAAATAATTCAACAAGTCCAATCAAATAATGCTAAGTCTTCTACTTGGCTGATGTATTTCAGTATTATAAAGAATTTGTATTATAAAAAACACTCATATGTAAACAATGCCAGGCCACGGGTAACAAAATTTCCAACAATTCTTGACTAGAAATTCTAATTGGGTTGGATATAATTCACAATTGATTTTCGCTGTAAAATTGATGTAAGCTGGACTGAACTTAATAAAAATTGCGTCTTGACAAGGCCCTCACTGTCAACTGAAGTGAGAACGCCGGGACGAAACGCCAATTTGTATGGACTTAAGGCCGTTAAAAGCTATATTGAATCAATAATTCAACAAGTCCAATTAAATAGTGCTAAGTCTTCTACTTGACTGATGTATTTCAGTAGTATATAGAATTTGTATTATAAAAAACACTCATATGTAAACAATGCCAGGCCACGGGTAACAAAATTTCCAACAATTCTTGACTAGAAATTCTAATTGGGTTGGATATAGTTAACAATTGGTTTTCGCTGTAAAATTGATGTAAGCTGGACTGAACTTAATAAAAGTTGCGTCTTGACAAGGCCCTCACTGTCAACTGAAGTGAGAACGCCGGGACGAAACGCCAATTTGTATGGACTTAAGGCCGTTAAAAGCTTTATTGAATCAATAATTCAACAAGTCCAATTAAATAATGCTAAGTCTTCTACTTGACTGATGTATTTCAGTAGTATATATAATTTGTATTATAAAAGACACTCATATGTAAACAATGCCAGCCCACGGGTAACAAAATTTCCAACAATTCTTGATTAGAAATTCTAATTGGGTTGGATATAGTTCACAATTGATTTTCGCTGTAAAATTGATGTAAGCTGGACTGAACTTAATGAAAATTGCATCTTGACAAGGCCCTCACTGTCAACTGAAGAGTCCAAGTGAGAACGCCGGGACGAAACGCCAATTTGTATGGACTAAATAATTCAACAAGTCCAATTAAATAATGCTAAGTCTTCTTATTGGCTGATGTATTTCAGTAGTATATACAATTTGTATTATAAAAACACTCATATGTAAACAATGCCAGGCCACGGGTAACAACATTTCCAACAATTCTTGACTAGAAATTCTAATTGGGTTGGATATAGTTCACAATTAATTTTCGCTGTGAAATTGATGTAAGCTGGACTGAACTTAATAAAAAATTACATCTTGACAAGGCCCTCACTGTCAACTGAAGTGAGAACGCCGGGACGAAACGCCAATTTGTATGGACTTAAGGCCGTTAAAAGCTATATTGAATCAATAATTCAACAAGTCCAATGAAATAATGCTAAGTCTTCTACTTGGCTGATGTATTTCAGTAGTATAAAGAATTTGTATTATAAAAATAGACTCATATGTAAACAATGCCAGGCCACGGGTAACAAAATTTCCAACAATTCTTGATCAGAAATTCTAATTGGCTTGGATATAGTTGACAATTGATTTTCACTGTAAAATTGATGTATGCTGAACTGAACTTAATAAAAATTGTGTCTTGACAAGGCCCTCACTGTCAACTGAAGAGTCCAATTGAGAACGCCGGGACGAAACGCCAATTTGTATGGACTAAAGGGTTAAAAGCTATATTGAATCAATAATTCAACAAGTCCAATTAAATAATGCTAAGTCTTCTACTTGGCTGATGTATTTCAGTAGTATAAAGAATTTGTATTATAAAATACACTCATATGTAAACAATGCCAGGTCACGGGTAACAAAATTTCTAACAATTCTTGATTAGAAATTCTAATTGGGTTGGATATAGTTCACAATTGATTTTCGCTGTAAAATTGATGTAAGCTGGACTGAACTTAATGAAAATTGCGTCTTGACAAAGCCCCCACTGTCAACTGAAAAGTCCAAGTGAGAACGCCGGGACGAAACGCCAAATATGGACTAAATAATTCAACAAGTCCAATTAAATAATGCTAAGTCTTCTACTTGGCTGATGTATTTCAGTAGTATATAGAATTTGTATTATAAAAAACACTCATATGTAAACAATGCCAGGCCACGGGTTACAAAATTTCCAACAATTCTTGATTAGAAATTCTAATTGGGTTGGATATAGTTCACAATTGATTTTCGCTGTAAAATTGATGTAAGCTGGACTGAACTTAATAAAAATTGCGTCTTGACAAGGCTCCCACTGTCAACTGAAGTGAGAACGCCGGGTCGAAACGCCAATTTGTATGGACTTAAGGCCGTTAAAAGCTATATTGAATCAATAATTCAACAAGTCCCATTAAATAATGCTAAGTCTTCTACTTGACTGATGTATTTCAGTAGTATATAGAATTTGTATTATAAAAGACACTCATATGTAAACAATGCCAGGCCAAGGGTAACAAAATTTCCAACAATTCTTGATTAGAAATTCTAATTGGGTTGGATATAGTTGACAATTGATTTTCGCTGTAAAATTGATGTAAGCTGGACTGAACTAAATGAAAATTGCATCTTGACAAGGCCCTCACTGTCAACTGAAGAGTCCAAGTGAGAACGCCGGGACGAAACGCCAATTTGTATGGACTAAATAATTCAACAAGTCCAATTAAATAATGCTAAGTCTTCTTATTGGCTGATGTATTTCAGTAGTATATACAATTTGTATTATAAAAACACTCATATGTAAACAATGCCAACAATTTCCAACAATTCTTGACTAGAAATTCTAATTGGGTTGGATTTAGTTCACAATTGATTTTCGCTGTAAAATTGATGTAAGCTGGACTGAACTTAATAAAAATTGCGTCTTGACAAGGCCCTCACTGTCAACTGAAGTGAGAACGCCGGGACGAAACGCCAATTTGTATGGACTTAAGGCCGTTAAAAGCTATATTGAATCAATAATTCAACAAGTCCAATTAAATAGTGCTAAGTCTTCTACTTGACTGATGTATTTCAGTAGTATATAGAATTTGTATTATAAAAAACACTCATATGTAAACAATGCCAGGCCACGGGTAACAACATTTCCAACAATTCTTGACTAGAAATTCTAATTGGGTTGGATATAGTTCACAATTAACTTTCGCTGTGAAATTGATGTAAGCTGGACTGAACTTAATAAAAAATTACATCTTGACAAGGCCCTCACTGTCAACTGAAGTGAGAACGCCGGGACGAAACGCCAATTTGTATGAACTTAAGGCCGTTAAAAGCTATATTGAATCAATAATTCAACAAGTCCAATTAAATAATGCTAAGTCTTCTACTTGGCTGATGTATTTCAGTAGTATAAAGAATTTGTATTATAAAATACACTCATATGTAAACAATGCCAGGCCACGGGTAACAAAATTTCCAACAATTCTTGATTAGAAATTCTAATTGGGTTGGATATAGTTCACAATTGATTTTCGCTGTAAAATTGATGTAAGCTGGACTGAACTTAATGAAAATTGCGTCTTGACAAGGCCCTCACTGTCAACTGAAAAGTCCAAGTGAGAACGCCGGGACGAAACGCCAAAAATGGACTAAATAATTCAACAAGTCCAATTAAATAATGCTAAGTCTTCTACTTGGCTGATGTATTTCAGTAGTATATAGAATTTGTATTATAAAAGACACTCATATGTAAAATATACCAGGCCAAGGGTAACAAAATTTCCAACAATTCTTGATTAGAAATTCTAATTGGGTTGGATATAGTTGACAATTGATTTTCGCTGTAAGATTGATGTATGCTGGACTGAACTTAATGAAAATTGCATCTTGACAAGACCCTCACTGTCAACTGAAGTGAGAACGCCGGGACGAAACGCCAATTTGTATGGACTTAAGGCCGTTAAAAGCTATATTGAATCAATAATTCAACAAGTCCAATTAAATAATGCTAAGTCTTCTACTTGACTGATGTATTTCAGTAGTATATAGAATTTGTATTATAAAAGACACTCATATGTAAACAATGCCAGGCCACGGGTAACAAAATATCCAACAATTCTTGATTAGAAATTCTAATTGGGTTGGATATAGTTCACAATTGATTTTAACTGTAAAATTGATGTAAGCTGGACTGAACTTAATGAAAATTGCGTCCAAGTGAGAACACCGGGACGAAACGCCAATTTTTATGGATTTTTAAAAGCTTTATTGAATCAATAATTCAACAAGTCCAATTAAAAAATGCTAAGTCTTCTACTTGACTGATGTATTTCAGTAGTATATAGAATTTGTATTATAAAAAACACTCATATGTAAACAATGCCAGGCCACGGGTAACAAAATTTCCAACAATTCTTGATTAGAAATTTTAATTGGGTTGGATATAGTTCACAATTGATTTTCGCTGTAAAATTGATGTATGCTGAACTGAACTTAATAAAATTTGCGTCTTGACAAGGCCCTCACTGTCAACTGAAGAGTCCAAGTGAGAACGCCGGGACGAAACGCCAATTTGTATGGACTAAAGGCCGTTAAAAGCTATATTGTACCAATAATTCAACAAGTCCAATTAAATAATGCTAAGTCTTCTAATTGGCACTGTCAACTGAAGAGTCCAAGTTAGAACGCCGGGACGAAACGCCAATTTGTATGGACTAAATAATTCAACAAGTCCAATTAAATAATTCTAAGTCTTCTACTTGGCTGATGTATTTCAGTTGTATATAGAATTTGTATTATAAAAAACACTCATATGTAAACAATGCCAGGCCACGGGTAACAAAATTTCCAACAATTCTTGACTAGAAATTCTAATTGGGTTGGATATAGTTCACAATTGATTTTCGCTGTAAAATTGATGTAAGCTGGACTGAACTTAATAAAAAATTTCATCTTGACAAGGCCCTCACTGTCAACTGAAGTGAGAACGCCGGGACGAAATGAAGAGTCCAATTGAGAACGCCGGGACGAAACGCCAATTTGTATGGACTTAAGGCCATTAAAAGCTATATTGAATCAATAATTCAACAAGTCCAATTAAATAATGCTAAGTCTTCTACTTCACTGATGTATTTCAGTAGTATATAGAATTTGTATTATAAAAGACACTTATATGTAAACAATACCAGGCCAAGGGTAACAAAATTTCCAACAATTCTCTATTAGAAATTCTAATTGGGTTGGATATAGTTGACAATTGATTTTCGCTGTAAAATTGATGTATGCTGGACTGAACTTAATGAAAATTGCATCTTGACAAGACCCTCACTGTCAACTGAAGTGAGAACGCCGGGACGAAATGAAGAGTCCAATTGAGAACGCCGGGACGAAACGCCAATTTGTATGGACTAAAGGGTTAAAAGCTATATTGAATCAATAATTCAACAAGTCCAATTAAATAATGCTAAGTCTTCTACTTGGCTGATGTATTTCAGAAGTATAAAGAATTTGTATTATAAAATACACTCATATGTAAACAATGCCAGGCCACGGGTAACAAAATTTCCAACAATTCTTGATTAGAAATTCTAATTGGGTTGGATATAGTTCACAATTGATTTTCGCTGTAAAATTGATGTAAGCTGGACTGAACTTAATGAAAATTGCATCTTGACAAGGCCCTCACTGTCAACTGAAGAGTCCAAGTGAGAACGCCGGGACGAAACGCCAATTTGTATGGACTAAATAATTCAAAAGTCCAATTAAATAATGCTAAGTCTTCTACTTGGCTGATGTATTTCAGTAGTATATAGAATTTGTATTATAAAAAACACTCATATGTAAACAATGCCAGGCCACGGGTTACAAAATTTCCAAAAATTCTTGACTAGAAATTCTAATTGGGTTGGATATAGTTCACAATTGATTTTCGCTGTAAAATTGATGTAAGCTGGACTGAACTTAATAAAAATTGCGTCTTGACAAGGCTCTCACTGTCAACTGAAGTGAGAACGCCGGGACGAAACGCCAATTTGTATGGACTTAAGGCCGTTAAAAGCTATATTGAATCAATAATTCAACAAGTCCAATTAAATAATGCTAAGTCTTCTACTTGACTGATGTATTTCAGTAGTATATAGAATTTGTATTATAAAAGACACTCATATGTAAACAATGCCAGGCCAAGGGTAACAAAATTTCCAACAATTCTTAATTAGAAATTCTAATTGGGTTGGATATAGTTGACAATTGATTTTCGCTGTAAAATTGATGTAAGCTGGACTGAACTTAATGAAAATTGCATCTTGACAAGGCCCTCACTGTCAACTGAAGAGTCCAAGTGAGAACGCCGGGACGAAACGCCAATTTGTATGGACTAAATAATTCAAAAGTCCAATTAAATAATGCTAAGTCTTCTTATTGGCTGATGTATTTCAGTAGTATATACAATTTGTATTATCAAAACACTCATATGTAAACAATGCCAGGCCACGGGTAACAACATTTCCAACAATTCTTGACTAGAAATTCTAATTGGGTTGGATATAGTTCACAATTAATTTTCGCTGAGAAATTGATGTAAGCTGGACTGAACTTAATAAAAAATTTCATCTTGACAAGGCCCTCAATGTTAACTGAAGTGAGTACTCCGGGACGAAACGCCAATTTGTATGGACTTAAGGCCGTTAAAAGCTATATTGAATCAATAATTCAACAAGTCCAATTAAATAATGCTAAGTCTTCTACTTTGCTGATGTATTTCAGTAGTACATAGAATTTGTATTATAAAAAACACTCTTATGTAAACAATGCCAGGCCACGGGTAACAAAATTTCCAACAATTCTTGATCAGAAATTCTAATTGGGTTGGATATAGTTGACAATTGATTTTCGCTGTGAAATTGATGTAAGCTGGACTGAACTTAATAAAAAATTTCATCTTGACAAGGCCCTCACTGTCAACTGAAGTGAGAACGCCGAAACGAAACGCCAATTTGTATGGACTTAAGGCCGTTAAAAGCTATATTGAATCAATAATACAACAAGTCCAATTAAATAATGCTAAGTCTTCTACTTTGCTGATGTATTTCAGTAGTATATAGAATTTGTATTATAAAAAAACACTCTAATGTAAACAATGCCAGGCCACGGGTAACAAAATTTCCAACAATTCTTGATTAGAAATTCGAATTGGGTTGGATATAGTTCACAATTGATTTTCGCTGTGAAATTGATGTAAGCTGGACTGAACTTAATAAAAAATTTCATCTTGACAAGGCCCTCACTGTCAACTGAAGTGAGAACGCCGGGACGAAACGCCAATTTGTATGGACTTAAGGCCGTTAAAAGCTTTATTGAATCAATAATTCAACAAGTCCAATTAAATAATGCTAAGTCTTCTACTTGGCTGATGTATTTCAGTAGTATAAAGAATTTGTATTATAAAATACACTCATATGTAAACAATGCCAGGCCACGGGTAACAAAATTTCCAACAATTCTTGATCATTAATTCTAATTGGGTTGGATATAGTTGACAATTGATTTTCGCTGTAAAATTGATGTATGCTGAACTGAACTTTATAAAACTTGCGTCTTGACAAGGCCCTCACTGTCAACTGAAGAGTCCAAGTGAGAACGCCGGGACGAAACGCCAATTTGTATGGACTAAAGGCCGTTAAAAGCTATATTGTACCAATAATTCAACAAGTCCAATTAAATAATGCTAAGTCTTCTAATTGGCACTGTCAACTGAAGAGTCCAAGTTAGAACGCCGGGACGAAACGCCAATTTGTATGGACTTGAGGCCGTTAAAAGCTTTATTGAATCAATAATTCAACAAGTCCAATTAAATAATGCTAAGTCTTCTACTTGGCTGATGTATTTCAGTAGTATAAAGAATTTGTATTATAAAATACATTCATATGTAAACAATGCCAGGCCACGGGTAACAAAATTTCCAACAATTCTTGATCAGAAATTCTAATTGGGTTGGATATAGTTGACAATTGATTTTCGCTGTAAAATTGATGTATGCTGAACTGAACTTTATAAAACTTGCGTCTTGACAAGGCCCTCACTGTCAATCCGCCGTCCATTGGCTGCACACACGTTTTGTTAAGTCTCTGCGGAAGTAAAAGTCCCCTCGCTTTCGTCCATACCTGTTTATATTTATTATTGTCTCGTCCTTTTCTTTAATAATAATACAAAAAAAAAATCATTACACCACCATTATTAATCATTAATCAGTGCTTGTGTTTTAAAAAAAATAACCATCAAAAAATAAATATCCCCAAATCTACGTCGCGCAAAAAAAAAAAAAAACAATAAACCGGTTTTAGTGTCTGTGATAGTTAATGTGCAACCAACAGTCCAGTCCATCACCTAAGCACATCAGTGCATTACAATCAACATAAACCTATATATAAAAAAAAAAAAAACAAAAATAAAAAGCTAAATGAGAAATTAAGAGCTAACAGCAGCAGCGAGTGGTATTCCTCCCAATTTCCTTCCCCCATCATCTCTCGCAGTCAAATTGGTTTGACTATTGAAAGCACTGTGTGATGTGCATGGTACTGCTCCCTCACAGTGCTTGCATTGAACAAATTAATTATGACGTCAGATAGATAGTTGTTTGTTTTATCTAGTTAACCAGGGGCGGTTCAATTTCAGATTGTCACTTAGGCATAACACTAGTGGCAAATTGTTATTGAAAAGCTCAAATTGGGATCTAGATTAAACGTTCTTCTTAGGTAATTGTCTGACTTGTGTTTTTGCAAGTTAGGAATATTTTAAATGGGTGGTAGATTTAGGGTTGATTTTAGCAACATTCGTGGGCTTAGACAGAATTTCTATTCTGCATACGTTCATACTGTGCAATACAGGCCAGCTGTTTTGGCACTGAGTGAAACACAAATAGGTGAAAATTCTGATCATTCAGAATTTAACCTATATGGGTATAGCTTAGTGCCTCTATTCTTTGCTCACCATGGACTCGCCATTTATATAAGAAATGATGTTGCGTACCAACTTCAACCACAATATGGTTTGTGCTCAAACACATATTTTAACTTCATGTGGTTCAAATTTTCGGTCAATAAGCACATCATTCATTCATGTTTTATTTATCGAAGCCCGAACCTGGACAGAAATTTAACTTTTAACGAATTTGATGCTCTGTCCGACTCCATCCAAAGAATTGTTGCCCTTTATCCTTGCACTGAAATCGTCATTGCGGGCGATTTCAATGTACACAATTCTAGTTGGCTTCGCTTTTCAGGCCAGACAACACCCGAAGGAAGGTATGTTGAGCTCTTCGCTGAGTTAAACCAACTAACTCAGCTTGTTGACGAGCCCACTCGAATACCGGACATTGCAGGTCAATCCGCCAACACCCTAGACTTGTTTCTCACCTCTGATCCTAATAAATACTCAATTAGTGTATTATCGCCTCTAGGCACATCAGACCATTGTGTCATATCTGCGAATTTCTCGTGCCAACAAAACACAGTTAAAGAGAAAGCACCAACGAGAACCGTTTGGCAATACGAGAAAGCCAACTGGGACGGTCTCAACGGTTTCTTCAGTAACTTTAACTGGTCACTATGCTTCCTCGATAGTGACGTAGATGCCAGTGCAGATATGATCACAAATTTAATTCTTTGTGGAATGAGAAATTTTATCCCGAATAGGGTAAAATCTATCAAACCCAAAGAAAACTCATGGTTTGATTCGAGCTGTAAAGAGGTTATTAGGGTTAGAGAAGTAAATTTCCGATGTTATAAGGCCAACCCTACTGAGGAAAACCGGAATAAGTTCAAACAAGCTAGAAAGACCTGTAATGTTCATATTCGACGAACCAAATTTCTGCATGACCAGAAATTAAGGCAAAAAATACTACAATGTCCCACAGGTAGTAAAAATTTTTGGTCATTTGCAAAAAATATACGAAATTCTACTTCGTCGTCGGTTCCAACGCTCGTCTTCAATGACACCCCTTTTGTCAGCTCGATAGATAAAGCCAATTTGCTTGCAGCACAGTTTGCTGTTAATTCGACGCTGCCAGAAAGTGTTATGACTCCTCCTGTACTTGAGAGCGTAAATGATTTTATGGGACAAATCTTCTTTCGCACTCGTGCAGTTGCCAGAGTCCTGAAAGATCTTGATATACACAAATCCGCTGGCCCGGATAGTATCCCTCCCATTGTTCTGAAGAGGTGTTCTTCAACGCTGGCAAAACCACTGCGTAAGCTTTTCCATCTGTCCTACTCTACTGGTCTCTTTCCGAGTGGATGGAAAACAGCATTTGTCCAGCCTGTTCCTAAAAAAGGCGTATCTTCTTCACCCTCTAACTATCGACCGATTGCACTTACGTCCCTTCTTTCCAAGGTCATGGAAACGCTGATTAATTTTCAGCTCAAGAAATATCTCGAAGATCGAAAGCTTCTTAATGACCGGCAGTACGGCTTTCGCAGCAATAGGTCCACTGGTGATCTGATGGTTTATCTCACCGAACAGTGGCACAAATCTTTACATCGTTTTGGAGAAAGTAAGATTATTGCACTTGATATTTCAAAAGCATTTGATAGAGTTTGGCACCAAGCTCTCTTATCGAAAATGCGTGCATTTGGCATCGACGAATCTCTACTTCGCTGGATTAGAAACTACCTTTCGGACCGTTCAATTCAAGTTGTATTGGATGGTTTCAAGTCTGAAATCCATAAAATAAATGCTGGCGTGCCCCAGGGCTCCGTTTTGTCTCCGACTCTCTTCCTTATATTCATAAACGATCTTTTATCTGAAACTTCTAATCCATTAAACTGTTTCGCTGACGACAGTACCCTCAGCTTCTCATATTCGTTTACAGATTCACACCCATGTCCTTCGGATGTGGAACTTGAACGGCAGCGTATGATAAGCTCATTAAATTCTGATCTAAGCAGCATTGTCCAATGGGGAAACAAAAACCGCGTAGAATTTAATGCTTCAAAAACTCAATGCTGCCTTCTGTCATTAAAGCGAAACCCACCTCCAATGCCGCTTTCCATGGACGGCACTTGCATCGAGGAAACCGAACAGCTCTCAGTTCTCGGTATGTGTGTCACAGACCACCTAATGTGGAATGACCACATATTTGACGTCGCCAAAAACGCTGCTAAGTGCTTAGGTTTTCTCCGAAGATGCAAGAAATTCTTTACCCCCTCTGATCTGGCTATGATCTACAAAGCATTTATTCGTCCAAAGCTTGAGTATAATTCACATATATGGGCAGGTGCTCCTATAACTCATCTAAGCTTGTTGGACCGAATACAAAAAAGGGCCCTAAAAATGATAGGTGATCGAACAATATCGTCAACAATAGCACCCCTCGAACATCGCCGCAATGTCACCTGTCTCTCACTGTTCTATCGCTATTTTTATAAACAGTGTTCAAGTGAAATAGCCAGTTGCATTCCTCCCCTTAAACAATTCAACCGTAATACTCGCGCTTTTAGGAATGCTCATCAGTTTACCCTTGAGCCCAATTTCGGACGTACCGTTAAGTATAGGGATTCCTTCTTTAGTCGCACAACAAGAATGTGGAATGCTTTACCTGACCCTATTTTTCCCCCCCATTTTGATATTCAGAACTTCAAAACTAATGTGCATCGGTATCTCCTTTTAAATCCTTCCTTGTTTTCCTAAGGCTCGCACTGTGCTAGTCATAATTAAGGGTAGTAAGAACCCCTTTAGTGCGCGGCATGTTTAAAAAAAAAAAAAAAAAAAAAAAAAAAACTGAAGAGTCCAAGTGAGAACGCCGCGACGAAACGCCAATTTTTATGGACTAAAGGGTTAAAAGCTATATTGAATCAATAATTCAACAAGTCCAATTAAATAGTGCTAAGTCTTCTACTTGACTGATGTATTTCAGTAGTATATAGAATTTGTATTATAAGAAACACTCATATGTAAACAATGCCAGGCCACGGGTAACAACATTTCCAACAATTCTTGACTAGAAATTCTAATTGGGTTGGATATAGTTCACAATTAACTTTCGCTGTGAAATTGATGTAAGCTGGACTGAACTTAATAAAAAATTACATCTTGACAAGGCCCTCACTGTCAACTGAAGTGAGAACGCCGGGACGAAACGCCAATTTGTATGGACTTAAGGCCGTTAAAAGCTATATTGAATCAATAATTCAACAAGTCCAATTAAATAATGCTAAGCCTTCTACTTGGCTGATGTATTTCAGTAGTATATAGAATTTGTATTATAAAAGACACTCATATGTAAACAATGCCAGGCCACGGGTAACAAAATTTCCAACAATTCTTGATCAGAAATTCTAATTGGGTTGGATATAGTTGACAATTGATTTTCGCTGTAAAATTGATGTATGCTGAACTGAACTTAATAAAAATTGCGCCTTGACAAGGCCCTCACTGTCAACTGAAGAGTCCAAGTGAGAACGCCGGGACGAAACGACAATTTTTATGGACTAAAAGGTTAAAAGCTATATTGAATCACTAATTCAACAAGACCATTTAAATAATGCTAAGTCCTCTACTTGGCTGATGTATTTCAGTAGTATAAAGAATTTGTATTATAAAATACACTCATATGTAAACAATTCCAGGCCACGGGTAACAAAATTTCCAACAATTCTTGACTAGAAATTCTTATTGGGTTGGATATAGTTCACAATTAATTTTCGCTGTGAAATTGATGTAAGCTGGACTGAACTTAATAAAAAATTGCATCTTGACAAGGCCCTCACTGTCAACTGAAGTGAGAATGCCGGGGCGAAACGCCAATTTGTATGGACTTAAGGCCGTTAAAAGCTATATTGAATCGATAATTCAACAAGTCAATGCCAGGCCACGGGTAACAAAATTTCCAACAATTCTTGATTAGAAATTCTAATTGGGTTGGATATAGTTCACAATTGATTTTCGCTGTAAAATTGATGTAAGCTGGACTGAACTTAATGAAAATTGCGTCTTGACAAGGCCCTCACTGTCAACTGAAGTGAGAACGCCGGGACGAAACGCCAATTAGTATGGACTTAAGGCCGTTAAAAGCTATATTGAATCAATAATTCAACAAGTCCAATTAAATAATGCTAAGTCTTCTACTTGGCTGATGTATTTCAGTAGTAAAAAGAATTTGTATTATAAAAATAGACTCATATGTAAACAATGCCAGGCCATGGGTAACAAAATTTCTAACAATTCTTGATCAGAAATTCTAATTGGGTTGGATATAGTTGACAATTGATTTTCGCTGTAAAATTGATGTATTCTGAACTGAACTTAATAAAAATTGCGTCTTGACAAGGCCCTCACGGTCAACTGAAGAGTCCAAGTGAGAACGCCGGGACGAAACGCCAATTTGTACGGACTAAAGGGTTAAAAGCTATATTGAATCAATAATTCAACAAGTCCAATTAAATAATGCTAAGTCTTCTACTTGGCTGATGTATTTCAGTAGTATATAGAATTTGTATTATAAAAAACACTCATATGTAAACAATGCCAGGTCACGGGTAACAACATTTCCAACAATTGTTGATTAGAAATTCTAATTGGGTTGGATAAAGTTGACAATTGATTTTCACTGTAAAATTGATGTATGCTGGACTGAACTTATTAAAAATTGCGTCTTGACAAGGCCCTCACTGTCAACTGAAGAGTCCAAGTTAGAACGCCGGGACGAAACGCCAATTTGTATGGACTAAATAATTCAACAATTCCAACTAAATAATGCTAAACCTTCTACTTGGCTGATGTATTTCAGTAGTATATAGAATTTGTATTATAAAAAACACTCATATGTAGGCAATGCCAGGCGACGGGTAACAACATTTCCAACAATTCTTGACTAGAAATTTTAATTGGGTTGGATATAGTTCACAATTGATTTTCGCTGTGAAATTGATGTGAGCTGGACTGAACTTAATAAAAAATTGCGTCTTGACAAGGCCCTCACTGCCAACTGAAGTGAGAACGCCGGGACGAAACGCCAATTTGTATGGACTTAAGGCCGTTAAAAGCTATATTCAATCAGTAATTCAACAAGTCCAATTAAATAATGCTAAGTCTTCTACTTGGCTGATGTATTTCAGTAGTATATAGAATTTGTATTATAAAAGACACTCATATGTAAACAATGCCAGGCCACGGGTTACAAAATTTCCAACAATTCTTGATTAGAAATTCTAATTGGGTTGGATATAGTTGACAATTGATTTTCGCTGTAAAATTGATGTAAGCTGGATTGAACTTAATGAAAATTGCGTCTTGACAAGGCACTCACTGTCAACTGAAGAGTCCAAGTGAGAACGCCGGGACGAAACGCCAATTTCTATGGACTAAAGGCCGTTAAAAGCTATATTGAATCAATAATTTAACAAGTCCAATTAAATATTGCTAAGCCTTCTACTTGGCTGATGTATTTTAGTTGTATATAGAATTTGTATTATAAAAAACACTCATATGTAAGCAATGCCAGGCCACGGGTAACAAAATTTCCAACAATTCTTGATTAGAAATTCTGATTGGGTTGGATATAGTTGACAATTGATTTTCGCTGTAAAATTGTTGTATGCTGGACTGAACTTAATAAAATTTGCGTCTTGACAAGGCCCTCACTGTCAACTGAAGAGTCCAAGTGAGAACGCCGGGACGAAACGCCAATTTGTATGGACTAAAGGCCGTTAAAAGCTAT
Organism: Melangyna quadrimaculata; assembly: GCA_949320155.1. NCBI lineage: Eukaryota > Metazoa > Arthropoda > Insecta > Diptera > Syrphidae > Melangyna > Melangyna quadrimaculata. Next base: position 341,662,825 of record OX439483.1, on the reverse strand, counting down.
ATTGTACCAATAATTCAACAAGTCCAATTAAATAATGCTAAGTCTTCTACTTGGCACTGTCAACTGAAGAGTCCAAGTTAGAACGCCGGGACGAAACGCCAATTTGTATGGACTAAATAATTCAACAAGTCCAATTAAATAATTCTAAGTCTTCTACTTGGCTGATGTATTTCAGTAGTATATAGAATTTGTATTATAAAAGACACTCATACGTAAACAATGCCAGGCCACGGGTAACAAAATTTCCAACAAGTCTTGACTAGAAATTCTAATTGGGTTGGATATAGTTCACAATTGATTTTCGCTGTAAAATTGATGTAAGCTGGACTGAACTTAATAAAAACTGCGTCTTGACAAGGCCCTCACTGTCAACTGCAGTGAGAACGCCGGGACGAAACGCCAATTTGTATGGACTTAAGGCCATTAAAAGCTACATTGAATCAATAATTCAACAAGTCCAATTAAATAATGCTAAGTCTTCTACTTGACTGATGTATTTCAGTAGTATATAGAATTTGTATTATAAAAATAGACTCATATGTAAACAATGCCAGGCCACGGGTAACAAAATTTCCAACAATTCTTGATTGGAAATTCTAATTGGGTTGGATATAGTTGACAATTGATTTTCGCTGTAAGATTGATGTATGCTGGACTGAACTTAATGAAATTTGCATCTTGACAAGGCCCTCACTGTCAACTGAAATGAGAACGCCGGGACTAAATAATTCAACAAGTCCAATTAAATAATGCTAAGTCTTCTTATTGGCTGATGTATTTCAGTAGTATATACAATTTGTATTATAAAAACACTCATATGTAAACAATGCCAGGCCACGGGTAACAACATTTCCAACAATTCTTGACTAGAAATTCTAATTGGGTTGGATATAGTTCACAATTAATTTTCGCTGTGAAATTGATGTAAGCTGGACTGAACTTAATAAAAAATTGCATCTTGACAAGGCCCTCACTGTCAACTGAAGTGAGAACGCCGAGACGAAACGCCAATTTGTATGGACTAAAGGGTTAAAAGCTATATTGAATCAATAATTCAACAAGTCCAATTAAATATTGCTAAGCCTTCTACTTGGCTGATGTATTTTAGTAGTATATAGAATTTGTATTATAAAAAACACTCATATGTAAGCAATGCCAGGCCACGGGTAACAAAATTTCCAACAATTCTTGATTAGAAATTCTAATTGGGTTGGATATAAATGACAATTGATTTTCGCTGTAAAATTGATGTATACTGGACTGAACTTAATAAAATTTGCGTCTTGACAAGGCCCTCACTGTCAACTGAAGAGTCCAAGTGAGAACGCCGGGACGAAACGCCAATTTGTATGGACTAAAGGCCGTTAAAATCTATATTGTACCAATAATTCAACAAGTCCAATTAAATAATGCTAAGTCTTCTACTTGGCACTGTCAACTGAAGAGTCCAAGTTAGAACGCCGGGACGAAACGCCAATTTGTATGGACTAAATAATTCAACAAGTCCAATTAAATAATTCTAAGTCTTCTACTTGGCTGATGTATTTCAGTTGTATATAGAATTTGTATTATAAAAAACACTCATATGTAAACAATGCCAGGCCACGGGTAACAAAATTTCCAACAATTCTTGATTAGAAATTCTAATTGGGTTAGATATAGTTGACAATTGATTTTCGCTGTAAAATTGATTTATTCTGTACTGAACTTAATAAAAATTGCGTCTTGACAAGGCCCTCACTGTCAACTGAAGAGTCCAAGTGAGAACGCCGGGACGAAACGCCAATTTGTATGGACTAAAGGCCGTTAAAATCTATATTGTACCAATAATTCAACAAGTCCAATTAAATAATGCTAAGTCTTCTACTTGGCACTGTCAACTGAAGAGTCCAAGTTAGAACGCCGGGACGAAACGCCAATTTGTATGGACTAAATAATTCAACAAGTCCAATTAAATAATTCTAAGTCTTCTACTTGGCTGATGTATTTCAGTTGTATATAGAATTTGTATTATAAAAAACACTCATATGTAAACAATGCCAGGCCACGGGTAACAAAATTTCCAACAATTCTTGATCAGTAATTCTAATTGGGTTGGATATAGTTGACAATTGATTTTCGCTGTAAAATTGATTTATTCTGTACTGAACTTAATAAAAATTGCGTCTTGACAAGGCCCTCACTGTCAACTGAAAAGTCCAAGTGAGAACGCCGGGACGAAACGCGAATTTTTATGGACTAAAGGGTTAAAAGCTATATTGAATCAATAATTCAACAAGTCAAATTAAATAATGCTAAGTCTTCTCCTTGGCTGATGTATTTCAGTAGTATATAGAATTTGTATTATAAAAGACACTCATATGTAAACAATGCCAGGCCACGGGTAACAAAATTTCCAACAATTCTTGATTAGAAATTCTAATTGGGTTAGTTATAGTTGACAATTGATTTTCGCTGTAAAATTGATGTAAGCTGGATTGAACTTAATGAAAATTGCGTCTTGACAAGGCCCTCACTGTCAACTGAAGAGTCCAAGTGAGAACGCCGGGACGAAACGCCAATTTGTATGGACTAAAGGCCGTTAAAAGCTATACTGTACCAATAATTCAACAAGTCCAATTAAATAATGCTAAGTCTTCTACTTGGCACTGTCAACTGAAGAGTCCAAGTTAGAACGCCGGGACGAAACGCCAATTTGTATGGACTAAATAATTCAACAAGTCCAATTAAATAATTCTAAGTCTTCTACTTGGCTGATGTATTTCAGTTGTTTATAGAATTTGTATTATAAAAAACACTCATATGTAAACAATGCCAGGCCACGGGTAACAAAATTTCCAACAATTCTTGACTAGAAATTCTAATTGGGTTGGATATAGTTCACAATTGATTTTCGCTGTAAAATTGATGTAAGCTGGACTGAACTTAATAAAAACTGCGTCTTGACAAGGCCCTCACTGTCAACTGCAGTGAGAACGCCGGGACGATACCCCAATTTGTATGGACTTAAGGCCATTAAAAGCTATATTGAATCAATAATTCAACAAGTCCAATTAAATAATGCTAAGTCTTCTACTTCACTGATGTATTTCAGTAGTATATAGAATTTGTATTATAAAAGACACTCATATGTAAACAATACCAGGCCAAGGGTAACAAAATTTCCAACAATTCTTGATTAGAAATTCTAATTGGGTTGGATATAGTTGACAATTGATTTTCGCTGTAAAATTGATGTATGCTGGACTGAACTTAATGCAAATTGCATCTTGACAAGACCCTCACTGTCAACTGAAGTGAGAACGCCGGGACGAAACGCCAATTTGTATGGACTAAATAATTCAACAAGTCCAATTAAATAATGCTAAGTCTTCTACTTGGCTGATGTATTTCAGTAGTATATAGAATTTGTATTATAAAAGACACTCATATGTAAACAATGCCAGGCCACGGGTAACAAAATTTCCAACAATTCTTGATCAGTAATTCTAATTGGGTTGGATATAGTTGACAATTGATTTTCGATGTAAAATTGATGTATGCTGGACTGAACTTAATGAAAATTGCATCTTGACAAGGCCCTCACTGTCAACTGAAGTGAGAACGCCGGGACGAAACGCCAATTTGTATGGACTAAATAATTCAACAAGTCCAATTAAATAATGCTAAGTCTTCTACTTGGCTGATGTATTTCAGTAGTATATAGAATTTGTATTATAAAAAACACTCATATGTAAACAATGCCAGGCCACGGGTAACAAAATTTCCAACAATTCTTGACTAGAAATTCTAATTGGGTTGGATATAGTTCACAATTGATTTTCGCTGTAAAATTGATGTAAGCTGGACTGAACTTAATAAAAACTGCGTCTTGACAAGGCCCTCACTGTCAACTGCAGTGAGAACGCCGGGACGATACGCCAATTTGTAGGGACTTAAGGCCATTAAAAGCTATTTTGAATCAATAATTCAACAAGTCCAATTAAATAATGCTAAGTCTTCTACTTGGCTGATGTATTTCAGTAGTATAAAGAATTTGTATTATAAAAACAGACTCATATGTAAACAATGCCAGGCCACGGGTAACAAAATTTTCAACAATTCTTGATCAGTAATTCTAATTGGGTTGGATATAGTTGACAATTGATTTTCGCTGTAAAATTGATGTATTCTGAACTGAACTTAATAAAAATTGCGTCTTGACAAGGCCCTCACTGTCAACTGAAGAGTCCAAGTGAGAACGCCGGGACGAAACGCCAATTTTTATGGACTAAAGGGTTAAAAGCTATATTGAATCAATAATTCAACAAGTCAAATTAAATAATGCTAAGTCTTCTACTTGGCTGATGTATTTCAGTAGTATATAGAATTTGTATTATAAAAGACACTCATATGTAAACAATGCCAGGCCACGGGTAGCAAAATTTCCAACAATTCTTGATTAGAAATTCTAATTGGGTTAGATAAAGTTGACAATTGATTTTCGCTGTAAAATTGATGTAAGCTGGATTGAACTTAATGAAAATTGCGTCTTGACAAGGCCCTCACTGTCAACTGAAGAGTCCAAGTGAGAACGCCGGGACGAAACGCCAATTTGTATGGACTAAATAATTCAACAAGTCCAATTAAATAATGCTAAGTCTTCTACTTGGCTGATGTATTTCAGTAGTATATAGAATTTGTATTATAAAAAACACTCATATGTAAACAATGCCAGGCCACGGGTAACAAAATTTCCAACAATTCTTGAATAGAAATTCTAATTGGGTTGGATATAGTTCACAATTGATTTTCGCTGTAAAATTAATGTAAGCTGGACTGAACTTAATAAAAATTGCGTCTTGACAAGGCCCTCACTGTCAACTTAAGTGAGAACGCCGGGACGAAACGCCAATTTGTATGGACTTAAGGCCGTTAAAAGCTATATTGAATCAATAATTCAACAAGTCCAATTAAATAATGCTAAGTCTTCTACTTGGCTGATGTATTTCAGTAGTTTATAGAATTTGTATTATAAAAAACACTCATATGTAAACAATGCCAGGCCACGGGTAACAAAATTTCCAACAATTCTTGATTAGAAATTCGCTGTAAAATTGATGTAAACTGGACTGAACTTAATGAAAATTGCGTCTTGACAAGGCCCTCACTGTCAACTGAAGAGTCCAAGTGAAACGCGTGCCAGGACGAAACGCCAATTTTTATGGACTAAAGGCCGTTAAAAGCTATATTGAATCAATAATTCAGCAAGTCCAATTAAATAGTGCCAAGTCTTCTACTTGGCTGATGTATTACAGTAGTATATAGAATTTGTATTATTAAAAACACTCATATGTAAACAATGCCAGGCCACGGAGAATTTGGTTTAAGGGCGTTCTAGAACAGTGGCTAACAGGTGTGTACAGGTGAGAACAGGTGTGCACAGGTGAGACAGGTGAGCACATGTGAGACAGGTGCGACAGGTGAGACAGGTGTGCCAGGTGAGACAGGTGAGACAGGTGAGCCAGGTGCGACAGGTGAGAAAGGTGCGGCATGTGAGCCAGGTGAACAGGTGTGCCCAGGTGAGGCAGGTGTGACACGTGCTGCAGGTGAGGGTGAAAAAGGTAGGTCGATCGGTAAGTGGGTGGTGGCTAAGTGGGTGGTGGCTAAGTGTGCGGTGACAAGTGTGTGGTGGCTAATCGGGCGGTGGTTCAGTGTGATACGGATCATGCAGGTTTCTGACCTAGGTGGTGGTGTTGTAGGTAGGTGGCCTAGTTTTTTGGATCGCTAAGTGGGTGGTGGCTAAGTGGGCGGTGTTTCAGTGCAAAAGGGATCATAAAGGCTTGTAGAGGATTGGTGGATGGGTCAGTGGGTGGTGGCTGTTGTAGATAGATGGCCTAGTTGTTGGATCGGTAAGTGAGTGGTGGCTAAGTGGGCCAATGGCTCAGTGTAATAGTGATCGTGTTAGTTAATAACACATATGTGTTAATAACACATACGTTTTGTTCGATACGTTGGGTTCTGTACCCATGATATTGTGTGCTAGCAAAAATATATATATGTATGTGATGGAAGCCCTTGAACGTCGTGTAATACATAATGTCTGCTAGCATTTTAATATTGATAAATAATTTATTTTTGGAAAAAAATTGATAACCGAGCAAGCCTAGCGATAATTTTATACGCATGAGTGTACAGGAATAAACATGCATTGACTATCCGGAAATATGCGACACATATCAGTAGCATTCTAACAGTGATAATGGGTTTTTTTTTTTTTTTTTGTGACTTATGACGGTTATTTAATCAGAATGTGCAATGCATAGGTACCTACATTTAATATCATTTAATTCTCAGAAAAATTTAAAGAAAACTCCCCTTAGCTAAAGAAAGATAATAGATACACGTTCGTAAAAGTGAAAAAACAAAAATCAACCCAAGATTTAAAATAAGAAAGACTTTTTTTGTTTATTTTTTTTAATTTAATATTTTTTTTATTTTGAGGTTTTATGTTTTTAACAATTCTGGTGACTACTTGGCTAAGTGGATTATATTCAAATGGATTATATTCAATAATGCGATCATGCAGCATAAGACAGTAAGCTGAAGTGTTTTAAGGAATTTTCAGTGATGATCTCATTTCCAAGCGAATATCGATAGGTCCTGTTTTTAGGGATTCGTTCTGATGTTTTCAATCTATAACAAAAATTGGAGCGTGCGATTGATATTGATCACAAGAAAGAAGTGGCTCAGCCATTGTTTTGTTGTAGTAGGTTTTTTGAAAATCAGTATACATTTTGTATAGCCAACTATATCTGTTTCGATCGAAAGAAATGTTTAGGTCTTCCTGAGGGTATACATCTGAATTCAGATAAACTTTTATGTCTGTTATATAACAATGATTAAATGTGGTTATATCCTCCGTTAGTTTTTTATTTTTTTCAGTTTGTAGTGCAACAATAATGTATCGAGGTTTTTCAATTTGTGTTGTTGTTTTGATGTTCCAAATATTATGATCGGAGAATGACAACGTAGGGTATTCATACAGATCCCAGTTGCGGAAAGAAATTTGAATACAATTATTCTTATTTATAGATTTGTATAAATCCAACTTGACTGAATCGGATAAAATTACATGTGGTACTTTCCATTGAACCTTATGAAGTTGAACCTCAACTTTTTCATCAACTGTTGAAATTAATGCGTTTTCATCTATTCTGGCACGAGTAAGAATTAGATCATGTCGGGCGTTAGGTATATTTTTTTTGTAATCTTCAGCAAATCCCAAAAGCTTATTCAGTGGGAAACAGTAGTTAAAGTTAAATGACTTTAAAGAAATACATGCCTCAGGAGACCACGAAGCATTTAAAAGCATATCGCTCTCGTTTTTAGTTAAGGAAAGGTAGTTTTTATCGTTGAAGTAATTCCAACATTCCTATTACAGTCAATTTCTCTTCCATTCAATTCATAACGTATTTCATCAAAAAGAAAAGCTATTGAGTTGTTTACCAGTTTCTCACTCAGAATATCTTTTCCTTCCCGTTGTTTAAGTGATCCTTCAATGCATACAAAACTTTCCGAAGGTAAAACATTAAGATTTTGATGTTGTATACAAATCTGAATTCAAAGTTCAAAATTGTTTTGATAAGGTGAGTAAGTGTGGTACTCATATTTAGATATAGATTCATTGTACTCTGGATCTTGAAAAATGTTTAACATGATATTTCCTAGGTTTTTATTTTTTTAAGATGAACCCCAATGATAGCAAAAAGTTTTTATTTTCTTTTGTGAGGTGATGTGTTGACGATGCTGAGGTCAAAACTTGATTAGGTAATAAATTTTTGATAACAGAGTTTATATAAGAATTTTGTGCGTGAGAAATTTGTTCATATATAATCATATTTCTGGCTTTAAATGTAATCAAACAGTTATTTTTTCTCCTCTAAAATTAATAATTCTACCGTCTTGATCAATGAACTTTAAACTTAACGATGTTATTCGTTTGACGTTCACAGGTAAATAAATAACATTCCTAGGAACCTCAATAATTTTATAGCCTGGGCTCACGTTTATAGAAAATTCATGTAAAATATGCGCCAACTGGTTATTAATATACGTTCCATCTATAATATTACACTCAACACGTATTGCATTAACTTTGTTTATGTCAACGTAAAGATCTGATTCGTGTAATATATTAGGCTCCAACAGTTTCTTACTGAATCCTAAAAGCGAACCAATAGAATTTTGTTTAGAGAAATCTATTGCTTCTGAACTATAAATTTCACATTTCAGAGTATTGCTGTTGGCTATGATTTTAATTTCACTTTTTCTATTTAAATTCTTTTTCTTTTTATTAATTTCACTAATTTTCTTTTGTACAATATTGTTTATGTCTCCAATCTCATATGAGCCAATAGGAAACGAAATATAATCATCCACATTTGGTATAGAGTTATATGATTGAAAATCTATGAGGCCGCAGACATAGTTGGACCTTAATACAATTGGTGGGAAATATACCGCTGTAAGAGATGAGTCGTTTCCGCTAAGAGTTAATGTTACCGACATGTTGGTTAAAAGACGAATGATATATTTTTTTTTTTATTTCATTCACTTTATTCATTTTTATTTTTGAAAACCTTTTGAGATTGATCTAATAAATACTTTAAACATAAATGACCACATATAAATGTATTAATATTCTGTTCTTGAATATAATTATAATTTATCCGATTTCCTAGATATTTTATTATTTCAATTGGAGGTCTTAAATTACCAAAACTGTCAAAATACTTTACAAAATTGTTTTTATTTTTTATATATGCCACCCAATTCAGATTCATCATCCAAATTGATAACGCCACACTCCTGGATAAATGACTTTTTTGGTAATGAGTTTCGCATAAAGACTCCTCTAAAGTGTGGTATATGCTTCACTGCAAACCGTTGTTTGTCAAAGTTTGTTAAAGGTTGGTTGGGTAGCAGATCTATTAGTTTTTTGTGTTGGTGTTGTTTATAAAAAGACCAAGCCCATTTTTATAGGGCTGTAAATATAAGCCGTTTCCTTTGATTGCAACGGCTTCCAAAGCCTTGTTGTGTCTAATGTTTTCTTCCAACTGTTTTTTAGCAGCGCTTGCAGCATTAAGGGTTTTTACAACACCAGCTGCTCCGCCCGTAAGAGTTCCTATAGCCGATAAGCCTGCAAGAATAGGAGCTACAAATGGAAGAAAGCCCCCTGTTTTTGGAATTGGAATTATTCTTGGTGTTTTTATGTTACTTTTTTCTTGTTTTTAATAACATTTTTGGCTGCCTTTAAAGCAATACTAGCAATAGATGTTGTACCACAACAGTTAATATTGCTTCTTATAGCATTTCTTGCCTCATTTATAGCTTTCTTAAACAAATTTTTGTTACAGATTTTCTTCTCACTAATTTTTTGTTTTTTTTTTTTATTCTTTTTAACACCCATTCCCAATTTTGTCTTAGCTTTCATCATGTTGGTGACTAAAAGGCTGCTCTTTTCCAAGCTTGTTCTGTCAGAATTTTATCAGCTACGTGACGATCCGATAGTGAACTACTTTTTGAATATGCTATATCATGCAGGCGGCACGCCTCATCCAGTTCATTAATGCCTTTATCTCCTCTACTTAAACGTTCTTGCAATTTTGTGCCAGGTCCACAGTAATTGTACGAAGGTAAATTAGTTCAATTGGCAGTTTATCAATAATATTGTTTAAAAGTCCTCCCCCTTCAGAAGATTTTTTACAACTGATGGTTTTAGTGTGATGCTCAATCATATTTGTATAAGATATTGTAATTTTTACCGCCTTCTTGGTTGAAGTTTCGAACATTTATGATTTCAAAAATATATAAACGAATTGTTTTATTATAAAATAATTCAGTCATCAATATGAGGTTCATCAAACAGTCACAAGTCATTAAAGTACAAAACTTTGATTCCGATGTAAAAATTAAAAAAAACATGGATCATTATTCCCAAACAGTACCCGTGGAATAATCGTTGGCCCTTCAAACTGTGGGAAAACAAATGTTATGCTTAGCATTCTTCTTGACCCAAATGGGCTGAAGTTTGAAAATATTTACATATATTCCAAATCATTGCATCAACCGAAATATATGTATTTAAAAAAGGTTATTTCGTCAGTAGAAGGAATGGAATATAATGAAATGAATTTTCAGATAATAGTGATATTATGCCACCAGCAGATGCTAAAAATAACTCAGTGTTTATTTTTGACGATGTTGCATGTCAGAAGCAAAACAACATAAGGGATTATTTTTGTATGGGTCGTCACAATGGTGTTGATAGTTTCTATTTATGCCAATCCTATACACATATTCCCAAGCATTTGATTCGAGATAATGCAAATTTTATTATACTTTTCAAACAAGATGAAATGAATTTAAAACATGTTCACAATGATCATATAAACTCAGATATGACGTTTAACCAATTTAAAGAGCTATGTTTTCATTGTTGGGTTGATAATTATGGTTTTCTAGTTATAAAAATGGTCGATATAAAATTGGTTTCCATGAAATAATTTTACTATAAATACACACTTATACTTAAAAAGGAATCCATTCCAATATGAGCTCTGTTTGAGAAAACTTAAAATTTATCTTAATATACTAGGAAAGATAAACCAATTAAAAAAAATGAATGAAACTATCCTGAATGATCTAATAAAAACAAAAAACATTCTAAAAAAAAAATATTTTCAATTAAAAACTGGTGAAATAACACGAGACACGGAGTTGGAAAACACTTTTAAACCTATTGTTGAACCATTAAAAAAGTTGGTTGAAAGTGTCGAAAGGGAAAAAAAGCCAAAACCTAATGATGAAGAAATTGAAACAAAACCAATTAAACGTCGTAAACTTAATGTTAAATTATTTAATAAAGAAGAAGGATCGAAAGACAATGAAGTATTAGAATCACCAATCACTGAATTAGATAGTGGAGATAATGAGATGTTGTTTAGTACTCCAAGCAATTATCTGAATCAAATCGCGATACAGTCTATGGCCCGTATTATGATGCTAATACACAAGCAACGAAAATTGGTAAATCTAAATTTTTTTTTAAAGTTATTAAAATTGATGATGAAAAATTTACTCGAACTCCGGGTCTCATTGAGCTGATTCTAAAGAAAAAACCTCGAAAGCACATTCATACAAATGATGATTTAAAGCAATATCAGAAAATTTTACAAAAGACTAGTGCCCATATGCGAAATCATGATTTAGGATCAACAGTAATAGGGGTGTCAAGTATACGCAAATAATAAAGAATCTTGTTTCTGGATTTAATAACAAAAATAAAAAAACCGGGGAATCTTATTCTGAAATAACTGAAATGAAGTAGGTACACAAACAAAAATAATGAATACGTTTACTGGAATGATCCTTGAGCTCGTTAATAGACTTAAACTTTTAATAGCATCCAAAAACGCTGGTAATAACAACCATCAAAATGAAATCAGCTCTATAATTGAGGAATTAAAGGAATCAAACATCATATATTAATATCACTCAAACTTAAAATGTATTCAAACTAAACATGAGCGTTGACAAGTTCGGAAGAAACTCCAAAACACTTTTAAAAATTAAAGGTCCTACAGGTCCTTCAGGGTTAGGTTTTAAACTCCTTCCATCTGGTGATTTTAATATGGAAAATAAACGTTTAAGCAATGTTGGTAGACCTGAGGAACCACACCAAGCAACCTCTAAAGAATACGTTGATGATCAAATAAACAATATTATCGAAATCAGTGATCCTAAAAACTATATAGATGCTATCGTAAAAAAGTATCTTGATGAGCACATCAAAAGCAAAATTGTGGAGTTAATAGAAGAGAGAAAAATATTTCCGACACAACTATCACTATACAAAAATCACTCCCCAGTTGTAACTGATAAGAAAAGTTTTTAGTTGAGTGTACTTATATATATATATTTTAAGAATGTATACGTAAGGAAAATATTTAATTTTTACTTTAATTCCTCTTTCAAAAAATTATATAGTTAGTATGCATTCAATACCCTCATCATCATCATCATCCTGAAACAATGGACGTCGATCTATTAATTAAAAATATAACAGATTTTCTAAAGACATATAAACATGAATTACTAGAGGAACATTACCATGAATTTTTAAATTGTATAAGACTACTTAAACAACTTCAAAACTCTATTTACACTGAATCGATACATGGACTTCATTACTCTAGCTGTTGTTGATCATTGGATGAGTGTAAAGTGGGGCCAGATACTTGTATATGCTTTATCATAGAGAAACGTTTATTAAGAATTAAGAAACTAATGCTGTTATACAAAAGATTCAAATAAATCAAAATTAAAATTATAAAAAAACTTCTTTTCATTTTCTTAAATTCATTCTTAACTAATATGAGTAAGCGAATAGTTGTTGAAGAATTACACAAGCCTGCACGTAGAAATTTTAAACGTCGCCGTGTTATCATTAAATGCTTTGATGGTTTATGGCAAGCGGACTTGGTTGAAATGATACCATATAGTAATCAGAACAAAGGATTTAACTATTTATTGACGGTCATCGATACTTTTTCTAAATTCGCTTGGGCTATTCCTATAAAAACCAAAACTGGTATCGCTGTAACCAAAGCAATGGAAAAGATATTTATTCAATCTTCTAGGATCCCAAAAAATTTGCAAACAGATGATGGAAAAGAATTTTTTAATAAAAATTTCAGAATCTTAATAGACAAACATAAAATAAACCATTACTCAACATTTAGTTCATTAAAAGCTTCTATTGTTGAAAGATTTAATAGAACTCTTAAAGACAAAATGTGGAAAGAATTTAGTTTCAATGGCAGCTATAAGTGGATAAATATTTACAGAAAATTACTGCATGATTATAATCATTCTTTCCACAGAACTATAAATTGTCAACCTGCTAGTGTTAATAAAAAAAATTCTAAATTATTACTTATAATTTTTAAAAATCATAAGAAAAATGTAGATAAACGTCAATTTAATGTTGGTGATAGTGTAAGAATTAGCAAGTATAAGCATGCATTCTAGAAAGGTTATACACTGGCCTACGGAAGTATTTAGAATAAGAACAATCAAAAGAACAAGACCCATTACATATCTTCTCGAAGACTATAAAGGTGAAGCAGTAAAAGGCGGGTTTTATAAAGAAGAACTTATGAAATCCAACTGTCCAGATATATATCTTGTGGAAAAAGTTATAAAAACAAGAGGAAATGAAGTTTTTGTAAAATGGTTGGGCTTTCCAACAGAACAAAACTCATGGATTGATAAAAACAAACTGTTGTAATAAAAAAAAAAAAAAATATTAAAATTTATTGACCACATATTTTGTTTGTGTTTTATTTAATATATGATTGTATTTGTACATGAATGATTAAAATTAATTATTTAAGTTTTAAAAATTTTAGTTCGTATGATGATCCTAATGCTCTTGTGATTTGGAAAGCATAACCACCTTTGGCCATATAAAGCAAGGTGTTCGATGATAGGGAAGAATATCTACCTGGTAAATATTAATACAAATTAAAATACAATAGATCAAATTAATGTTTTTTATCTTACCGTGTATTCCCCCAGATCCGCTACAACTCGATCCCTCCACTTTGTTGTAACCATTCGAATATGGTTAATGTTATAATTTAATCCGATCGTGAGATCGGATAACTTCCGTGTAGGTTTGAAACCGCTATCATTTAACGAATTTGCTTCTCGGACTGCAAAGTCTTCCATAGTGAAAACTGAATAATCTGGTTCTGAGAAATTCATAATGTCGTCAATCTTCGTCACTTGTTTAAAATAAACTATTCCTATCCTCAACAAATGCTAACGTTTTATAGTTCTGTTTCATCCCCACCCGACTCATAGTTTAGTACACATGTATTTTTTTTGTATCATCGAATAGTTTTTTCTATTTTTAGAACCCTATTCGATCATTTACCCTCTTTTTCATCTGTATCAGTATTTTTTCCTTATTTGGTAAAAACCAACTAACCCTCCCACTTTCTGTTATCTTTTAATACACGCGGATATGACTTGTCACTTCCACACTCGTTAAATATTTTTTTCAATCCTTACATCTTTCTTGTATATAGTTTGGGTTCATATGTATATGTTGCATTCCGTGGATTTCCTTTTTTTGGGTAAAACGCAATAATCTAAATAATTAATAAAAATATATATAAGTAATTAAATAATATATGCATAATATGTTATATCCATTACGTATGATTTTCCTTTTATCGTTTGATAAGCATGCATACATTTGATGCATTTGGTGGTTTTCCTTTTTTTGGCTTTGGGTAAAATGCAACAATCTAAGTAGACACCTAATTCTTATCATTTTCTAACTCTCAAGCAAATAATTCTAACACTGGACATCACAGTAATTTTGAATAGTTCTTGTTATAGAGCCATCGAGTACAGTTCTTTTAAGTGTTTCCAAGTTTAAACTTATTGCATTTATAAATTAAAACCAATAAATACAACAAAAAAAAAGAAGAGAAAATGGATATTGTAAACGAAGAAGAATACCATGGAAGATTCCAGGGTATTGAGGAGGGAATTGGATAACGAATACGGATCAAACTATTTTGATATTGAGGAACTCTATGATGATGACGACTACATGACAAGTACGCTTCTGCTAAAAGTAATTCAGGCAAAGTTTCGTCCAAAAAGGAAAAAAATACCAGATCCTTTATTGGATGCAAAGCGGGTGCCATCCGGAAAGTATTTTAAAGGAGAGAAAAGTCCTAGGATATAATACATAAAAAAAATTATAATAATAAACAAAGAAAAAATAAATATACATTTGTAAAAAAAAAAAAATATCAATCTTTTATTTCTTTTGTTTTAATTTTTACATTTCTTATATTTAACAGTAATTTTAGAAAACTATTCGATCATTTACCCTCTTTTTTCATCTGTATCAGAATTTTTCCCTTGTTTGGTAAAAACCAACTAACTCTCCCACCTTCTGATATCTTTTAATATACGCGGATATGAGTTGTCACTTCCACACTCGTTAAATATTTCTTTTCAATCCTTACATCTTTCTTGTATATAGTTTGGGTTCATATGTATATGATGCATTCCGTGGATTTCCTTTTTTTTTTTTTGGGTAGAACGCAATAATCTAAGTAATTGATAAATATGCATATGTTATGTCCATTTCGTATGGTTTTCCTTTTATTATTTGATAAGCATGCATGCATATGATGCATTTGGTGGTTTTGATTTTTTTGGCTTTGGGTAAAATGCAACAATCAAAGTAGGAACCTAATTCTTATCATTTTCTAACTCTCAAGCAAATAATTCTAATACTGGACATCACAGTAATTTTGAATAGTTCTTATTATAGAGCCATTGAGTACAGTTCTTTTAAGTGTTTCCAAATTTGAACTTATTGCATTTATAAATTTAAACCAATAAATACAACAAAAAAGTGTTACTAATACAATTTTTCTTACTCTCAAACAATTAAGTGATCAGTGAACATCTCAGTAATTTTGAATTGTTCTTGCTTTAAGCCTAGTGCAGTTCCTTTAAGTTTAAACTTAAAATCCATAAAAAAGAAGTGTTTTTTTTATTTTTTATCATTAATATAAACATGTCATTAAATTTTTGAAGCTTTGCTTAAAAGTGGTGAATCGATAAAACAAAAAACAGTTACTATCAGATCCTAAAAACAAAAGGTTTACCTGCTAAAAAACCGAATTCTACAAAACTAAGTGCTTCAATTGTCAAAAAAAAAAAAACAAAAACACCAAAAAAATGGCAAATTCGGTTTGTGTTGTTTGTGCTGAAAAATTCGCGCATGCAAGTTCTTTAAGCAGGCATATAAAATCTGCTCATAAGGGTACCAGTACCAGTAAAGTTCAATGCCCCCAATGTGTGAAAACATTTTCGCGAAAAGATGCATTGAATCGCCATATTCTAAGTGCTCATAAAACCTTAGAGGTAGCTCATGTGAGCAATGCAACCTTAACTGTAAGTGACCAGTCTATCTCAACCAAACGGAAAGGGGATGATGATATTCCTCATTGTTCATCAAACAAACGCAGATGCGGAACCTGTCCAGGAGAGTTTTCGCCTAAACAGTGGATACACTATGAGATAACAGAAATCCACAGAAACAAAAACATGGTTAAAGTACCAATGAGCCCCTTTATGAAGATCCGGAAGTGTTTTAAAGGTATGGTAGAAACCTTCCTATTGCAAAACAAAAGGGAAGATCTACTGAACATTAAATATTTTTTGGATAGTTGTAAGACTGATGTGTTGCAACTCATTGAAGAAGCATTCCAAAACAATGGCAGTGTTAAGTTCAGTATTGAGCTTTTTGCTGAATATGTAAAATATTCAACATCGACTGGAGGAGAAGAGCATGCTGATATAAGCACAAAATCGTTTAAATCTCCGATGCAAATTGCTCTACAAAGCCAAGATATTTCGGAAATATTTACGAAGATGGTAGAATGCATTGACAACAAAAGTGAAGAGTTTGAGATCATGGACTCTGGTTGGAGTCTTCTTTTCATCAAACGAATCGAAGTCAACATCAATTAGTACAAGCCATTGAGAGGATCGAGCTACATTAGACTTCCAAAATCTATTGAAATTAAAAAGGCATGTGTAAATATCCAAAACAATGATGAATACTGCTTCAAATGGGCAATTATTTCTGCTCTCCATCCGACCCATGCCAATGTTCAAAGAACCAGCAGCTATAATATCGAAAATATCGCAGATGATATAATAAATTTACCGAGTGGTGTTCGAATCAATTTCTAAAATTTGGCTTTTCCCTTAAAGCTAAGAGATATAACGCTCTTCGAAACGCTTAACCCCACTATAAGTGTTAACGTTTTTGGAATCGAGCCAAAAAGTATAGGGAGTGAAGACTATAAAGTTGTTGGCCCATATTACATCACAAGGGGTGTAAAGGATAATCATATCAACTTACTGCTTATCCAAGATGAATCGAATAACCATTTTATATGGATTAAAAATATTTCGAGGTTGATAAGTATGCAGGTTAATCATGGAAATCACTCCATAAGTATGTGCAATGCATGTTTATTAACGTTTAATGCTGATAGTGCTTTTCGAAAGCATCAAAAGGAATGCAACGGTATCGTAACTGAGCTGCCAAAAGAGGATTCTAAGATATTAAAATTCGAGCATCATTCAAGATCTATTGAAGTTTCCTTTGCCATATATGCTGACTTTGAATGTATGCTGATGAACATCCAAAATTGTCATCCAGACCCAGGAAATTCCTCAACAACATCTATTAAAGAGCATATACCCATAGCAGTTTCTTACTACTTGAAATGCTCGTTCGACTCATCTTTCGACAAACTGTTTAAATACACGGGTAAGCATACCATAGTAAAAAAAGAAAAATTCAAAACCAGAAACATAATATATTTAATTTTGTATTTATAAATTTGATTTTTTTTTGTTTAATTGCAGGTGACGACTGTGCTAGGGTATTCGTAAATTCTATAATTGAGGAATCGAAACGCATACATAGGGATTACCTCACAATAAATACGCCTATGACTACGACGCCAGTGGATGAACACACATTCAATGATGCTATCAATTGCCACATCTGTAGCAGACCTCTGGGGCTAGATAAAGTTCGAGACCATTGCCACATCAGCGGGAAATTTAGGGGCGCGACGCATTCATCATGCAATTTAAATTATAAGGTACCAACATTTTTGCCTATATTTCTCCACAATTTAACTGGCTATGATGCCCATTTATTTATAAAAGAGTTGGGTAATACTAATGGGGACATTAGAATTATACCCCTAAACAAAGAGAAATATATATTCATTCCAAAATTTATCGAAATAAATTCAATAAATAATGATCATAACGATCTTCTAGAGTTGAGATTCTTAGACTCGTTTCGATTTCTCCCCTCGAGCATTCACAATATTTCAAAAACCCTTGCAGGTAGTAGCCCGTAGCGTAATGGTTAGTGCGTTCGACTGTCACGCTGGAGGTCTGGGATCGCTTCCCAGCCTCGTCCACCTAAAAACTAAAAAGTTTTTTTTTCAGGGCTACTGCCTCTTGCGAGGAATTGACAAATTGATGATTTCAAAATTTTGGCTAAGTTTTGTCAAAGCAATAAGAGATCTTTCGAACTTATGACTCGAAAGGGTGTCTTTTGCTATGATTATATAGATTCCAAAGAAAAACTTTTTGAAACGCAATTACCACCTATTTCAGCGTTTAAGAATTCATTGCTCGACCTAGATTGTAGCGAAGATGATTATGAGCATGCTAAAAATGTTTGGAATAATTTCAATTGTTCTACATTAGTTCAATGTCTTGAACATTATTTAATAACGGATGTTATAATTCTATCCGATATATTTGAAACATTCCGTAAGGATTCAAGGCAAACGTATGGTCTAGATCCATGTCATTATTTCACGTTGCCTGGTTTTTCATGGAGCGCTATGCTTAAGCACACAAATGTGAAATTAGAGCTCCTTACGGATATAAATATGTAAAATTTTTTTAGCAAGGGTATAAGAGGAGGATTGACCCAGTGCAGTTTACGGCACTGTAAGGCTAATAATAAATATATGGAAGAATATGGTGAAAGTAAGCCTGAAGAATACTTAATCTACTTAGATGCTAATAACCTTTACGGTTGGGCTTTGTCCGATTACCTCCCACATTCAGGCTTTGGATGGATTGATCCTCCAACAGATTTGTTTTTCATAAAAGAATGTTTGCTAGCAGATAAACATGTTGGATACATTTTAGAAGTTGATTTAGAATATCCGCAATATATTCATGATCACCATAACGATCTTCCATTCTGTCCGACTAGAATTTCCCTTAACAATAAACCAACAAAATTTATTGCAGACTTGCGGGACAAGTTAAATTACACTGTACATTATAAAACATTAATTCAGTGTATTGATAATGGATTGATTTTGAAAAAAATACATCGTGTAATCAAATTTAAACAATTTCCATGGTTAAAAAAATATATAGATCTCAATAATAAACTGAGAACAAAAGCGACAAACAAGTTTGAAAAAGACCTGCGCAAACTTTGTAATAACGCTGTATTTCGTAAAACCATGGAGAATGTTGAGAAAAGAAAAGATGTGCGAATTGTTTTATCACCAGACAATTCTAGTAATGGTAGACAGCTTGGTGCTCGTGCACTTATAGCGAAACCAAATTTTCATAGCATTTAAGAGTTTGGTGACAACATGGCTGCTATTCAAATGAACAGAACATCTACACTTTACAACAAGCCCATATACTTAGGGTTTTCTGTTTTAGAGATCTCTAAGTATAAGATGTATGATTTTCATTATGCGTATATGAAGCCTAAATTTTCGGACAAAAACCTAAGCCTAGCGTATATGGACACCGATTCATTCGTATATCAAATCAACACTCATGATTTTTAGAATGACATACAAGACGACATTAAAGATAAATTTGACACCTCTGATTACCCTCCTAATAATCCCTTTGGTATTGCCCAACAAAATATGAAAAAACTGGGTTACATGAAAGACGAAAATTGTGGAAAAATAATGACAGAATTTATTGGACAAAGAGCCAAAATGTATAGCATAAATGTTCAAAATTCCGGAGTTATTAAAAAAGCAGAGGTGTTAAAGGCTCTGCTGTAAGGAAATTAACTTTGAGTAATTACAGAGAGTGTTTACTACAAAAGAAAGATTTTTACTGCACAATGATAAATTTCCGTTCCAAGCAACATGTCATATACACTCAAACAATTAATAAAAAAAGTCTAAGTTGTGAAGATGACAAGAGATATGTATGTGAAAATAATATAAATACATTTGCTTGGGGTCATTATAATATAAATTCTTAATATATTTTAAATTGATCATTTATGCTACACATGAGTAACTATGTAAAAATTACTAGGTATATTGTGATACTTAAATATAAGAAACAAATAATTTATTGTAATAAACAAAAAACAAATGATTATCTATATTACATGTAAAAAGCAATATACAACTACAAAATAGTCTTAAGAACAAATAAACAATACAATGAGAAAATATTAAATAATAAAAAAATAAACAAAAAAAGTCTTTCTTATTTTAAATCTTGGGTTGATTTTTGTTTTTTCACTTTTACGAACGTGTATCTATTATCTTTCTTTAGCTAAGGGGAGTTTTCTTCAAATTTTTCTTAGAATTAAATGATGTTAAATTTAGGTATCTATGCATTGCACATTCTGATTAAATAACCGTCATAATTCACACAAAAAAAAAAAAAAAACGCATTACCACTGTTAGAATGCTACTGATATGTGTCGCATATTTCCGGATAGTCAATGCATGTTTATTCCTGTCCACTCATGCGTATAAAATTAGCGCTAGGCTTGCTCGGTTATCAATTTTTTTCCAAAAATAAATTATTTATCACTATTAAAATGCTAGCAGACATTATGTATTAGACGACGTTAAAGGGCTTCCATCAAATACATATATATATTTTTGCTAGTACACAATATCATGGGTACAGAACCCAACGTATCGAACAACACGTATGTGTTATTAACACCTGCAGCACAACTAACACGATCACTATAACACTGAGCCATCGCCCCACTTAGCCACCACCCACTTACCGATCCAACAACTAGGCCATCTATCTACAACAGCCACCACCCACTGACCCATCCACCAACTAGGCTACATGCCTTTACGATCCCTTTTGCACTGAAACACCGCCCACTTAGCCACCACCCACTTAGCCACCACCCACTTAGCCACCACCCACTTAGCCACCACCCACTTAGCGATCCAAAAAACTAGGCCACCTACCTACAACACCACCACTTAGGTCAGAAACCTGCATGATCCGTATCACACTAAACCACCGCCCGATTAGCCACCACACACTTGTAACCGCACACTAAGCCACCACCCACTTAGCCACCACCCACTTACCGATGGACCTACCTTTTTCACCCTCACCTGCCGCACGTGTCTCACCTGCCTCACCTGGGCACACCTGTTCACCTGGCTCACCTGTCGCGCCTTTCTCACCTGTCGCACCTGGCTCACCTGTCGCGCCTGTCTCACCTGGCACACCTGTCTCACCTGTCTCACCTGTGCACACCTGTTAGCCACTCAGCCACTGTTCTAGAACGCCCTTAAACCAACTACTCCACGGGTAACAAAATTTCCAACAATTCTTGATTAGAAATTCTAATTGGGTTGGATATAGTTCACAATTGATTTTCGCTATAAAATTGATGTAAGCTGGACTGAACTTAATGAAAATTGCGGCCCTCACTGTCAACTATGGACTTAAGGCCGTTAAAAGCTTTATTGAATCAATATTTCAAAAAGTCCAATTAAATAATGCTAAGTCTTCTACTTGGCTGATGTATTTCAGTAGTATAAAGAATTTGTATTATAAAATATACTCATATGTAAATAATGCCAGGCCACGGGTAACAAAATTTCCAACAATTTTTGATCAGAAATTCTAATTGGGTTGGATATATTTCACAATTAATTTTCGCTGAAAAATTGATGTATGCTGAACTGAACTTAATAAAAATTGCGTCTTGATAAGGCCCTCACTGTCAACTGAAGAGTCCAAGTGAGAACGCCGGGACGAAACGCCAATTTTTATGGACTAAAGGGTTAAAAGCTATATTGAATCAATAATTCAACAAGCCCAATTAAATAACGCTAAGTCTTCTTCTTGGGTGATGTATTTCAGTAGTATATAGAATTTGTATTATAAAAAACACTCATGTAAACAATGCCAGGCCACGGGTAACAAAATTGCCAACAATTCTTGATTAGAAATTCTAATTGGGTTGGATATAGTTGACAATTGATTTTCGCTGTAAAATTGATGTAAGCTGGATTGAACTTAATGAAAATTGCGTCTTGACAAGGCCCTCACTGTCAACTGAAGAGTCCAAGTGAGAACGCCGGACGAAACGCCAATTTGTATGGACTAAATAATTCAACAAGTCCAATTAAATAATGCTAAGTCTTCTACTTGGCTGATGTATTTCAGTAGTATATAGAACTTGTATTATAAAAAACACTCATATGTAAACAATGCCAGGCCACGGGTAACAAAATTTCCAACAATTATTGACTAGAAATTCTAATT
The DNA here is from genome assembly GCA_949320155.1 of Melangyna quadrimaculata. Lineage (NCBI taxonomy): Eukaryota > Metazoa > Arthropoda > Insecta > Diptera > Syrphidae > Melangyna > Melangyna quadrimaculata. The sequence goes on along the minus strand of OX439483.1, from coordinate 341,640,604 downwards.
GGAATGGATATAGTTCACAATTGATTTTCGCTGTAAAATTGATGTAAGCTGGATTGAACTCAATAAAAATTGCGTCTTGACAAGGCCCTCACTGTCAACTGAAGAGTCCAAGTGAAACGCGTGCCGGGACGAAACGCCAATTTGTATGGACTAAAGGCCGTTAAAAACTATATTTTATCAATAATTCAGCAAGTCCAATTAAATAGTGCCAAGTCTTCTACTTGGCTGATGTATTTCAGTAGTATATAGAATTTGTATTATAAAAAACACTCATATGTAAACAATGCCAGGCCACGGGTAACAAAATTTCCAACAATTCTTGATTAGAAATTCTAATTGGGTTGGATATAGTTCACAATTAATTTTCGCTGTAAAATTGATGTAAGCTGGACTGAACTTAATGACAATTGCGTCTTGACAAGGCCCTCACTGTCAACCGAAGAGTCCAAGTTAGAACGCCGGCCGGACGAAACGCCAATTTAAATAAAAATAAATAAATCGTGTGGCACAACGGCTCATGAAGAACCAGGGCCTAGTGACTAAACACTCGCAACCATTCCTGTGTGCGCCTTTCGACAGGAGTGGAAAGGACCTACAGTTTTATGCCGAATCCGAACGGCTAGACGAGAAGCACTTATTCATGACATGTGATACTCTTGGAGGATTTGCCAATTCCTCGCAAGAGACAGTAGCCCTGAAAAAAACATTTTAGTTTTTAGGTGGACGAGGCTGGGAAGCGAACCCAGACCTCCAGCGGGACAGTTAAACGCACTAACCATTACGCTACGGGCTACTACAAACGCCAATTTGTATGGACTAAATAATTCAACAAGTCCAATTAAATAATGCTAAGTCTTCTACTTGGTAGATGTATTTCAGTAGTATATAGAATTTGTATTATAAAACACACTCATATGTAAACAATGCCAGGCCACGGGTAACAACATTTCCAACAATTCTTGACTAGAAATTCTAATTGGGTTGGATATAGTTCACAATTGATTGTCGCTGTGAAATTGATGTAAGCTGGACTGAACTTAATAAAAAAAATTGCGTCTTGACAAGGCCCTCACTGTCAACTGATGTGAGAACGCCGGGACGAAACGCCAATTTGTATGGACTTAAGGCCGTTAAAAGCTATATTGAATCAATAATTCAACAAGTCCAATTTAATAATGCTAAGTCTTCTACTTGGCTGATGTATTTCAGTAGTATATAGAATTTGTATTATAAAAAACACTCATATGTAAACAATGCCAGGCCACGGGTAACAAAATTTCCAACAATTCTTGATTAGAAATTCTAATTGGGTTGGATATAGTTCACAATTGATTTTCGCTGTAAAATTGATGTAAGCTGGACTGAACTTAATGAAAATTGCGTCTTGACAAGGCCCTCACTGTCAACTGAAGAGTCCAAGTGAGAACGCCGGGACGAAACGCCAATTTTTATGGACTAAAGGCCGTTTAAAGCTATATTGAATCAATAATTCAACGAGTCCAATTAAATTATGCTAAGTCTTCTACTTGGCTGATGTATTTCAGTAGTATATAGAATTTGTATTATAAAAAACACTTTTATGTAAACAATGCCAGGCCACGGGTAACATAATTTCCAACAATTCTTGGTTAGAAATTCTATTTGGGTTGGATATAGTTCACAATTGATTTTAGCTGTAAAATTGATGTAAGCTGGACTGAACTTAACAAAAATTGCGTCTGGACAAGGCCCTCACTGTCAACTGAAGAGTCCAAGTGAGAACGCCGGGACGAAACGCCAATTTCTATGGACTAAAGGGTTAAAAGCTATATTGAATCAATAATTCAACAAGTCCAATTAAATAATGCTAAGTCTTCTACTTGGCTGATGTATTTCAGTAGTATATAGAATTTGTATTATAAAAAACACTCATATGTAAACAATGCCAGGCCACGGGTAACAAAATTTCCAACAATTCTTCATTAGAAATTCTAATTAGGTTGGATGTAGTTGACAATTGATTTTCGCTGTAAAATTGATGTATGCTGGAATGAACTTAATAAAAATTGCGCCTTGACAAGGCCCTCACTGTTAACTGAAGAGTCCAAGTGAGAACGCCGGGACGAAACGCCAATTTGTATGGACTAAAGGGTTAAAAGCTATATTGAATCAATAATTCAACAAGTCCAATTAAATAATACTAAGTCTTCTACTTGGCTGATTTATTTCAGTAGTATATAGAATTTGTATTATAAAAAACACTCATATGTAAACAATGCCAGGCCACGGGTAACAAAATTTCCAACAATTCTTGATTAGAATACAGTCCAAGTGAAACGCTCGCCGGAACGAAACGCCAATTTTTATGGACAAAATGCTATTAAAAGCTATATTGAATCAATAATTCAGCAAGTCCAATTAAATAGTGCTAAGTCTTTTACTTGGCTGATGTATTTCAGTAGTATATAGAATTTGTATTATAAAAAACACTCATATGTAAACAATGCCAGGCCACGGGTAACAAAATTTCCAACAATTCTTGATTAGAAATTCTAATTGGGTTGGATATAGTTCACAATTGATTTTCGCTGTAAAATTGATGTAAACTGGACTGAACTTAATGAAAATTGCGTCTTGACAAGGCCCTCACTGTCAACTGAAGAGTCCAAGTTAGAACGCCGGGACGAAACGCCAATTTTAATGGACTAAAGGCCGTTTAAAGCTATATTGAATCAATAATTCAACGAGTCCAATTAAATTATGCTTAGTGTTCTACTTGGCTGATGTATTTCAGTAGTATATAGCATTTGTATTATAAAAATACTCATATGTAAACAATGCCAGGCCACGGGTAACAACATTTCCAACAATTCTTGACTAGAAATTCTAATTGGGTTGGATATAGTTCACAATTAATTTTCGCTGAGAAATTGATGTAAGCTGGACTGAACTTAATAAAAAATTTCATCTTGACAAGGCCCTCAATGTTAACTGAAGTGAGTACGCCGGGACGAAACGCCAATTTGTATGGACTTAAGGCCGTTAAAAGCTATATTGAATCAATAATTCAACAAGTCCAATTAAATAATGCTAAGTCTTCTACTTTGCTGATGTATTTCAGTAGTATATAGAATTTGTATTATAAAAAACACTCTTATGTAAACAATGCCAGGCCACGGGTAACAAAATTTCCAACAATTCTTGATCAGAAATTCTAATTGGGTTGGATATAGTTGACAATTGATTTTCGCTGTGAAATTGATGTAAGCTGGACTGAACTTAATAAAAAATTTCATCTTGACAAGGCCCTCACTGTCAACTGAAGTGAGAACGCCGGAACGAAACGCCAATTTGTATGGACTTAAGGCCGTTAAAAGCTATATTGAATCAATAATACAACAAGTCCAATTAAATAATGCTAAGTCTTCTACTTTGCTGATGTATTTCAGTAGTATATAGAATTTGTATTATAAAAAAACACTCTAATGTAAACAATGCCAGGCCACGGGTAACAAAATTTCCAACAATTCTTGAGTAGAAATTCGAATTGGGTTGGATATAGTTCACAATTGATTTTCGCTGTGAAATTGATGTAAGCTGGACTGAACTTAATAAGAAATTTCATCTTGACAAGGCCCTCACTGTCAACTGAAGTGAGAACGCCGGGACGAAACGCCAATTTGTATGGACTTAAGGCCGTTAAAAGCTATATTGAATCAATAATTCAACAAGTCCAATTAAATAATGCTAAGTCTTCTACTTGGCTGATGTATTTCAGTAGTTTAAAGAATGTGTATTAAAACATACACTCATATGTAAACAATGCCAGGCCACGGGTAGCAAAATTTCCAACAATTCTTGATCAGAAATTCTTATTTGGTTAGATATAGTTGACAATTGATTTTCGCTGTAAAATTGAAGTATGCTGAACTGAACTTAATAAAAATTGCGTCTTGACAAGGCCCACACTGTCAACTGAAGAGTCCAAGTGAGAACGCCAGGACGGAACGCCAATTTTTATGGACTTAAGGGTTAAAAGCTATATTGAATCAATAATTCAACAAGTCCAATTAAATAATGCTAAGTCTTCTACTTGGCTGATGTATTTCAGTAGTATAAAGAATTTGTATTATAAAATACACTCATATGTAAACAATGCCAGGCCACGAGTAACAAAATTTCCAACAATTCTTGATTAGAAATTCTAATTGGGTTGGATATAGTTCACAATTGATTTTCGCTGTAAAATTGATGTAAGCTGGACTGAACTTAATGAAAATTGCGTCTTGACAAGGCCCTCACTGTCAACTGAAGAGTCCAAGTGAGAACGCCGGGACGAAACGCCAATTTGTATGGACTAAATAATTCAAAAAGTCCAATCAAATAATACTAAGTCTTCTTATTGGCTGATGTATTTCAGTAGTATATAGAATTTGTATTATAAAAACACTCATATGTAAGCAATGCCAGGCCACGGGTAACAACATTTCCAACGATTCTTGACTAGAAATTCTAATTGGGTTGGATATAGTTCACAATTGATTGTCGCTGTGAAATTGATGTAAGCTGGACTGAACTTAATAAAAAAAATTGCGTCTTGACAAGGCCCTCACTGTTAACTGATGTGAGAACGCCGGGACGAAACGCCAATTTGTATGGACTTAAGGCCGTTAAAAGCTATATTGAATCAATAATTCAACAAGTCCAATTAAATAATGCTAAGTCTTCTACTTGGCTGATGTATTTCAGTAGTATATAGAATTTGTATTATAAAAAACACTCATATGTAAACAATGCCAGGCCACGGGTAACAAAATTTCCAACAATTCTTGATTAGAAATTCTAATTGGGTTGGATATAGTTCACAATTGATTTTCGCTGTAAAATTGATGTAAGCTGGACTGAACTTAATGAAAATTGCGTCTTGACAAGGCCCTCACTGTCAACTGAAGAGTCCAAGTGAGAACGCCGGGACCAAACGCCAATTTTTATGGACTAAAGGCCGTTTAAAGCTATATTGAATCAATAATTCAACGAGTCCAATTAAATTATGCTAAGTCTTCTACTTGGCTGATGTATTTCAGTAGTATAAATAATTTGTATTATAAAAAACACTTATATGTAAACAATGCCAGGCCACGGGTAACAACATTTCCAACAATTCTTGATAAGAAATTCTAATTGGGCTGGATATAATTCACAATTTATTTTCGCTGTAAAATTGATGTAAGCTGGACTGAACTTAATAAAAATTGCGTCTGGACAAGGCCCTCACTGTCAACTGAAGAGTCCAAGTGAGAACGCCGGGACGAAACGCCAATTTGTATGGACTAAAGGGTTAAAAGCTATATTGAATCAATAATTCAACAAGTCCAATTAAATAATGCTTAGTCTTCTACTTGGCTGATGTATTTCAGTAGTATATAGAATTTGTATTATAAAAAACACTCATATGTAACCAATGCCAGGCCACGGGTAACAAAATTTCCAACAATTCTTCATTAGAAATTCTAATTGGGTTGGATATAGTTGACAATTGATTTTCGCTGTAAAATTGATGTATGCTGGCCTGAACTTAATAAAAATTGCGCCTTGACAAGGCCCTCACTGTCAACTGAAGAGTCCAAGTGAGAATGCCGGGACGAAACGCCAATTCGTATGGACTAAAGGCCGTTAAAAGCTATATTGTATCAATAGTTCAACAAGTCCAATTAAATAATGCTAAGTCTTCTACTTGGCTGATGTATTTCAGTGGTATATAGAATTTGTATTATAAAAAACACTCATATGTAAACAATGCCAGGCCACGGGTAACAATATTTTCAACAATTCTTGACTAGAAATTCTAATTGGGTTGGATATAGTTCACAATTGATTTTCGCTGTGAAATTGATGTGAGCTGGACTGAACTTAATAAAAAATTGCGTCTTGACAAGGCCCTCACTGTCAACTGAAGTGAGAACGCCGGGACGAAACGCCAATTTGTATGGACTTAAGGCCGTTAAAAGCTATATTGAATCAATAATTCAACAAGTCCAATTAAATAATGCTAAGTCTTCTACTTGGCTGATGTATTTCAGTAGTATATAGAATTTGTATTATAAAAGACACTCATATGTAAACAATGCCAGGCCACGGGTAACAAAATTTCCAACAATTCTTGATTAGAAATTCTAATTGGGTTGGATATAGTTCACAATTGATTTTCGCTGTAAAATTGATGTAAGCTGGACTGAACTTAATGAAAATTGCGTCTTGGCAAGGTCCTCACTGTCAACTGAAGAGTCCAGGGGAGAACACCGCGACGAAACGCCAATTTGTATGGACTAAATAATTCAACAAGTCCAATTAAATAATGCTAAGTCTTCTACTTGGCTGATGTATTTAAGTAGTATATAGAATTTGTATTATAAAATACACTCATATGTAAACAATGCCAGGCCACGGGTAACAAAATTTCCAACAATTCTTGATTAGAAATTCTAATTGGGTTGGATATAGTTGACAATTGATTTTCGCTGTAAAATTGATGTATGCTGGACTGAACTTAATAAAAATTGCGTCTTGAAAAGGCCCTCACTGTCAACTGAAGAGTCCAAGTGAAACGCGTTCCGGGACGAAACGCCAATTTTTATGGACTAAAGGCCGTTAAAAGCTATATTGAATAAATAATTCAGCAAGTCCAATTAAATAAAGCTAAGTCTTCTACTTGGCTGATGTATTTCAGTAGTATATAGAATTTGTATTATAAAAAACACTCATATGTAAACAATGCCAGGCCACGGGTAACAAAATTTCCAACAATTCTTCATTAGAAATTCTAATTAGGTTGGATGTAGTTGACAATTGATTTTCGCTGTAAAATTGATGTATGCTGGAATGAACTTAATAAAAATTGCGCCTTGACAAGGCCCTCACTGTTAACTGAAGAGTCCAAGTGAGAACGCCGGGACGAAACGCCAATTTGTATGGACTAAAGGGTTAAAAGCTATATTGAATCAATAATTCAACAAGTCCAATTAAATAATACTAAGTCTTCTACTTGGCTGATTTATTTCAGTAGTATATAGAATTTGTATTATAAAAAACACTCATATGTAAACAATGCCAGGCCACGGGTAACAAAATTTCCAACAATTCTTGATTAGAATACAGTCCAAGTGAAACGCTCGCCGGAACGAAACGCCAATTTTTATGGACAAAATGCTATTAAAAGCTATATTGAATCAATAATTCAGCAAGTCCAATTAAATAGTGCTAAGTCTTTTACTTGGCTGATGTATTTCAGTAGTATATAGAATTTGTATTATAAAAAACACTCATATGTAAACAATGCCAGGCCACGGGTAACAAAATTTCCAACAATTCTTGATTAGAAATTCTAATTGGGTTGGATATAGTTCACAATTGATTTTCGCTGTAAAATTGATGTAAACTGGACTGAACTTAATGAAAATTGCGTCTTGACAAGGCCCTCACTGTCAACTGAAGAGTCCAAGTTAGAACGCCGGGACGAAACGCCAATTTTTATGGACTAAAGGCCGTTTAAAGCTATATTGAATCAATAATTCAACGAGTCCAATTAAATTATGCTTAGTGTTCTACTTGGCTGATGTATTTCAGTAGTATATAGCATTTGTATTATAAAAATACTCATATGTAAACAATGCCAGGCCACGGGTAACAACATTTCCAACAATTCTTGACTAGAAATTCTAATTGGGTTGGATATAGTTCACAATTAATTTTCGCTGAGAAATTGATGTAAGCTGGACTGAACTTAATAAAAAATTTCATCTTGACAAGGCCCTCAATGTTAACTGAAGTGAGTACGCCGGGACGAAACGCCAATTTGTATGGACTTAAGGCCGTTAAAAGCTATATTGAATCAATAATTCAACAAGTCCAATTAAATAATGCTAAGTCTTCTACTTTGCTGATGTATTTCAGTAGTATATAGAATTTGTATTATAAAAAACACTCTTATGTAAACAATGCCAGGCCACGGGTAACAAAATTTCCAACAATTCTTGATCAGAAATTCTAATTGGGTTGGATATAGTTGACAATTGATTTTCGCTGTGAAATTGATGTAAGCTGGACTGAACTTAATAAAAAATTTCATCTTGACAAGGCCCTCACTGTCAACTGAAGTGAGAACGCCGGAACGAAACGCCAATTTGTATGGACTTAAGGCCGTTAAAAGCTATATTGAATCAATAATACAACAAGTCCAATTAAATAATGCTAAGTCTTCTACTTTGCTGATGTATTTCAGTAGTATATAGAATTTGTATTATAAAAAAACACTCTAATGTAAACAATGCCAGGCCACGGGTAACAAAATTTCCAACAATTCTTGATTAGAAATTCGAATTGGGTTGGATATAGTTCACAATTGATTTTCGCTGTGAAATTGATGTAAGCTGGACTGAACTTAATAAGAAATTTCATCTTGACAAGGCCCTCACTGTCAACTGAAGTGAGAACGCCGGGACGAAACGCCAATTTGTATGGACTTAAGGCCGTTAAAAGCTATATTGAATCAATAATTCAACAAGTCCAATTAAATAATGCTAAGTCTTCTACTTGGCTGATGTATTTCAGTAGTTTAAAGAATGTGTATTAAAACATACACTCATATGTAAACAATGCCAGGCCACGGGTAGCAAAATTTCCAACAATTCTTGATCAGAAATTCTTATTTGGTTAGATGTAGTTGACAATTGATTTTCGCCGTAAAATTGAAGTATGCTGAACTGAACTTAATAAAAATTGCGTCTTGACAAGGCCCACACTGTCAACTGAAGAGTCCAAGTGAGAACGCCAGGACGGAACGCCAATTTTTATGGACTTAAGGGTTAAAAGCTATATTGAATCAATAATTCAACAAGTCCAATTAAATAATGCTAAGTCTTCTACTTGGCTGATGTATTTCAGTAGTATAAAGAATTTGAATTATAAAATACACTCATATGTAAACAATGCCAGGCCACGAGTAACAAAATTTCCAACAATTCTTGATTAGAAATTCTAATTGGGTTGGATATAGTTCACAATTGATTTTCGCTGTAAAATTGATGTAAGCTGGACTGAACTTAATGAAAATTGCGTCTTGACAAGGCCCTCACTGTCAACTGAAGAGTCCAAGTGAGAACGCCGGGACGAAACGCCAATTTGTATGGACTAAATAATTCAAAAAGTCCAATCAAATAATACTAAGTCTTCTTATTGGCTGATGTATTTCAGTAGTATATAGAATTTGTATTATAAAAACACTCATATGTAAGCAATGCCAGGCCACGGGTAACAACATTTCCAACGATTCTTGACTAGAAATTCTAATTGGGTTGGATATAGTTCACAATTGATTGTCGCTGTGAAATTGATGTAAGCTGGACTGAACTTAATAAAAAAAATTGCGTCTTGACAAGGCCCTCACTGTTAACTGATGTGAGAACGCCGGGACGAAACGCCAATTTGTATGGACTTAAGGCCGTTAAAAGCTATATTGAATCAATAATTCAACAAGTCCAATTAAATAATGCTAAGTCTTCTACTTGGCTGATGTATTTCAGTAGTATATAGAATTTGTATTATAAAAAACACTCATATGTAAACAATGCCAGGCCACGGGTAACAAAATTTCCAACAATTCTTGATTAGAAATTCTAATTGGGTTGGATATAGTTCACAATTGATTTTCGCTGTAAAATTGATGTAAGCTGGACTGAACTTAATGAAAATTGCGTCTTGACAAGGCCCTCACTGTCAACTGAAGAGTCCAAGTGAGAACGCCGGGACCAAACGCCAATTTTTATGGACTAAAGGCCGTTTAAAGCTATATTGAATCAATAATTCAACGAGTCCAATTAAATTATGCTAAGTCTTCTACTTGGCTGATGTATTTCAGTAGTATAAATAATTTGTATTATAAAAAACACTTATATGTAAACAATGCCAGGCCACGGGTAACAACATTTCCAACAATTCTTGATAAGAAATTCTAATTGGGCTGGATATAATTCACAATTTATTTTCGCTGTAAAATTGATGTAAGCTGGACTGAACTTAATAAAAATTGCGTCTGGACAAGGCCCTCACTGTCAACTGAAGAGTCCAAGTGAGAACGCCGGGACGAAACGCCAATTTGTATGGACTAAAGGGTTAAAAGCTATATTGAATCAATAATTCAACAAGTCCAATTAAATAATGCTTAGTCTTCTACTTGGCTGATGTATTTCAGTAGTATATAGAATTTGTATTATAAAAAACACTCATATGTAACCAATGCCAGGCCACGGGTAACAAAATTTCCAACAATTCTTCATTAGAAATTCTAATTGGGTTGGATATAGTTGACAATTGATTTTCGCTGTAAAATTGATGTATGCTGGCCTGAACTTAATAAAAATTGCGCCTTGACAAGGCCCTCACTGTCAACTGAAGAGTCCAAGTGAGAATGCCGGGACGAAACGCCAATTCGTATGGACTAAAGGCCGTTAAAAGCTATATTGTATCAATAGTTCAACAAGTCCAATTAAATAATGCTAAGTCTTCTACTTGGCTGATGTATTTCAGTGGTATATAGAATTTGTATTATAAAAAACACTCATATGTAAACAATGCCAGGCCACGGGTAACAATATTTTCAACAATTCTTGACTAGAAATTCTAATTGGGTTGGATATAGTTCACAATTGATTTTCGCTGTGAAATTGATGTGAGCTGGACTGAACTTAATAAAAAATTGCGTCTTGACAAGGCCCTCACTGTCAACTGAAGTGAGAACGCCGGGACGAAACGCCAATTTGTATGGACTTAAGGCCGTTAAAAGCTATATTGAATCAATAATTCAACAAGTCCAATTAAATAATGCTAAGTCTTCTACTTGGCTGATGTATTTCAGTAGTATATAGAATTTGTATTATAAAAGACACTCATATGTAAACAATGCCAGGCCACGGGTAACAAAATTTCCAACAATTCTTGATTAGAAATTCTAATTGGGTTGGATATAGTTCACAATTGATTTTCGCTGTAAAATTGATGTAAGCTGGACTAAACTTAATGAAAATTGCGTCTTGGCAAGGTCCTCACTGTCAACTGAAGAGTCCAGGGGAGAACACCGCGACGAAACGCCAATTTGTATGGACTAAATAATTCAACAAGTCCAATTAAATAATGCTAAGTCTTCTACTTGGCTGATGTATTTAAGTAGTATATAGAATTTGTATTATAAAATACACTCATATGTAAACAATGCCAGGCCACGGGTAACAAAATTTCCAACAATTCTTGATTAGAAATTCTAATTGGGTTGGATATAGTTGACAATTGATTTTCGCTGTAAAATTGATGTATGCTGGACTGAACTTAATAAAAATTGCGTCTTGAAAAGGCCCTCACTGTCAACTGAAGAGTCCAAGTGAAACGCGTTCCGGGACGAAACGCCAATTTTTATGGACTAAAGGCCGTTAAAAGCTATATTGAATAAATAATTCAGCAAGTCCAATTAAATAAAGCTTAGTCTTCTACTTGGCTGATGTATTTCAGTAGTATATAGAAGTTGTATTATAAAAAACACTCATATGTAAACAATGCCAGGCCACGGGTAACAAAATTTCCAACAATTCTTGATTAGAAATTCTAATTGGGTTGGATATAGTTCACAATTGATTTTCGCTGTAAAATTGATGTAAGCTGGACTGAACTTAATGAAAATTGCGTCTTGACAAGGCCTTCACTGTCAACTGAAGAGTCCAAGTTAGAACGCCGGGACGAAACGCCAATTTGTATGGACTAAATAATTCAACAAGTCCAATTAAATAATGCTAAGTCTTCTACTTGGCTGATGTATTTCAGTAGTATATAGAATTTGTATTATAAAAAACACTCATATGTAAACAATGCCAGGCCACGGGTAACAATAGTTTCAACAATTCTTGACTAGAAATTCTAATTGGGTTGGATATAGTTCACAATTGATTTTCGCTGTGAAATTGATGTAAGCTGGACTGAACTTAATAAAAAATTGCGTCTTGACAAGGCCCTCACTGTCAACTGAAGTGAGAACGCCGGGACGAAACGCCAATTTGTATGGACTTAAGGCCTTTAAAAGCTATATTGAATCAATAATTCAACAAGTCCAATTAAATAATGCTAAGTCTTCTACTTGGCTGATGTATTTCAGTAGGATATAGAATTTGTATTATAAAAGACACTCATATGTAAACAATGCCAGGCCACGGGTAAGAAAATTTCCAACAATTCTTGATTAGAAATTCTAATTGGGTTGGATATAGTTCACAATTGATTTTCGCTGTAAAATTGATGTAAGCTGGACTAAACTTAATGAAAATTGCGTCTTGACAAGGCCTTCACTGTCAACTGAAGAGTCCAAGTTAGAACGCCGGGACGAAACGCCAATTTGTATGGACTAAATAATTCAACAAGTCCAATTAAATAATGCTAAGTCTTCTACTTGGCTGATGTATTTCAGTAGTATATAGAATTTGTATTATAAAAAACACTCATATGTAAACAATGCCAGGCCACGGGTAACAAAATTTCCAACAATTCTTGACTAGAAATTCTAATTGGGTTGGATATAGTTCACAATTGATTTTCGCTGGAAAATTGATGTAAGCTGGACTGAACTTAATAAAAATTGCGTCTTGACAAGGCCCTCACTGTCAACTGAAGTGAGAACGCCGGGACGAAACGCCAATTTGTATGAACTTAAGGCCGTTAAAAGCTATATTGAATCAATAATTCAACAAGCGCAATTAAATAATGCTAAGTCTTCTACTTGGCTGATGTATTTCAGTAGTATATAGAATTTGTATTATAAAAGACACTCATATGTAAACAATGCCAGGACACGGGTCACAAAATTTCCAACAATTCTTGATTAGAAATTCTAATTGGGTTGGATATAGTTCACAATTGATTTTCGCTGTAAAATTGATGTAAGCTGGACTGAACTTAATGAAAATTGCGTCTTGGCAAGGTCCTCACTGTCAACTGAAGAGTCCAGGGGAGAACACCGGGACGAAACGCCAATTTGTATGGACTAAATAATTCAACAAGTCCAATTAAATAATGCTAAGTCTTCTACTTGGCTGATGTATTTCAGTAGTATATAGAATTTGTATTATAAAATACACTCATATGTAAACAATGCCAGGCCACGGGTAACAAAATTTCCAACAATTCTTGATTAGAAATTCTAATTGGGTTGGATATAGTTGACAATTGATTTTCGCTGTAAAATTGATGTGAGCTGGACTGAACTTAATAAAAAATTGCGTCTTGACAAGGCCCTCACTGTCAACTGAAGTGAGAACGCCGGGACGAAACGCCAATTTGTATGGACTTAAGGCCGTTAAAAGCTATATTGAATCAATAATTCAACAAGTCCAATTAAATAATGCTAAGTCTTCTACTTGGCTGATGTATTTCAGTAGTATATAGAATTTGTATTATAAAAGACACTCATATGTAAACAATGCCAGGCCACGGGTAACAAAATTTCCAACAATTCTTGATTAGAAATTCTAATTGGGTTGGATATAGTTCACAATTGATGTAAGCTGAACTGAACTTAAAGAAAATTGCGTCTTGGCAAGGTCCTCACTGTCAACTGAAGAGTCCAGGGGAGAACACCGGGACGAAACGCCAATTTGTATGGACTAAATAATTCAACAAGTCCAATTAAATAATGCTAAGTCTTCTACTTAGCTGATGTATTTCAGTAGTATATAGAATTTGTATTATAAAATACACTCATATGACAAGGCCCTCACTGTCAACTGAAGTGAGAACGCCGGGACGAAACGCCAATTTGTATGGACTTAAGGCCGTTAAAAGCTATATTGAATCAATAATTCAGCAAGTCCAATTAAATAATGCTAAGTCTTCTACTTGGCTGATGTATTTCAGTAGTATATAGAATTTGTATTATAAAAGACACTCATATGTAAACAATGCCAGGCCACGGGTAACAAAATTTCCAACAATTCTTGATTAGAAATTCTAATTGGGTTGGATATAGTTCACAATTGATTTTCGCTGTAAAATTGATGTAAGCTGGACTAAACTTAATGAAAATTGCGTCTTGGCAAGGTCCTCACTGTCAACTGAAGAGTCCAAGTTAGAACGCCGGGACGAAACGCCAATTTGTATGGACTAAATAATTCAACAAGTCCAATTAAATAATGCTAAGTCTTCTACTTGGCTGATGTATTTCAGTAGTATATAGAATTTGTATTATAAAAAACACTCATATGTAAACAATGCCAGGCCACGGGTAACAATATTTTCAACATTTCTTGACTAGAAATTCTAATTGGGTTGGATATAGTTCACAATTGATTTTCGCTGTGAAATTGATGTAAGCTGGACTGAACTTAATAAAAAATTGCGTCTTGACAAGGCCCTCACTGTCAACTGAAGTGAGAACGCCGGGACGAAACGCCAATTTGTATGGACTTAAGGCCGTTAAAAGCTATATTGAATCAATAATTCAACAAGTGCAATTAAATAATGCTAAGTCTTCTACTTGGCTGATGTATTTCAGTAGTATATAGAATTTGTATTATAAAAGACACTCATATGTAAACAATGCCAGGCCACGGGTAACAAAATTTCCAACAATTCTTGATTAGAAATTCTAATTGGGTTGGATATAGTTCACAATTGATTTTCGCTGTAAAATTGATGTATGCTGGCCTGAACTTAATAAAAATTGCGCCTTGACAAGGCCCTCACTATCAACTGAAGAGTCCAAGTGAGAATGCCGGGACGAAACGCCAATTATTATGGACTAAATGCCGTTAAAATCTATATTGTATCAATAGTTCAACAAGTCCAATTAAATAATGCTTAGTCTTCTACTTGGCTGATGTATTTCAGTAGTATATAGAATTTGTATTATAAAAAACACTCATATGTAAACAATGCCAGGCCACGGGTAACAAAATTTCCAACAATTCTTCATTAGAAATTCTAATTGGGTTGGATATAGTTGACAATTGATTTTCGCTGTAAAATTGATGTATGCTGGCCTGAACTTAATAAAAATTGCGCCTTGACAAGGCCCTCACTATCAACTGAAGTGTCCAAGTGAGAATGCCGGGACGAAACGCCAATTATTATGGACTAAATGCCGTTAAAAGCTATATTGTATCAATAGTTCAACAAGTCCAATTAAATAATGCTAAGTCTTCTACTTGGCTGATGTATTTCAGTAGTATATAGAATTTGTATTATAAAAAACACTCATATGTAAACAATGCCAGGCCACGGGTAACAATATTTTCAACAATTCTTGACTAGAAATTCTAATTGGGTTGGATATAGTTCACAATTGATTTTCGCTGTGAAATTGATGTGAGCTGGACTGAACTTAATAAAAAATTGCGTCTTGACAAGGCCCTCACTGTCAACTGAAGTGAGAACGCCGGGACGAAACGCCAATTTGTATGGACTTAAGGCCGTTAAAAGCTATATATAATCAATAATTCAACAAGTCCAATTAAATAATGCTAAGTCTTCTACTTGGCTGATGTATTTCAGTAGTATATAGAATTTGTATTATAAAAGACACTCATATGTAAACAATGCCAGGCCACGGGTAACAAAATTTCCAACAATTCTTGATTAGAAATTCTAATTGGGTTGGATATAGTTGACAATTGATTTTCGCTGTAAAATTGATGTAAGCTGGACTGAACTTAATGAAAATTGCGTCTTGGCAAGGTCCTCACTGTCAACTGAAGAGTCCAGGGGAGAACACCGGGACGAAACGCCAATTTGTATGGACTAAATAATTCAACAAGTCCAATTAAATAATGCTAAGTCTTCTACTTGGCTGATGTATTTCAGTAGTATATAGAATTTGTATTATAAAATACACTCATATGTAAACAATGCCAGGCCACGGGTAACAAAATTTCCAACAATTCTTGATTAGAAATTCTAATTGGGTTGGATATAGTTGACAATTGATTTTCGCTGTAAAATTGATGTATGCTGGACGGAACTTAATAAAAATTGCGTCTTGAAAAGGCCCTCACTGTCAACTGAAGAGTCCAAGTGAAACGCGTTCCGGGACGAAACGCCAATTTTTATGGACTAAAGGCCGTTAAAAGCTATATTGAATAAATAATTCAGCAAGTCCAATTAAATAAAGCTAAGTCTTCTACTTGGCTGATGTATTTCAGTAGTATATAGAAGTTGTATTATAAAAAACACTCATATGTAAACAATGCCAGGCCACGGGTAACAAAATTTCCAACAATTCTTGATTAGAAATTCTAATTGGGTTGGATATAGTTCACAATTGATTTTCGCTGTAAAATTGATGTAAGCTGGACTGAACTTAATGAAAATTGCGTCTTGACAAGGCCTTCACTGTCAACTGAAGAGTCCAAGTTAGAACGCCGGGACGAAACGCCAATTTGTATGGACTAAATAATTCAACAAGTCCAATTAAATAATGCTAAGTCTTCTACTTGGCTGATGTATTTCAGTAGTATATAGAATTTGTATTATAAAAAACACTCATATGTAAACAATGCCAGGCCACGGGTAACAATATTTTCAACAATTCTTGACTAGAAATTCTAATTGGGTTGGATATAGTTCACAATTGATTTTCGCTGTGAAATTGATGTAAGCTGGACTGAACTTAATAAAAAATTGCGTCTTGACAAGGCCCTCACTGTCAACTGAAGTGAGAACGCCGGGACGAAACGCCAATTTGTATGGAGTTAAGGCCGTTAAAAGCTATATTGAATCAATAATTCAACAAGTCCAATTAAATAATGCTAAGTCTTCTACTTGGCTGATGTATTTCAGTAGTATATAGAATTTGTATTATAAAAGACACTCATATGTAAACAATGCCAGGCCACGGGTAACAAAATTTCCAACAATTCTTGATTAGAAATTCTAATTGGGTTGGATATAGTTCACAATTGATTTTCGCTGTAAAATTGATGTATGCTGGCCTGAACTTAATAAAAATTGCGCCTTGACAAGGCCCTCACTATCAACTGAAGAGTCCAAGTGAGAATGCCGGGACGAAACGCCAATTATTATGGACTAAATGCCGTTAAAATCTATATTGTATCAATAGTTCAACAAGTCCAATTAAATAATGCTTAGTCTTCTACTTGGCTGATGTATTTCAGTAGTATATAGAATTTGTATTATAAAAAACACTCATATGTAAACAATGCCAGGCCACGGGT
Source organism: Melangyna quadrimaculata (assembly GCA_949320155.1). NCBI lineage: Eukaryota > Metazoa > Arthropoda > Insecta > Diptera > Syrphidae > Melangyna > Melangyna quadrimaculata. Next base: position 341,623,367 of record OX439483.1, on the reverse strand, counting down.
AACAAAATTTCCAACAATTCTTCATTAGAAATTCTAATTGGGTTGGATATAGTTGACAATTGATTTTCGCTGTAAAATTGATGTATGCTGGCCTGAACTTAATAAAAATTGCGCCTTGACAAGGCCCTCACTATCAACTGAAGTGTCCAAGTGAGAATGCCGGGACGAAACGCCAATTATTATGGACTAAATGCCGTTAAAAGCTATATTGTATCAATAGTTCAACAAGTCCAATTAAATAATGCTAAGTCTTCTACTTGGCTGATGTATTTCAGTAGTATATAGAATTTGTATTATAAAAAACACTCATATGTAAACAATGCCAGGCCACGGGTAACAATATTTTCAACAATTCTTGACTAGAAATTCTAATTGGGTTGGATATAGTTCACAATTGATTTTCGCTGTGAAATTGATGTGAGCTGGACTGAACTTAATAAAAAATTGCGTCTTGACAAGGCCCTCACTGTCAACTGAAGTGAGAACGCCGGGACGAAACGCCAATTTGTATGGACTTAAGGCCGTTAAAAGCTATATATAATCAATAATTCAACAAGTCCAATTAAATAATGCTAAGTCTTCTACTTGGCTGATGTATTTCAGTAGTATATAGAATTTGTATTATAAAAGACACTCATATGTAAACAATGCCAGGCCACGGGTAACAAAATTTCCAACAATTCTTGATTAGAAATTCTAATTGGGTTGGATATAGTTCACAATTGATTTTCGCTGTAAAATTGATGTAAGCTGGACTGAACTTAATGAAAATTGCGTCTTGGCAAGGTCCTCACTGTCAACTGAAGAGTCCAGGGGAGAACACCGGGACGAAACGCCAATTTGTATGGACTAAATAATTCAACAAGTCCAATTAAATAATGCTAAGTCTTCTACTTGGCTGATGTATTTCAGTAGTATATAGAATTTGTATTATAAAATACACTCATATGTAAACAATGCCAGGCCACGGGTAACAAAATTTCCAACAATTCTTGATTAGAAATTCTAATTGGGTTGGATATAGTTGACAATTGATTTTCGCTGTAAAATTGATGTATGCTGGACGGAACTTAATAAAAATTGCGTCTTGAAAAGGCCCTCACTGTCAACTGAAGAGTCCAAGTGAAACGCGTTCCGGGACGAAACGCCAATTTTTATGGACTAAAGGCCGTTAAAAGCTATATTGAATAAATAATTCAGCAAGTCCAATTAAATAAAGCTAAGTCTTCTACTTGGCTGATGTATTTCAGTAGTATATAGAAGTTGTATTATAAAAAACACTCATATGTAAACAATGCCAGGCCACGGGTAACAAAATTTCCAACATTTCTTGATTAGAAATTCTAATTGGGTTGGATATAGTTCACAATTGATTTTCGCTGTAAAATTGATGTAAGCTGGACTGAACTTAATGAAAATTGCGTCTTGACAAGGCCTTCACTGTCAACTGAAGAGTCCAAGTTAGAACGCCGGGACGAAACGCCAATTTGTATGGACTAAATAATTCAACAAGTCCAATTAAATAATGCTAAGTCTTCTACTTGGCTGATGTATTTCAGTAGTATATAGAATTTGTATTATAAAAAACACTCATATGTAAACAATGCCAGGCCACGGGTAACAATATTTTCAACAATTCTTGACTAGAAATTCTAATTGGGTTGGATATAGTTCACAATTGATTTTCGCTGTGAAATTGATGTAAGCTGGACTGAACTTAATAAAAAATTGCGTCTTGACAAGGCCCTCACTGTCAACTGAAGTGAGAACGCCGGGACGAAACGCCAATTTGTATGGAGTTAAGGCCGTTAAAAGCTATATTGAATCAATAATTCAACAAGTCCAATTAAATAATGCTAAGTCTTCTACTTGGCTGATGTATTTCAGTAGTATATAGAATTTGTATTATAAAAGACACTCATATGTAAACAATGCCAGGCCACGGGTAACAAAATTTCCAACAATTCTTGATTAGAAATTCTAATTGGGTTGGATATAGTTCACAATTGATTTTCGCTGTAAAATTGATGTAAGCTGGACTGAACTTAATGAAAATTGCGTCTTGGCAAGGTCCTCACTGTCAACTGAAGAGTCCAGGGGAGAACACCGGGACGAAACGCCAATTTGTATGGAGTAAATAATTCAACAAGTCCAATTAAATAATGCTAAGTCTTCTACTTGGCTGATGTATTTCAGTAGTATATAGAATTTGTATTATAAAATACACTCATATGTTAACAATGCCAGGCCACGGGTAACAAAATTTCCAACAATTCTTGATTAGAAATTCTAATTGGTTGGATATAGTTGAAAATTGATTTTCGCTGTAAAATTGATGTATGCTGGACTGAACTTAATAAAATTTGTGTCTTGACAAGGCCCTCACTGTCAACTGAAGAGTCCAAGTGAAACGCGTTCCGGGACGAAACGCCAATTTTTATGGACTAAAGACCGTTAAAAGCTATATTGAATAAATAATTCAGCAAGTCCAATTAAATAATGCTAAGTCTTCTACTTGGCTGATGTATTTCAGTAGTATATAGAATTTGTATTATAAAAGACACTCATATGTAAACAATGCCAGGCCACGGGTAAGAAAATTTCCAACAATTCTTGATTAGAAATTCTAATTGGGTTGGATATAGTTCACAATTGATTTTCGCTGTAAAATTGATGTAAGCTGGACTAAACTTAATGAAAATTGCGTCTTGACAAGGCCTTCACTGTCAACTGAAGAGTCCAAGTTAGAACGCCGGGACGAAACGCCAATTTGTATGGACTAAATAATTCAACAAGTCCAATTAAATAATGCTAAGTCTTCTACTTGGCTGATGTATTTCAGTAGTATATAGAATTTGTATTATAAAAAACACTCATATGTAAACAATGCCAGGCCACGGGTAACAATATTTTCAACATTTCTTGAATAGAAATTCTAATTGGGTTGGATATAGTTCACAATTGATTTTCGCTGTGAAATTGATGTAAGCTGGACTGAACTTAATAAAAAATTGCGTCTTGACAAGGCCCTCACTGTCAACTGAAGTGAGAACGCCGGGACGAAACGCCAATTTGTATGGACTTAAGGCCGTTAAAAGCTATATTGAATCAATAATTCAACAAGTCCAATTAAATAATGCTAAGTCTTCTACTTGGCTGATGTATTTCAGTAGTATATAGAATTTGTATTATAAAAGACACTCATATGTAAACAATGCCAGGCCACGGGTAACAAAATTTCCAACAATTCTTGATTAGAAATTCTAATTGGGTTGGATATAGTTGACAATTGATTTTCGCTGTAAAATTGATGTAAGCTGGATTGAACTTAATGAAAATTGCGTCTTGATAAGGCCCTCACTGTCAACTGAAGAGTCCAAGTGAGAACGCCGGAACGAAACGCCAATTTGTATGGAGTAAATAATTCAACAAGTCCAATTAAATAATGCTAAGTCTTCTACTTGGCTGATGTATTTCAGTAGTATATAGAATTTGTATTATAAAAAACACTCATATGTAAACAATGCCAGGCCACGGGTAACAAAATTTCCAACAATTCTTGACTAGAAATTCTAATTGGGTTGGATATAGTTCACAATTGATTTTCGCTGGAAAATTGATGTAAGCTGGACTGAACTTAATAAAAATTGCGTCTTGACAAGGCCCTCACTGTCAACTGAAGTGAGAACGCCGGGACGAAACGCCAATTTGTATGGACTTAAGGCCGTTAAAAGCTATATTGAATCAATAATTCAACAAGTGCAATTAAATAATGTTAAGTCTTCTACTTGGCTGATGTATTTCAGTAGTATATAGAATTTGTATTATAAAAGACACTCATATGTAAACAATGCCAGGCCACGGGTAACAAAATTTCCAACAATTCTTGATTAGAAATTCTAATTGGGTTGGATATAGTTCACAATTGATTTTCGCTGTAAAATTGATGTAAGCTGGACTGAACTTAATGAAAATTGCGTCTTGACAAGGCCCTCACTGTCAACTGAAGAGTCCAAGTGAGAACGCCGGGACGAAACGCCAATTTTTATGGACTTAAGGCCGTTTAAAGCTATATTGAATCAATAATTCAACGAGTCCAATTAAATTATGCTAAGTCTTCTACTTGGCTGATGTATTTCAGTAGTATATAGAATTTGTATTATAAAAAACACTTATATGTAAACAATGCCAGCCCACGTTTAACAAAATTTCCAACAATTCTTGATTAGAAATTCTAATTGGGCTGGATATAATTCACAATTTATTTTCGCTGTAAAATTGATGTAAGCTGGACTGAACTTAATAAAAATTGCGTCTGGACAAGGCCCTCACTGTCAACTGAAGAGTCCAAGTGAGAACGCCGGGACGAAACGCCAATTTGTATGGACTAAATAATTCAACAAGTCCAATTAAATAATGCTAAGTCTTCTACTTGGCTGATGTATTTCAGTAGTATATAGAATTTGTATTATAAAAAACACTCATATGTAAACAAAATTTCCAACAATTCTTGACTAGAAATTCTAATTGGGTTGGATATAGTTCACAATTGATTTTCGCTGTAAAATTGATGTAAGCTGGACTGAACTTAATGAAAATTGCGTCTTGACAAGGCCCTCACTGTCAACTGAAGAGTCCAAGTGAGAACGCCGGGACGAAACGCCAATTTTTATGGACTAAAGGCCGTTTAAAGCTATATTGAATCAATAATTCAACGAGTCCAATTAAATTATGCTAAGTCTTCTACTTGGCTGATGTATTTCAGTAGTATATAGAATTTGTATTATAAAAAACACTCTTATGTAAACAATGCCAGGCCACGGGTAACAAAATTTCCAACAATTCTTGATCAGAAATTCTAATTGGGTTGGATATAGTTGACAATTGATTTTCGCTGTGAAATTGATGTAAGCTGGACTGAACTTAATAAAAAATTTCATCTTGACAAGGCCCTCACTGTCAACTGAAGTGAGAACGCCGGGACGAAACGCCAATTTGTATGGACTTAAGGCCGTTAAAAGCTACATTGAATCAATAATTCAACAAGTCCAATTAAATAATGCTAAGTCTTCTACTTGGCTGATGTATTTCAGTAGTTTAAAGAATGTGTATTAAAACATACACTCATATGTAAACAATGCCAGGCCACGGGTAGCAAAATTTCCAACAATTCTTGATCAGAAATTCTTATTTGGTTGGATATAGTTGACAATTGATTTTCGCTGTAAAATTGAAGTATGCTGAACTGAACTTAATAAAAATTGCGTCTTGACAAGGCCCTCACTGTCAACTGAAGAGTCCAAGTGAGAACGCCGGGACGGAACGCCAATTTTTATGGACTTAAGGGTTAAAAGCTATATTGAATCAATAATTCAACAAGTCCAATTAAATAATGCTAAGTCTTCTACTTGGCTGATGTATTTCAGTAGTATAAAGAATTTGTATTATAAAATACACTCATATGTAAACAATGCCAGGCCACGAGTAACAAAATTTCCAACAATTCTTGATTAGAAATTCTAATTGGGTTGGATATAGTTCACATTTGATTTTCGCTGTAAAATTGATGTAAGCTGGACTGAACTTAATGAAAATTGCGTCTTGACAAGGCCCTCACTGTCAACTGAAGAGTCCAAGTGAGAACGCCGGGACGAAACGCCAATTTGTATGGACTAAATAATTCAAAAAGTCCAATCAAATAATACTAAGTCTTCTTATTGGCTGATGTATTTCAGTAGTATATAGAATTTGTATTATAAAAACACTCATATGTAAGCAATGCCAGGCCACGGGTAACAACATTTCCAACGATTCTTGACTAGAAATTCTAATTGGGTTGGATATAGTTCACAATTGATTGTCGCTGTGAAATTGATGTAAGCTGGACTGAACTTAATAAAAAAAATTGCGTCTTGACAAGGCCCTCACTGTTAACTGATGTGAGAACGCCGGGACGAAACGCCAATTTGTATGGACTTAAGGCCGTTAAAAGCTATATTGAATCAATAATTCAACAAGTCCAATTAAATAATGCTAAGTCTTCTACTTGGCTGATGTATTTCAGTAGTATATAGAATTTGTATTATAAAAAACACTCATATGTAAACAATGCCAGGCCACGGGTAACAAAATTTCCAACAATTCTTGATTAGAAATTCTAATTGGGTTGGATATAGTTCACAATTGATTTTCGCTGTAAAATTGATGTAAGCTGGACTGAACTTAATGAAAATTGCGTCTTGACAAGGCCCTCACTGTCAACTGAAGAGTCCAAGTGAGAACGCCGGGACCAAACGCCAATTTTTATGGACTAAAGGCCGTTTAAAGCTATATTGAATCAATAATTCAACGAGTCCAATTAAATTATGCTAAGTCTTCTACTTGGCTGATGTATTTCAGTAGTATAAATTATTTGTATTATAAAAAACACTTATATGTAAACAATGCCAGGCCACGGGTAACAACATTTCCAACAATTCTTGATAAGAAATTCTAATTGGGCTGGATATAATTCACAATTTATTTTCGCTGTAAAATTGATGTAAGCTGGACTGAACTTAATAAAAATTGCGTCTGGACAAGGCCCTCACTGTCAACTGAAGAGTCCAAGTGAGAACGCCGGAACGAAACGCCAATTTGTATGGACTAAAGGGTTAAAAGCTATATTGAATCAATAATTCAACAAGTTCAATTAAATAATGCTTAGTCTTCTACTTGGCTGATGTATTTCAGTAGTATATAGAATTTGTATTATAAAAAACACTCATATGTAAACAATGCCAGGCCACGGGTAACAAAATTTCCAACAATTCTTCATTAGAAATTCTAATTGGGTTGGATATAGTTGACAATTGATTTACGCTGTAAAATTGATGTATGCTGGCCTGAACTTAATAAAAATTGCGCCTTGACAAGGCCCTCACTGTCAACTGAAGAGTCCAAGTGCGAATGCCGGGACGAAACGCCAATTCGTATAAACTAAAGGCCGTTAAAAGCTATATTGTATCAATAGTTCAACAAGTCCAATTAAATAATGCTAAGTCTTCTACTTGGCTGATGTATTTCAGTAGTATATAGAATTTGTATTATAAAAGACACTCATATGTAAACAATGCCAGGCCACGGGTAACAAAATTTCCAACAATTCTTGACTAGAAATTCTAATTGGGTTGGATATAGTTCACAATTGATTTTCGCTGTGAAATTGATGTGAGCTGGACTGAACTTAATAAAAAATTGCGTCTTGACAAGGCCCTCACTGTCAACTGAAGTGAGAACGCCGGGACGAAACGCCAATTTGTATGGACTTAAGGCCGTTAAAAGCTATATTGAATCAATAATTCAACAAGTCCAATTAAATAATGCTAAGTCTTCTACTTGGCTGATGTATTTCAGTAGTATATAGAATTTGTATTATAAAAGACACTCATATGTAAACAATGCCAGGCCACGGGTAACAAAATTTCCAACAATTCTTGATTAGAAATTCTAATTGGGTTGGATATAGTTCACAATTGATTTTCGCTGTAAAATTGATGTAAGCTGGACTGAACTTAATGAAAATTGCGTCTTGGCAAGGTCCTCACTGTCAACTGAAGAGTCCAGGGGAGCACACCGGGTCGAAACGCCAATTTGTATGGACTAAATAATTCAACAAGTCCAATTAAATAATGCTAAGTCTTCTACTTGGCTGATGTATTTTTTTTCAGTTTGTATATAGAATAGTTGTATATAGAATTTGTATTATAAAATACACTCATATGTAAACAATGCCAGGCCACGGGTAACAAAATTTCCAACAAATCTTGATTAGAAATTCTAATTGGGTTGGATATAGTTGACAATTGATTTTCGCTGTAAAATTGATGTATGCTGGACTGAACTTAATAAAAATTGCGTCTTGAAAAGGCCCTCACTGTCAACTGAAGAGTCCAAGTGAAACGCGTTCCGGGACGAAACGCCAATTTTTATGGACTAAAGGCCGTTAAAAGCTATATTGAATAAATAATTCAGCAAGTCCAATTAAATAAAGCTAAGTCTTCTACTTGGCTGATGTATTTCAGTAGTATATTGAAGTTGTATTATAAAAAACACTCATATGTAAACAATGCCAGGCCACGGGTAACAAAATTTCCAACAATTCTTGATTAGAAATTCTAATTGGGTTGGATATAGTTCACAATTGATTTTCGCTGTAAAATTGATGTAAGCTGGACTGAACTTAATGAAAATTGCGTCTTGACAAGGCCTTCACTGTCAACTGAAGAGTCCAAGTTAGAACGCCGGGACGAAACGCCAATTTGTATGGACTAAATAATTCAACAAGTCCAATTAAATAATGCTAAGTCTTCTACTTGGCTGATGTATTTCAGTAGTATATAGAATTTGTATTATAAAAAACACTCATATGTTAACAATGCCAGGCCACGGGTAACAATATTTTCAACAATTCTTGACTAGAAATTCTAATTGGGTTGGATATAGTTCACAATTGATTTTCGCTGTGAAATTGATGTAAGCTGGACTGAACTTAATAAAAAATTGCGTCTAGACAAGGCCCTCACTGTCAACTGAAGTGAGAACGCCGAGACGAAACGCCAATTTGTATGGGCTTAAGGCCGTTAAAAGCTATATTGAATCAATAATTCAACAAGTCCAATTAAATAATGCTAAGTCTTCTACTTGGCTGATGTATTTCAGTAGTATATAGAATTTGTATTATAAAAGACACTCATATGTAAACAATGCCAGGCCACGGGTAACAAAATTTCCAACAATTCTTGATTAGAAATTCTAATTGGGTTGGATATAGTTCACAATTGATTTTCGCTGTAAAATTGATGTAAGCTGGACTGAACTTAATGAAAATTGCGTCTTGGCAAGGTCCTCACTGTCAACTGAAGAGTCCAGGGGAGAACACCGGGACGAAACGCCAATTTGTATGGAGTAAATAATTCAACAAGTCCAATTAAATAATGCTAAGTCTTCTACTTGGCTGATGTATTTCAGTAGTATATAGAATTTGTATTATAAAATACACTCATATGTAAACAATGCCAGGCCACGGGTAACAAAATTTCCAACAATTCTTGATTAGAAATTCTAATTGGGTTGGATATAGTTGAAAATTGATTTTCGCTGTAAAATTGATGTATGCTGGACTGAACTTAATAAAATTTGCGTCTTGACAAGGCCCTCACTGTCAACTGAAGAGTCCAAGTGAAACGCGTTCCGGGACGAAACGCCAATTTTTATGGACTAAAGGCCGTTAAAAGCTAGATTGAATAAATAATTCAGCAAGTCCAATTAAATAATGCTAAGTCTTCTACTTGGCTGATGTATTTCAGTAGTATATAGAATTTGTATTATAAAAGACACTCATATGTAAACAATGCCAGGCCACGGGCAAGAAAATTTCCAACAATTCTTGATTAGAAATTCTAATTGGGTTGGATATAGTTCACAATTGATTTTCGCTGTAAAATTGATGTAAGCTGGACTAAACTTAATGAAAATTGCGTCTTGACAAGGCCTTCACTGTCAACTGAAGAGTCCAAGTTAGAACGCCGGGACGAAACGCCAATTTGTATGGACTAAATAATTCAACAAGTCCAATTAAATAATGCTAAGTCTTCTACTTGGCTGATGTATTTCAGTAGTATATAGAATTTGTATTATAAAAAACAGTCATATGTAAACAATGCCAGGCCACGGGTAACAATATTTTCAACATTTCTTGACTAGAAATTCTAATTGGGTTGGATATAGTTCACAATTGATTTTCGCTGTGAAATTGATGTAAGCTGGACTGAACTTAATAAAAAATTGCGTCTTGACAAGGCCCTCACTGTCAACTGAAGTGAGAACGCCGGGACGAAACGCCAATTTGTATGGACTTAAGGCCGTTAAAAGCTATATTGAATCAATAATTCAACAAGTCCAATTAAATAATGCTAAGTCTTCTACTTGGCTGATGTATTTCAGTAGTATATAGAATTTGTATTATAAAAGACACTCATATGTAAACAATGCCAGGCCACGGGTAACAAAATTTCCAACAATTCTTGATTAGAAATTCTAATTGGGTTGGATATAGTTGACAATTGATTTTCGCTGTAAAATTGATGTAAGCTGGACTGAACTTAATGAAAATTGCGTCTTGACAAGGCCCTCACTGTCAACTGAAGAGTCCAAGTGAGAACGCCGGGACGAAACGCCAATTTGTATGGACTAAATAGTTCAACAAGTCCAATTAAATAATGCTAAGTCTTCTACTTGGCTGATGTATTTCAGTAGTATATAGAATTTGTATTATAAAAAACACTCATATGTAAACAATGCCAGGCCACGGGTAACAAAATTTCCAACAATTCTGGACTAGAAATTCTAATTGGGTTGGATATAGTTCACAATTGATTTTCGCTGGAAAATTGGTGTAAGCTGGACTGAACTTAATAAAAATTGCGTCTTGACAAGGCCCTCACTGTCAACTGAAGTGAGAACGCCGGGACGAAACGCCAATTTGTATGAACTTAAGGCCGTTAAAAGCTATATTGAATCAATAATTCAACAAGTGCAATTAAATAATGCTAAGTCTTCTACTTGGCTGATGTATTTCAGTAGTATATAGAATTTGTATTATAAAAGACACTCATATGTAAACAATGCCAGGCCACGGGTAACAAAATTTCCAACAATTCTTGATTAGAAATTCTAATTGGGTTGGATATAGTTCACAATTGATTTTCGCTGTAAAATTGATGTAAGCTGGACTGAACTTAATGAAAATTGCGTCTTGACAAGGCCCTCACTGTCAACTGAAGAGTCCAAGTGAGAACGCCGGGACGAAACGCCAATTTTTATGGACTAAAGGCCGTTTAAAGCTATATTGAATCAATAATTCAACGAGTCCAATTAAATTATGCTAAGTCTTCTACTTGGCTGATGTATTTCAGTAGTATATAGAATTTGTATTATAAAAAACACTTATATGTAAACAATGCCAGGCCACGGGTAACAAAATTTCCAACAATTCTTGATTAGAAATTCTAATTGGGCTGGATATAATTCACAATTTATTTTCGCTGTAAAATTGATGTAAGCTGGACTGAACTTAATAAAAATTGCGTCTGGACAAGGCCCTCACTGTCAACTGAAGAGTCCAAGTGAGAACGCCGGGACGAAACGCCAATTTGTATGGACTAAAGGGTTAAAAGCTTTATTGAATCAAAAGTTCAACAAGTCCAATTAAATAATGCTAAGTCTTCTACTTGGCTGATGTATTTCAGTAGTATATAGAATTTGTATTATAAAAAACACTCATATGTAAACAATGCCAGGCCACGGGTAACAAAATTTCCAACAATACTTGACTAGAAATTCTAATTGGGTTGGATATAGTTCACAATTGATTTTCGCTGTAAAATTGATGTAAGCTGGACTGAACTTAATAAAAATTGCGTCTTGACAAGGCCCTCACTGTCAACTGAAGTGAGAACGCCGGGACGAAACGCCAATTTGTATGGACTTAAGGCCGTTAAAAGCTATATTGAATCAATAATTCAACAAGTGCAATTAAATAATGCTAAGTCTTCTACTTGGCTGATGTATTTCAGTAGTATATAGAATTTGTATTATAAAAGACACTCATATGTAAACAATGCCAGGTCACGGGTAACAAAATTTCCAACAATTCTTGATTAGAAATTCTAATTGGGCTGGATATAGTTGACAATTGATCTTCGCTGTAAAATTGATGTATGCTGGCCTGAACTTAATAAAAATTGCGCCTTGACAAGGCCCTCACTGTCAACTGAAGAGTCCAAGTGAGAATGCCGGGACGAAACGCCAATTCGTATGGACTAAAGGCCGTTAAGAGCTATATTGTATCAATAGTTCAACAAGTCCAATTAAATAATGCTAAGTCTTCTACTTGGCTGATGTATTTCAGTAGTATATAGAATTTGTATTATAAAAAACACTCATATGTAAACAATGCCAGGCCACGGGTAACAATATTTTCAACAATTCTTGACTAGAAATTCTAATTGGGTTGGATATAGTTCACAATTGATTTTCGCTGTGAAATTGATGTAAGCTGGACTGAACTTAATAAAAAATTGCGTCTTGACAAGGCCCTCACTGTCAACTGAAGTGAGAACGCCGGGACGAAACGCCAATTTGTATGGACTTAAGGCCGTTAAAAGCTATATTGAATCAATAATTCAACAAGTCCAATTAAATAATGCTAAGTCTTCTACTTGGCTGATGTATTTCAGTAGTATATAGAATTTGTATTATAAAAGACACTCATATGTAAACAATGCCAGGCCACGGGTAACAAAATTTCCAACAATTCTTGATTAGAAATTCTAATTGGGTTGGATATAGTTGACAAGTGATTTTCGCTGTAAAATTGATGTATGCTGGACTGAACTTAATAAAATTTGCGTCTTGAAAAGGCCCTCACTGTCAACTGAAGAGTCCAAGTGAAACGCGTTCCGGGACGAAACGCCAATTTTTATGGACTAAAGGCCGTTAAAAGCTATATTGAATAAATAATTCAGCAAGTCCAATTAAATAATGCTAAGTCTTCTACTTGGCTGATGTATTTCAGTAGTATATAGAATTTGTATTATAAAAAACACTCATATGTAAACAATGCCAGGCCACGGATAACAAAATTTCCAACAATTCTTGATTAGAAATTCTAATTGGGTTCGATATAGTTCACAATTGATTTTCGCTGTAAAATTGATGTAAGCTGGACTGAACTTAATGAAAATTGCGTCTTGACAAGGCCTTCACTGTCAACTGAAGAGTCCAAGTTAGAACGCCGGGACGAAACGCCAATTTGTATGGACTAAATAATTCAACAAGTCCAATTAAATAATGCTAAGTCTTATACTTGGCTGATGTATTTCAGTAGTATATAGAATTTGTATTATAAAAAACACTCATATGTAAACAATGCCAGGCCACGGGTAACAAAATTTCCAACAATACTTGACTAGAAATTCTAATTGGGTTGGATATAGTTCACAATTGATTTTCGCTGTAAAATTGATGTAAGCTGGACTGAACTTAATAAAAATTGCGTCTTGACAAGGCCCTCACTGTCAACTGAAGTGAGAACGCCGGGACGAAACGCCAATTTGTATGGACTTAAGGCCGTTAAAAGCTATATTGAATCAATAATTCAACAAGTGCAATTAAATAATGCTAAGTCTTCTACTTGGCTGATGTATTTCAGTAGTATATAGAATTTGTATTATAAAAGACACTCATATGTAAACAATGCCAGGTCACGGGTAACAAAATTTCCAACAATTCTTGATTAGAAATTCTAATTGGGTTGGATATAGTTCACAATTGATTTTCGCTGTAAAATTGATGTAAGCTGGACTGAACTTAGTGAAAATTGCGTCTTGGCAAGGTCCTCACTGTCAACTGAAGAGTCCAGGGGAGAATACCGGGACGAAACGCCAATTTGTATGGAGTAAATAATTCAACAAGTCCAATTAAATAATGCTAAGTCTTTTACTTGGCTGATGTATTTCAGTAGTATATAGAACTTGTATTATAAAATACACTCATATGTAAACAATGCCAGGCCACGGGTAACAAAATTTCCAACAATTCTTGATTAGAAATTCTAATTGGGTTGGATATAGTTGACAATTGATTTTCGCTGTAAAATTGATGTATGCTGGACTGAACTTAATAAAATTTGCGTCTTGACAAGGCCCTCACTGTCAACTGAAGAGTCCAAGTGAAACGCGTTCCGGGACGAAACGCCAATTTTTATGGACTTAAGGCCGTTAAAAGCTATATTGAATAAATAATTCAGCAAGTCCAATTAAATAATGCTAAGTCTTCTACTTGGCTGATGTATTTCAGTAGTGTATAAAATTTGTATTATAAAAAACACTCATATGTAAACAATGCCAGGCCACGGGTAACAAAATTTCCAACAATTCTTGATTAGAAATTCTAATTGGGTTGGATATAGTTCACAATTGATTTTCGCTGTAAAATTGATGTAAGCTGGACTGAACTTAATGAAAATTGCGTCTTGACAAGGCCTTCACTGTCAACTGAAGAGTCCAAGTTAGAACGCCGGGACGAAACGCCAATTTGTATGGACTAAATAATTCAACAAGTCCAATTAAATAATGCTAAGTCTTCTACTTGGCTGATGTATTTCAGTAGTATTTAGAATTTGTATTATAAAAAACACTCATATGTAAACAATGCCAGGCCACGGGTAACAATATTTTCAACAATTCTTAACTAGAAATTCTAATTGGGTTGGATATAGTTCACAATTGATTTTCGCTGTGAAATTGATGTAAGCTGGACTGAACTTAATAAAAAATTGCGTCTTGACAAGGCCCTCACTGTCAACTGAAGTGAGAACGCCGGGACGAAACGCCAATTTGTATGGACTTAAGGCCGTTAAAAGCTATATTGAATCAATAATTCAACAAGTCCAATTAAATAATGCTAAGTCTTCTACTTGGCTGATGTATTTCAGTAGTATATAGAATTTGTATTATAAAAGACCCTCATATGTAAACAATGCCAGACCACGGGTAACAAAATTTCCAACAATTCTTGATTAGAAATTCTAATTGGGTTGGATATAGTTGACAATTGATTTTCGCTGTAAAATTGATGTAAGCTGGATTGCCCTTAATGAAAATTGCGTCTTGACAAGGCCCTCACTGTCAACTGAAGAGTCCAAGTGAGAACGCCGGGACGAAACGCCAATTTGTATGGACTAAATAATTCAACAAGTCCAATTAAATAATGCTAAGTCTTCTACTTGGCTGATGTATTTCAGTAGTATATAGAATTTGTATTATAAAAAACACTCATATGTAAACAATGCCAGGCCACGGGTAACAAAATTTCCAACAATTCTTGACTAGAAATTCTAATTGGGTTGGATATAGTTCACAATTGATTTTCGCTGTAAAATTGATGTAAGCTGGACTGAAGTTAATAAAAATTGCGTCTTGACAAGGCCCTCACTGTCAACTGAAGTGAGAACGCCGGGACGAAACGCCAATTTGTATGGACTTAAGGCCGTTAAAAGCTATATTGAATCAATAATTTAACAAGTGCAATTAAATAATGCTAAGCCTTCTACTTGGCTGATGTATTTCAGTAGTATATAGAATTTGTATTATAAAAGACACTCATATGTAAACAATGCCAGGCCACGGGTAACAAAATTTCCAACAATTCTTGATTAGAAATTCTAATTGGGTTGGATATAGTTCACAATTGATTTTCGCTGTAAAATTGATGTAAGCTGGACTGAACTTAATGAAAATTGCGTCTTGGCAAGGTCCTCACTGTCAACTGAAGAGTCCAGGGGAGAACACCGGGACGAAACGCCAATTTGTATGGACTAAATAACTCATCAAGTCCAATTAAATAATGCTAAGTCTTCTACTTGGCTGATGTATTTCAGTAGTATATAGAATTTGTATTATAAAATACACTCATATGTAAACAATGCCAGGACACGGGTAACAACATTTCCAACAATTCTTGACTAGAAATTCTAATTGGTTTGGATATAGTTCACAATTGATTTTCGCTGTAAAATTGATGTAAGCTGGATTGAACTTAATGAAAATTGCGTCTTGACAAGGCCCTCACTGTCAACTGAAGAGTAGTCCAAGTGAGAACGCCGGGACGAAACGCCAATTTGTATGGACTAAAGGCTGTTAAAAGCTATATTGAATCAATAATTCAACAAGTCCAATTAAATAATGCTAAGTCTTCTACTTGGCTGATATATTTTAGTAGTATATAGAATTTGTATTATAAAAAACACTCATATGTAAGCAATGCCAGGCCACGGGTTACAAAATTTCCAACAATTCTTGATTAGAAATTCTAATTGGGTTGGATATAGTTGACAATTGATTTTCGCTGTAAAATTGATGTAAGCTGGACTGAACTTAATAAAAAATTGCGTCTTGACAAGGCCCTCACTGTCAACTGAAGTGAGAACGCCGGGACGAAATGCCAATTTGTATGGACTTAAGGCCGTTAAAAGCTATATTGAATCAATAATTCAACAAGTTCAATTAAATAATGCTAAGTCTTCTACTTGGCTGATGTATTTCAGTAGTATATAGAATTTGTATTATAAAAGACACTCATATGTAAACAATGCCAGGCCACGGGTAACAAAATTTCCAACAATTCTTGATTAGAAATTCTAATTGGGTTGGATATAGTTGACAATTGATTTTCGCTGTAAAATTGATGTAAGCTGGACTGAACTTAATAAAAAATTGCGTCTTGACAAGGCCCTCACTGTCAACTGAAGTGAGAACGCCGGGACGAAATGCCAATTTGTATGGACTTAAGGCCGTTAAAAGCTATATTGAATCAATAATTCAACAAGTTCAATTAAATAATGCTAAGTCTTCTACTTGGCTGATGTATTTCAGTAGTATATAGAATTTGTATTATAAAAGACACTCATATGTAAGCAATGCCAGGCCACGGGTAACAAAATTTCCAACAATTCTTGATTAGAAATTCTAATTGGGTTGGATATAGTTCACAATTGATTTTCGCTGTAAAATTGATGTAAGCTGGACTGTACTTAATGAAAATTGCGTCTTGACAAGGCCCTCACTGTCAACTGAAGAGGAACGCCGGGACGAAACGCCAATTTGTATGGACTAAATAATTCAAAAAGTCCAATCAAATAATGCTAAGTCTTCTTATTGGCTGATGTATTTCAGTAGTATATAGCATTTGTATTATAAAAATACTCATATGTAAACAATGCCAGGCCACGGGTAACAACATTTCCAACAATTCTTGACTAGAAATTCTAATTGGGTTGCATATAGTTCACAATTAATTTTCGCTGAGAAATTGATGTAAGCTGGACTGAACTTAATATAAAATTTCATCTTGACAAGGCCCTCACTGTCAACTGAAGTGAGATCGCCGGGACGAAACGCCAATTTGTATGGACTTAAGGCCGTTAAAAGCTATATTGAATCAATAATTCAACAAGTCCAATTAAATAATGCTAAGTCTTCTACTTTGCTGATGTATTTCAGTAGTATATAGAATTTGTATTATAAAAAACACTCTTATGTAAACAATGCCAGGCCACGGGTAACAAAATTTCCAACAATTCTTGATCAGAAATTCTAATTGGGTTGGATATAGTTTACAATTGATTTTCGCTTTAAAATTGATGTATGCTGAACTGAACTTAATAAAAATTGCGTCTCGACAAGGCCCTCACTGTCAACTGAAGAGTCCAAGTGAGAACGCCGCGACGAAACGCCAATTTGTATGGACTAAAGGGTTAAAAGCTATATTGAATCAATAATTCAACAAGTCCAATTAAATAATGCTAAGTCTTCTACTTGGCTGATGTATTTCAGTAGTATATAGAATTTGTATTATAAAAAACACTCATATGTAAACAATGCCAGGCCACGGGTAACAAAATTTCCAACAATTCTTGATTAGAAATTCTAATTGGGTTGGATATAGTTGACAATTGATTTTCGCTGTAAAATTGATGTATGCTGGACTGAACTTAATAAAAATTGCGTCTTGACAAGGCCCTCACTGTCAACTGAAGTGAGAACGCCGGGACGAAACGCCAATTTGTATGGACTTAAGGCCGTTAAAAGCTATATTGAATCAATAATTCAACAAGTCCAATTAAATAATGCTAAGTCTTCTACTTGGCTGATGTATTTCAGTAGTATATAGAATTTGTATTATAAAAAACACTCATATGTAAACAATGCCAGGCCACGGGTAACAATATTTTCAACATTTCTTGACTAGAAATTCTAATTGGGTTGGATATAGTTCACAATTGATTTTCGCTGTGAAATTGATGTAAGCTGGACTGAACTTAATAAAAAATTGCGTCTTGACAAGGCCCTCACTGTCAACTGAAGTGAGAACGCCGGCCGGGACGAAACGCCAATTTGTATGGACTTAAGGCCGTTAAAAGCTATATTGAATCAATAATTCAACAAGTCCAATTAAATAATGCTAAGTCTTCTACTTGGCTGATGTATTTCAGTAGTATATAGAATTTGTATTATAAAAGACACTCATATGTAAACAATGCCAGGCCACGGGTAACAAAATTTCCAACAATTCTTGATTAGAAATTCTAATTGGGTTGGATATAGTTGACAATTGATTTTCGCTGTAAAATTGATGTAAGCTGGACTGAACTTAATGAAAATTGCATCTTGATAAGGCCCTCACTGTCAACTGAAGAGTCCAAGTGAGAACGCCGGGACGAAACGCCAATTTGTATGGACTAAATAATTCAACAAGTCCAATTAAATAATGCTAAGTCTTCTACTTGGCTGATGTATTTCAGTAGTATATAGAATTTGTATTATAAAAAACACTCATATGTAAACAATGCCAGGCCACGGGTAACAAAATTTCCAACAATTCTTGACTAGAAATTCTAATTGGGTTGGATATAGTTCACAATTGATTTTCGCTGGAAAATTGATGTAAGCTGGACTGAACTTAATAAAAATTGCGTCTTGACAAGGCCCTCACTGTCAACTGAAGTGAGAACGCCGGGACGAAACGCCAATTTGTATGAACTTAAGGCCGTTAAAAGCTATATTGAATCAATAATTCAACAAGTGCAATTAAATAATGCTAAGTCTTCTACTTGGCTGATGTATTTCAGTAGTATATAGAATTTGTATTATAAAAGACACTCATATGTAAACAATGCCAGGCCACGGGTAACAAAATTTCCAACAATTCTTGATTAGAAATTCTAATTGGGTTGGATATAGTTCACAATTTATTTTCGCTGTAAAATTGATGTAAGCTGGACTGAACTTAATGAAAATTGCGTCTTGACAAGGCCCTCACTGTCAACTGAAGAGTCCAAGTGAGAACGCCGGGACGAAACGCCAATTTTTATGGACTAAAGGCCGTTTAAAGCTATATTGAATCAATAATTCAACGAGTCCAATTAAATTATGCTAAGTCTTCTACTTGGCTGATGTATTTCAGTAGTATATAGAATTTGTATTATAAAAAACACTTATATGTAAACAATGCCAGGCCACGGGTAACAAAATTTCCAACAATTCTTGATTAGAAATTCTAATTGGGCTGGATATAATTCACAATTTATTTTCGCTGTAAAATTGATGTAAGCTGGACTGAACTTAATAAAAATTGCGTCTGGACAAGGCCCTCACTGTCAACTGAAGAGTCCAAGTGAGAACGCCGGGACGAAACGCCAATTTGTATGGACTAAAGGGTTAAAAGCTATATTGAATCAAAAGTTCAACAAGTCCAATTAAATAATGCTAAGTCTTCTACTTGGCTGATGTATTTCAGTAGTATATAGAATTTGTATTATAAAAAACACTCATATGTAAACAATGCCAGGCCACGGGTAACAAAATTTCCAACAATACTTGACTAGAAATTCTAATTGGGTTGGATATAGTTCACAATTGATTTTCGCTGTAAAATTGATGTAAGCTGGACTGAACTTAATAAAAATTGCGTCTTGACAAGGCCCTCACTGTCAACTGAAGTGAGAACGCCGGGACGAAACGCCAATTTGTATGGACTTAAGGCCGTTAAAAGCTATATTGAATCAATAATTCAACAAGTGCAATTAAATAATGCTAAGTCTTCTACTTGGCTGATGTATTTCAGTAGTATATAGAATTTGTATTATAAAAGACACTCATATGTAAACAATGCCAGGTCACGGGTAACAAAATTTCCAACAATTCTTGATTAGAAATTCTAATTGGGCTGGATATAGTTGACAATTAATTTTCGCTGAGAAATTGATGTAAGCTGGACTGAACTTTATATAAAATTTCATCTTGACAAGGCCCTCACTGTCAACTGAAGTGAGATCGCCGGGACGAAACGCCAATTTGTATGGACTTAAGGCCGTTAAAAGCTATATTGAATCAATAATTCAACAAGTCCAATTAAATAATGCTAAGTCTTCTACTTTGCTGATGTATTTCAGTAGTATATAGAATTTGTATTATAAAAAACACTCTTATGTAAACAATGCCAGGCCACGGGTAACAAAATTTCCAACAATTCTTGATCAGAAATTCTAATTGGGTTGGATATAGTTTACAATTGATTTCCGCTTTAAAATTGATGTATGCTGAACTGAACTTAATAAAAATTGCGTCTTGACAAGGCCCTCACTGTCAACTGAAGAGTCCAAGTGAGAACGCCGCGACGAAACGCCAATTTGTATGGACTAAAGGGTTAAAAGCTATATTGAATCAATAATTCAACAAGTCCAATTAAATAATGCTAAGTCTTCTACTTGGCTGATGTATTTCAGTAGTATATAGAATTTGTATTATAAAAAACACTCATATGTAAACAATGCCAGGCCACGGGTAACAAAATTTCCAACAATTCTTGATTAGAAATTCTAATTGGGTTGGATATAGTTGACAATTGATTTTCGCTGTAAAATTGATGTATGCTGGACTGAACTTAATAAAAATTGCGTCTTGACAAGGCCCTCACTGTCAACTGAAGTGAGAACGCCGGGACGAAACGCCAATTTGTATGGACTTAAGGCCGTTAAAAGCTATATTGAATCAATAATTCAACAAGTCCAATTAAATAATGCTAAGTCTTCTACTTGGCTGATGTATTTCAGTAGTATATAGAATTTGTATTATAAAAAACACTCATATGTAAACAATGCCAGGCCACGGGTAACAATATTTTCAACATTTCTTGACTAGAAATTCTAATTGGGTTGGATATAGTTCACAATTGATTTTCGCTGTGAAATTGATGTAAGCTGGACTGAACTTAATAAAAAATTGCGTCTTGACAAGGCCCTCACTGTCAACTGAAGTGAGAACGCCGGCCGGGACGAAACGCCAATTTGTATGGACTTAAGGCCGTTAAAAGCTATATTGAATCAATAATTCAACAAGTGCAATTAAATAATGCTAAGTCTTCTACTTGGCTGATGTATTTCAGTAGTATATAGAATTTGTATTATAAAAGACACTCATATGTAAACAATGCCAGGCCACGGGTAACAAAATTTCCAACAATTCTTGATTAGAAATTCTAATTGGGTTGGATATAGTTGACAATTGATTTTCGCTGTAAAATTGATGTAAGCTGGACTGAACTTAATGAAAATTCCATCTTGATAAGGCCCTCACTGTCAACTGAAGAGTCCAAGTGAGAACGCCGGGACGAAACGCCAATTTGTATGGACTAAATAATTCAACAAGTCCAATTAAATAATGCTAAGTCTTCTACTTGGCTGATGTATTTCAGTAGTATATAGAATTTGTATTATAAAAAACACTCATATGTAAACAATGCCAGGCCACGGGTAACAAAATTTCCAACAATTCTTGACTAGAAATTCTAATTGGGTTGGATATAGTTCACAATTGATTTTCGCTGGAAAATTGATGTAAGCTGGACTGAACTTAATAAAAATTGCGTCTTGACAAGGCCCTCACTGTCAACTGAAGTGATAACGCCGGGACGAAACGCCAATTTGTATGAACTTAAGGCCGTTAAAAGCTATATTGAATCAATAATTCAACAAGTGCAATTAAATAATGCTAAGTCTTCTACTTGGCTGATGTATTTCAGTAGTATATAGAATTTGTATTATAAAAGACACTCATATGTAAACAATGCCAGGCAACGGGTAACAAAATTTCCAACAATTCTTGATTAGAAATTCTAATTGGGTTGGATATAGTTCACAATTGATTTTCGCTGTAAAATTGATGTAAGCTGGACTGAACTTAATGAAAATTGCGTCTTGACAAGGCCCTCACTGTCAACTGAAGAGTCCAAGTGAGAACGCCGGGACGAAACGCCAATTTTTATGGACTAAAGGCCGTTTAAAGCTATATTGAATCAATAATTCAACGAGTCCAATTAAATTATGCTAAGTCTTCTACTTGGCTGATGTATTTCAGTAGTATATAGAATTTGTATTATAAAAAACACTTATATGTAAACAATGCCAGGCCACGGGTAACAAAATTTCCAACAATTCTTGATTAGAAATTCTAATTGGGCTGGATATAATTCACAATTTATTTTCGCTGTAAAATTGATGTAAGCTGGACTGAACTTAATAAAAATTGCGTCTGGACAAGGCCCTCACTGTCAACTGAAGAGTCCAAGTGAGAACGCCGGGACGAAACGCCAATTTGTATGGACTAAAGGGTTAAAAGCTATATTGAATCAAAAGTTCAACAAGTCCAATTAAATAATGCTAAGTCTTCTACTTGGCTGATGTATTTCGGTAGTATATAGAATTTGTATTATAAAAAACACTCATATGTAAACAATGCCAGGCCACGGGTAACAAAATTTCCAACAATACTTGACTAGAAATTCTATTTGGGTTGTATATAGTTCACAATTGATTTTCGCTGTAAAATTGATGTAAGCTGGACTGAACTTAATAAAAATTGCGTCTTGACAAGGCCCTCACTGTCAACTGAAGTGAGAACGCCGGGACGAAACGCCAATTTGTATGGACTTAAGGCCGTTAAAAGCTATATTGAATCAATAATTCAGCAAGTCCAATTAAATAATGCTAAGTCTTCTACTTGGCTGATGTATTTCAGTAGTATATAGAATTTGTATTATAAAAGACACTCATATGTAAACAATGCCAGGTCACGGGTAACAAAATTTCAAACAATTCTTGATTAGAAATTCTAATTGGGCTGGATATAGTTGACAATTGATTTTCGCTGTAAAATTGATGTATGCTGGCCTGAACTTAATAAAAATTGCGCCTTGACAAGGCCCTCACTGTCAACTGAAGAGTCCAAGTGAGAATGCCGGGACGAAACGCCAATTCGTATGGACTAAAGGCCGTTAAAAGCTATATTGTATCAATAGTTCAACAAGTCCAATTAAATAATGCTAAGTCTTCTACTTGGCTGATGTATTTCAGTAGTATATAGAATTTGTATTATAAAAAACACTCATATGTAAACAATGCCAGGCCACGGGTAACAATATTTTCAACAATTCTTGACTAGAAATTCTAATTGGGTTGGATATAGTTCACAATTGATTTTCGCTGTGAAATTGATGTAAGCTGGACTGAACTTAATAAAAAATTGCGTCTTGACAAGGCCCTCACTGTCAACTGAAGTGAGAACGCCGGGACGAGACGCCAATTTGTATGGACTTAAGGCCGTTAAAAGCTATATTGAATCAATA
This sequence comes from Melangyna quadrimaculata, assembly GCA_949320155.1. Taxonomy (NCBI): domain Eukaryota; kingdom Metazoa; phylum Arthropoda; class Insecta; order Diptera; family Syrphidae; genus Melangyna; species Melangyna quadrimaculata. The sequence continues at coordinate 341,600,084 of OX439483.1, read as the reverse complement.
ATTCAGCAAGTCCAATTAAATAATGCTAAGTCTTCTACTTGGCTGATGTATTTCAGTAGTATATAGAATTTGTATTATAAAAAACACTCATATGTAAACAATGCCAGGCCATGGGTAACAAAATTTCCAACAATTCTTGATTAGAAATTCTAATTGGGTTCGATATAGTTCACAATTGATTTTCGCTGTAAAATTGATGTAAGCTGGACTGAACTTAATGAAAATTGCGTCTTGACAAGGCCTTCACTGTCAACTGAAGAGTCCAAGTTAGAACGCCGGGACGAAACGCCAATTTGTATGGACTAAATAATTCAACAAGTCCAATTAAATAATGCTAAGTCTTATACTTGGCTGATGTATTTCAGTAGTATATAGAATTTGTATTATAAAAAACACTCATATGTAAACAATGCCAGGCCACGGGTAACAATATTTTCAACAATTCTTGACTAGAAATTCTAATTGGGTTGGTTATAGTTCACAATTGATTTTCGCTGTGAAATTGATGTAAGCTGGACTGAACTTAATAAAAAATTGCGTCTTGACAAGGTCCTCACTGTCAACTGAAGTGAGAACGCCGGGACGAAACGCCAATTTGTATGGACTTAAGGCCATTAAAAGCTTTATTGAATCAATAATTCAACAAGTCCAATTAAATAATGCTAAGTCTTCTACTTGGCTGATGTATTTCAGTAGTATATAGAATTTGTATTATAAAAGACACTCATATGTTAACAATGCCAGGCCACGGGTAACAAAATTTCCAACAATTCTTGATTAGAAATTCTAATTGGGTTGGATATAGTTCACAATTGATTTTCGCTGTAAAATTGATGTAAGCTGGACTGAACTTAGTGAAAATTGCGTCTTGGCAAGGTCCTCACTGTAAAGTTAGAAGAGTCCAGGGGAGAATATCGGGACGAAACGCCAATTTGTATGGAGTAAATAATTCAACAAGTCCAATTAAATAATGCTAAGTCTTTTACTTGGCTGATGTATTTCAGTCGTATATAGAACTTGTATTATAAAAAACACTCATATGTAAACAATGCCAGGCCACGGGTAACAAAATTTCCAACAATTCTTGACTAGAAATTCTAATTGGGTTGGATATAGTTCACAATTGATTTTCGCTGGAAAATTGATGTAAGCTGGACTGAACTTAATAAAAATTTCGTCTTGACAAGGCCCTCACTGTCAACTGAAGTGATAACGCCGGGACGAAACGCCAATTTGTATGAACTTAAGGCCGTTAAAAGCTATATTGAATCAATAATTCAACAAGTGCAATTAAATAATGCTAAGTCTTCTACTTGGCTGATGTATTTCAGTAGTATATAGAATTTGTATTATAAAAGACACTCATATGTAAACAATGTCAGGCAACGGGTAACAAAATTTCCAACAATTCTTGATTAGAAATTCTAATTGGGTTGGATATAGTTCACAATTGATTTTCGCTGTAAAATTGATGTAAGCTGGACTGAACTTAATGAAAATTGCGTCTTGACAAGGCCCTCACTGTCAACTGAAGAGTCCAAGTGAGAACGCCGGGACGAAACGCCAATTTTTATGGACTAAAGGCCGTTTAAAGCTATATTGAATCAATAATTCAACGAGTCCAATTAAATTATGCTAAGTCTTCTACTTGGCTGATGTATTTCAGTAGTATATAGAATTTGTATTATAAAAAACACTTATATGTAAACAATGCCAGGCCACGGGTAACAAAATTTCCAACAATTCTTGATTAGAAATTCTAATTGGGCTGGATATAATTCACAATTTATTTTCGCTGTAAAATTGATGTAAGCTGGACTGAACTTAATAAAAATTGCGTCTGGACAAGGCCCTCACTGTCAACTGAAGAGTCCAAGTGAGAACGCCGGGACGATACGCCAATTTGTATGGACTAAAGGGTCAAAAGCTATATTGAATCAAAAGTTCAACAAGTCCAATTAAATAATGCTAAGTCTTCTACTTGGCTGATGTATTTCAGTAGTATATAGAATTTGTATTATAAAAAACACTCATATGTAAACAATGCCAGGCCACGGGTAACAAAATTTCCAACAATACTTGACTAGAAATTCTATTTGGGTTGTATATAGTTCACAATTGATTTTCGCTGTAAAATTGATGTAAGCTGGACTGAACTTAATAAAAATTGCGTCTTGACAAGGCCCTCACTGTCAACTGAAGTGAGAACGCCGGGACGAAACGCCAATTTGTATGGACTTAAGGCCGTTAAAAGCTATATTGAATCAATAATTCAACAAGTGCAATTAAATAATGCTAAGTCTTCTACTTGGCTGATGTATTTCAGTAGTATATAGAATTTGTATTATAAAAGACACTCATATGTAAACAATGCCAGGTCACGGGTAACAAAATTTCAAACAATTCTTGATTAGAAATTCTAATTGGGCTGGATATAGTTGACAATTGATTTTCGCTGTAAAATTGATGTATGCTGGCCTGAACTTAATAAAAATTGCGCCTTGACAAGGCCCTCACTGTCAACTGAAGAGTCCAAGTGAGAATGCCGGGACGAAACGCCAATTCGTATGGACTAAAGGCCGTTAAAAGCTATATTGTATCAATAGTTCAACAAGTCCAATTAAATAATGCTAAGTCTTCTACTTGGCTGATGTATTTCAGTAGTATATAGAATTTGTATTATAAAAAACACTCATATGTAAACAATGCCAGGCCACGGGTAACAATATTTTCAACAATTCTTGACTAGAAATTCTAATTGGGTTGGATATAGTTCACAATTGATTTTCGCTGTGAAATTGATGTAAGCTGGACTGAACTTAATAAAAAATTGCGTCTTGACAAGGCCCTCACTGTCAACTGAAGTGAGAACGCCGGGACGAAACGCCAATTTGTATGGACTTAAGGCCGTTAAAAGCTATATTGAATCAATAATTCAGCAAGTCCAATTAAATAATGCTAAGTCTTCTACTTGGCTGATGTATTTCAGTAGTATATAGAATTTGTATTATAAAAAACACTCATATGTAAACAATGCCAGGCCATGGGTAACAAAATTTCCAACAATTCTTGATTAGAAATTCTAATTGGGTTCGATATAGTTCACAATTGATTTTCGCTGTAAAATTGATGTAAGCTGGACTGAACTTAATGAAAATTGCGTCTTGACAAGGCCTTCACTGTCAACTGAAGAGTCCAAGTTAGAACGCCGGGACGAAACGCCAATTTGTATGGACTAAATAATTCAACAAGTCCAATTAAATAATGCTAAGTCTTATACTTGGCTGATGTATTTCAGTAGTATATAGAATTTGTATTATAAAAAACACTCATATGTAAACAATGCCAGGCCACGGGTAACAATATTTTCAACAATTCTTGACTAGAAATTCTAATTGGGTTGGATATAGTTCACAATTGATTTTCGCTGTGAAATTGATGTAAGCTGGACTGAACTTAATAAAAAATTGCGTCTTGACAAGGTCCTCACTGTCAACTGAAGTGAGAACGCCGGGACGAAACGCCAATTTGTATGGACTTAAGGCCGTTAAAAGCTTTATTGAATCAATAATTCAACAAGTCCAATTAAATAATGCTAAGTCTTCTACTTGGCTGATGTATTTCAGTAGTATATAGAATTTGTATTATAAAAGACACTCATATGTAAACAATGCCAGGCCACGGGTAACAAAATTTCCAACAATTCTTGATTAGAAATTCTAATTGGGTTGGATATAGTTCACAATTGATTTTCGCTGTAAAATTGATGTAAGCTGGACTGAACTTAGTGAAAATTGCGTCTTGGCAAGGTCCTCACTGTCAACTGAAGAGTCCAGGGGAGAATATCGGGACGAAACGCCAATTTGTATGGAGTAAATAATTCAACAAGTCCAATTAAATAATGCTAAGTCTTTTACTTGGCTGATGTATTTCAGTAGTATATAGAACTTGTATTATAAAAAACACTCATATGTAAACAATGCCAGGCCACGGGTAACAAAATTTCCAACAATTCTTGACTAGAAATTCTAATTGGGTTGGATATAGTTCACAATTGATTTTCGCTGGAAAATTGATGTAAGCTGGACTGAACTTAATAAAAATTGCGTCTTGACAAGGCCCTCACTGTCAACTGAAGTGATAACGCCGGGACGAAACGCCAATTTGTATGAACTTAAGGCCGTTAAAAGCTATATTGAATCAATAATTCAACAAGTGCAATTAAATAATGCTAAGTCTTCTACTTGGCTGATGTATTTCAGTAGTATATAGAATTTGTATTATAAAAGACACTCATATGTAAACAATGCCAGGCCACGGGTAACAAAATTTCCAACAATTCTTGACTAGAAATTCTAATTGGGTTGGATATAGTTCACAATTGATTTTCGCTGTAAAATTGATGTAAGCTGGACTGAACTTAATGAAAATTGCGTCTTGACAAGGCCCTCACTGTCAACTGAAGAGTCCAAGTGAGAACGCCGGGACGAAACGCCAATTTTTATGGACTAAAGGCCGTTTAAAGCTATATTGAATCAATAATTCAACGAGTCCAATTAAATTATGCTAAGTCTTCTACTTGGCTGATGTATTTCAGTAGTATATAGAATTTGTATTATAAAAAACACTTATATGTAAACAATGCCAGGCCACGGGTAACAAAATTTCCAAAAATTCTTGATTAGAAATTTTAATTGGGCTGGATATAATTCACAATTTATTTTCGCTGTAAAATTGATGTAAGCTGGACTGAACTTAATAAAAATTGCGTCTGGACAAGGCCCTCACTGTCAACTGAAGAGTCCAAGTGAGAACGCCGGGACGAAACGCCAATTTGTATGGACTAAAGGGTTAAAAGCTATATTGAATCAAAAGTTCAACAAGTCCAATTAAATAATGCTAAGTCTTCTACTTGGCTGATGTATTTCAGTAGTATATAGAATTTGTATTATAAAAAACACTCATATGTAAACAATGCCAGGCCACGGGTAACAAAATTTCCAACAATACTTGACTAGAAATTCTATTTGGGTTGTATATAGTTCACAATTGATTTTCGCTGTAAAATTGATGTAAGCTGGACTGAACTTAATAAAAATTGCGTCTTGACAAGGCCCTCACTGTCAACTGAAGTGAGAACGCCGGGACGAAACGCCAATTTGTATGGACTTAAGGCCGTTAAAAGCTATATTGAATCAATAATTCAACAAGTGCAATTAAATAATGCTAAGTCTTCTACTTGGCTGATGTATTTCAGTAGTATATAGAATTTGTATTATAAAAGACACTCATATGTAAACAATGCCAGGTCACGTGTAACAAAATTTCAAACAATTCTTGATTAGAAATTCTAATTGGGCTGGATATAGTTGACAATTGATTTTCGCTGTAAAATTGATGTATGCTGGCCTGAACTTAATAAAAATTGCGCCTTGACAAGGCCCTCACTGTCAACTGAAGAGTCCAAGTGAGAATGCCGGGACGAAACGCCAATTCGTATGGACTAAAGGCCGTTAAAAGCTATATTGTATTAATAGTTCAACAAGTCTTATTAAATAATGCTAAGTCTTCTACTTGGCTGATGTATTTCAGTAGTATATAGAATTTGTATTATAAAAAACACTCATATGTAAACAATGCCAGGCCACGGGTAACAATATTTTCAACAATTCTTGACTAGAAATTCTAATTGGGTTGGATATAGTTCACAATTGATTTTCGCTGTGAAATTGATGTAAGCTGGACTGAACTTAATAAAAAATTGCGTCTTGACAAGGCCCTCACTGTCAACTGAAGTGAGAACGCCGGGACGAAACGCCAATTTGTATGGACTTAAGGCCGTTAAAAGCTATATTGAATCAATAATTCAGCAAGTCCAATTAAATAATGCTAAGTCTTCTACTTGGCTGATGTATTTCAGTAGTATATAGAATTTGTATTATAAAAAACACTCATATGTAAACAATGCCAGGCCATGGGTAACAAAATTTCCAACAATTCTTGATTAGAAATTCTAATTGGGTTCGATATAGTTCACAATTGATTTTCGCTGTAAAATTGATGTAAGCTGGACTGAACTTAATGAAAATTGCGTCTTGACAAGGCCTTCACTGTCAACTGAAGAGTCCAAGTTAGAACGCCGGGACGAAACGCCAATTTGTATGGACTAAATAATTCAACAAGTCCAATTAAATAATGCTAAGTCTTATACTTGGCTGATGTATTTCAGTAGTATATAGAATTTGTATTATAAAAAACACTCATATGTAAACAATGCCAGGCCACGGGTAACAATATTTTCAACAATTCTTGACTAGAAATTCTAATTGGGTTGGATATAGTTCACAATTGATTTTCGCTGTGAAATTGATGTAAGCTGGACTGAACTTAATAAAAAATTGCGTCTTGACAAGGTCCTCACTGTCAACTGAAGTGAGAACGCCGGGACGAAACGCCAATTTGTATGGACTTAAGGCCGTTAAAAGCTTTATTGAATCAATAATTCAACAAGTCCAATTAAATAATGCTAAGTCTTCTACTTGGCTGATGTATTTCAGTAGTATATAGAATTTGTATTATAAAAGACACTCATATGTAAACAATGCCAGGCCACGGGTAACAAAATTTCCAACAATTCTTGATTAGAAATTCTAATTGGGTTGGATATAGTTCACAATTGATTTTCGCTGTAAAATTGATGTAAGCTGGACTGAACTTAGTGAAAATTGCGTCTTGGCAAGGTCCTCACTGTCAACTAAAGAGTCCAGGGGAGAATATCGGGACGAAACGCCAATTTGTATGGAGTAAATAATTCAACAAGTCCAATTAAATAATGCTAAGTCTTCTACTTGGCTGATGTATTTCAGTAGTATATAGAATTTGTATTATAAAAGACACTCATATGTAAACAATGCCAGGCCACGGGTAACAAAATTTCCAACAATTCTTGACTAGAAATTCTAATTGGGTTGGATATAGTTCACAATTGATTTTCGCTGTAAAATTGATGTAAGCTGGACTGAACTTAATGAAAATTGCGTCTTGACAAGGCCCTCACTGTCAACTGAAGAGTCCAAGTGAGAACGCCGGGACGAAACGCCAATTTTTATGGACTAAAGGCCGTTTAAAGCTATATTGAATCAATAATTCAACGAGTCCAATTAAATTATGCTAAGTCTTCTACTTGGCTGATGTATTTCAGTAGTATATAGAATTTGTATTATAAAAAACACTTATATGTAAACAATGCCAGGCCACGGGTAACAAAATTTCCAAAAATTCTTGATTAGAAATTTTAATTGGGCTGGATATAATTCACAATTTATTTTCGCTGTAAAATTGATGTAAGCTGGACTGAACTTAATAAAAATTGCGTCTGGACAAGGCCCTCACTGTCAACTGAAGAGTCCAAGTGAGAACGCCGGGACGAAACGCCAATTTGTATGGACTAAAGGGTTAAAAGCTATATTGAATCAAAAGTTCAACAAGTCCAATTAAATAATGCTAAGTCTTCTACTTGGCTGATGTATTTCAGTAGTATATAGAATTTGTATTATAAAAAACACTCATATGTAAACAATGCCAGGCCACGGGTAACAAAATTTCCAACAATACTTGACTAGAAATTCTATTTGGGTTGTATATAGTTCACAATTGATTTTCGCTGTAAAATTGATGTAAGCTGGACTGAACTTAATAAAAATTGCGTCTTGACAAGGCCCTCACTGTCAACTGAAGTGAGAACGCCGGGACGAAACGCCAATTTGTATGGACTTAAGGCCGTTAAAAGCTATATTGAATCAATAATTCAACAAGTGCAATTAAATAATGCTAAGTCTTCTACTTGGCTGATGTATTTCAGTAGTATATAGAATTTGTATTATAAAAGACACTCATATGTAAACAATGCCAGGTCACGTGTAACAAAATTTCAAACAATTCTTGATTAGAAATTCTAATTGGGCTGGATATAGTTGACAATTGATTTTCGCTGTAAAATTGATGTATGCTGGCCTGAACTTAATAAAAATTGCGCCTTGACAAGGCCCTCACTGTCAACTGAAGAGTCCAAGTGAGAATGCCGGGACGAAACGCCAATTCGTATGGACTAAAGGCCGTTAGAAGCTATATTGTATTAATAGTTCAACAAGTCCAATTAAATAATGCTAAGTCTTCTACTTGGCTGATGTATTTCAGTAGTATATAGAATTTGTATTATAAAAAACACTCATATGTAAACAATGCCAGGCCACGGGTAACAATATTTTCAACAATTCTTGACTAGAAATTCTAATTGGGTTGGATATAGTTCACAATTGATTTTCGCTGTGAAATTGATGTAAGCTGGACTGAACTTAATAAAAAATTGCGTCTTGACAAGGCCCTCACTGTCAACTGAAGTGAGAACGCCGGGACGAAACGCCAATTTGTATGGACTTAAGGCCGTTAAAAGCTATATTGAATCAATAATTCAGCAAGTCCAATTAAATAATGCTAAGTCTTCTACTTGGCTGATGTATTTCAGTAGTATATAGAATTTGTATTATAAAAAACACTCATATGTAAACAATGCCAGGCCATGGGTAACAAAATTTCCAACAATTCTTGATTAGAAATTCTAATTGGGTTCGATATAGTTCACAATTGATTTTCGCTGTAAAATTGATGTAAGCTGGACTGAACTTAATGAAAATTGCGTCTTGACAAGGCCTTCACTGTCAACTGAAGAGTCCAAGTTAGAACGCCGGGACGAAACGCCAATTTGTATGGACTAAATAATTCAACAAGTCCAATTAAATAATGCTAAGTCTTATACTTGGCTGATGTATTTCAGTAGTATATAGAATTTGTATTATAAAAAACACTCATATGTAAACAATGCCAGGCCACGGGTAACAATATTTTCAACAATTCTTGACTAGAAATTCTAATTGGGTTGGATATAGTTCACAATTGATTTTCGCTGTGAAATTGATGTAAGCTGGACTGAACTTAATAAAAAATTGCGTCTTGACAAGGTCCTCACTGTCAACTGAAGTGAGAACGCCGGGACGAAACGCCAATTTGTATGGACTTAAGGCCGTTAAAAGCTTTATTGAATCAATAATTCAACAAGTCCAATTAAATAATGCTAAGTCTTCTACTTGGCTGATGTATTTCAGTAGTATATAGAATTTGTATTATAAAAGACACTCATATGTAAACAATGCCAGGCCACGGGTAACAAAATTTCCAACAATTCTTGATTAGAAATTCTAATTGGGTTGGATATAGTTCACAATTGATTTTCGCTGTAAAATTGATGTAAGCTGGACTGAACTTAGTGAAAATTGCGTCTTGGCAAGGTCCTCACTGTCAACTAAAGAGTCCAGGGGAGAATATCGGGACGAAACGCCAATTTGTATGGAGTAAATAATTCAACAAGTCCAATTAAATAATGCTAAGTCTTTTACTTGGCTGATGTATTTCAGTAGTATATAGAACTTGTATTATAAAATACACTCATATGTAAACAATGCCAGGCCACGGGTAACAAAATTTCCAACAATTCTTGATTAGAAATTCTAATTGGGTTGGATATAGTTCACAATTGATTTTCGCTGTAAAATTGATGTATGCTGGACTGAACTTAATAAAATTTGCGTCTTGACAAGGCCCTCACTGTCAACTGAAGAGTCCAAGTGAAACGCGTTCTGGGACGAAACGCCAATTTTTATGGACTAAAGGCCGTTAAAAGCTATATTGAATAAATAATTCAGCAAGTCCAATTAAATAATGCTAAGTCTTCTACTTGGCTGATGTATTTCAGTAGTGTATAGAATTTGTATTATAAAAAACACTCATATGTAAACAATGCCAGGCCAAGGGTAACAAAATTTCCAACAATTCTTGATTAGAAATTCTAATTGGGTTGGATATAGTTCACAATTGATTTTCGCTGTAAAATTGATGTAAGCTGGACTGAACTTAATGAAAATTGCGTCTTGACAAGGCCTTCACTGTCAACTGAAGAGTCCAAGTTAGAACGCCAGGACGAAACGCCAATTTGTATGGACTAAATAATTCAACAAGTCCAATTAAATAATGCTAAGTCTTCTACTTGGCTGATGTATTTCAGTAGTATTTAGAATTTGTATTATAAAAAACACTCATATGTAAACAATGCCAGGCCACGGGTAACAATATTTTCAACAATTCTTAACTAGAAATTCTAATTGGGTTGGATATAGTTCACAATTGATTTTCGCTGTGAAATTGATGTAAGCTGGACTGAACTTAATAAAAAATTGCGTCTTGACAAGGCGCTCACTGTCAACTGAAGTGAGAACGCCGGGACGAAACGCCAATTTGTATGGACTTAAGGCCGTTTAAAGCTATATTGAATCAATAATTCAACAAGTCCAATTAAATAATGCTAAGTCTTCTACTTGGCTGATGTATTTCAGTAGTATATAGAATTTGTATTATAAAAGACCCTCATATGTAAACAATGCCAGGCCACGGGTAACAAAATTTCCAACAATTCTTGATTAGAAATTCTAATTGGGTTGGATATAGTTGACAATTGATTTTCGCTGTAAAATTGATGTAAGCTGGATTGTACTTAATGAAAATTGCGTCTTGACAAGGCCCTCACTGTCAACTGAAGAGTCCAAGTGAGAACGCCGGGACGAAACGCCAATTTGTATCGACTAAATAATTCAACAAGTCCAATTAAATAATGCTAAGTCTTCTACTTGGCTGATGTATTTCAGTAGTATATAGAATTTGTATTATAAAAAACACTCATATGTAAACAATGCCAGGCCACGGGTAACAAAATTTCCAACAATTCTTGACTAGAAATTCTAATTGGGTTGGATATAGTTCACAATTGATTTTCGCTGTAAAATTGATGTAAGCTGGACTGAAGTTAATAAAAATTGCGTCACTGTCAACTGAAGTGAGAACGCCGGGACGAAACGCCAATTTGTATGGACTTAAGGCCGTTAAAAGCTATATTGAATCAATAATTCAACAAGTTCAATTAAATAATGCTAAGTCTTCTACTTGGCTGATGTATTTCAGTAGTATATAGAATTTGTATTATAAAAGACACTCATATGTAAACAATGCCAGGCCACGGGTAACAAAATTTCCAACAATTCTTGATTAGAAATTCTAATTGGGTTGGATATAGTTGACAATTGATTTTCGCTGTAAAATTGATGTAAGCTGGATTGAACTTAATGAAAATTGCGTCTTGACAAGGCCCTCACTGTCAACTGAAGAGTCCAAGTGAGAACGCCGGGACGAAACGCCTATTTTTATGGACTTAAGGGTTAAAAGCTATATTGAATCAATAATTCAACAAGTCCATTTAAATAATGCTAAGTCTTCTACTTGGCTGATGTATTTCAGTAGTATAAAGAATTTGTATTATAAAATACACTCATATGTAAACAATGCCAGGCCACGGGTAACAAAATTTCCAACAATTCTTGATTAGAAATTCTAATTGGGGTGGATATAGTTCACAATTGATTTTCGCTGTAAAATTGATGTAAGCTGGACTGTACTTAATGAAAATTGCGTCTTGACAAGGCCCTCACTGTCAACTGAAGAGGAACGCCGGGACGAAACGCCAATTTGTATGGACTAAATAATTCAAAAAGTCCAATCAAATAATGCTAAGTCTTCTTATTGGCTGATGTATTTCAGTAGTATATAGCATTTGTATTATAAAAATACTCATATGTAAACAATGCCAGGCCACGGGTAACAACATTTCCAACAATTCTTGACTAGAAATTCTAATTGGGTTGGATATAGTTCACAATTAATTTTCGCTGAGAAATTGATGTAAGCTGGACTGAACTTAATATAAAATTGCGTCTTGACAAGGCCCTCACTGTCAACTGAAGTGAGATCGCCGGGACGAAACGCCAATTTGTATGGACTTAAGGCCGTTAAAAGCTATATTGAATCAATAATTCAACAAGTCCAATTAAATAATGCTAAGTCTTCTACTTTGCTGATGTATTTCAGTAGTATATAGAATTTGTATTATAAAAAACACTCTTATGTAAACAATGCCAGGCCACGGGTAACAAAATTTCCAACAATTCTTGATCAGAAATTCTAATTGGGTTGGATATAGTTTACAATTGATTTTCGCTTTAAAATTGATGTATGCTGAACTGAACTTAATAAAAATTGCGTCTTGACAAGGACCTCACTGTCAACTGAAGAGTCCAAGTGAGAACGCCGCGACGAAACGCCAATTTGTAAGGACTAAAGGGTTAAAAGCTATATTGAATCAATAATTCAACAAGTCCAATTAAATAATGCTAAGTCTTCTACTTGGCTGATGTATTTCAGTAGTATATAGAATTTGTATTATAAAAGACACTCATATGTAAACAATGCCAGGCCACGGGTAACAATATTTTCAACAATTCTTGACTAGAAATTCTAATTGGGTTGGATATAGTTCACAATTGATTTTCGCTGTGAAATTAATGTAAGCTGGACTGAACTTAATACAAAATTGCGTCTTGACAAGGCCCTCACTGTCAACTGAAGTGAGAACGCCGGGACAAAACGCCAATTTGTATGGACTTAAGGCCGTTAAAAGCTATATTGAATCAATAATTCAACAAGTCCAATTAAATAATGCTAAGTCTTCTACTTGGCTGATGTATTTCAGTAGTATATAGAATTTGTATTATAAAAGACACTCATATGTAAACAATGCCAGGCCACGGGTAACAAAATTTCCAACAATTCTTGATTAGAAATTCTAATTGGGTTGGATATAGTTCACAATTGATTTTCGCTGTAAAATTGATGTAAGCTGGACTGAACTTAATGAAAATTGCGTCTTGGCAAGGTCCTCACTGTCAACTGAAGAGTCCAGGGGAGAACACCGGGACGAAACGCCAATTTGTATGGAGTAAATAATTCAACAAGTCCAATTAAATAATGCTAAGTCTTCTACTTGGCTGATGTATTTCAGTAGTATATAGAATTTGTATTATAAAATACACTCATATGTAAACAATGCCAGGCCACGGGTAACAAAATTTCCAACAATTCTTGATTAGAAATTCTAATTGGGTTGGATATAGTTGAAAATTGATTTTCGCTGTAAAATTGATGTATGCTGGACTGAACTTAATAAAATTTGCGTCTTGACAAGGCCCTCACTGTCAACTGAAGAGTCCAAGTGAAACGCGTTCCGGGACGAAACGCCAATTTTTATGGACTAAAGGCCGTTAAAAGCTATATTGAATAAATAATTCAGCAAGTCCAATTAAATAATGCTAAGTCTTCTACTTGGCTGATGTATTTCAGTAGTATATAGAATTTGTATTATAAAAGACACTCATATGTAAACAATGCCAGGCCACGGGCAAGAAAATTTCCAACAATTCTTGATTAGAAATTCTAATTGGGTTGGATATAGTTCACAATTGATTTTCGCTGTAAAATTGATGTAAGCTGGACTAAACTTAATGAAAATTGCGTCTTGACAAGGCCTTCACTGTCAACTGAAGAGTCCAAGTTAGAACGCCGGGACGAAACGCCAATTTGTATGGACTAAATAATTCAACAAGTCCAATTAAATAATGCTAAGTCTTCTACTTGGCTGATGTATTTCAGTAGTATATAGAATTTGTATTATAAAAAAAACTAATATGTAAACAATGCCAGGCCACGGGTAACAAAATTTCCAACAGTTCTTGATCAGAAATTCTAATTGGGTTGGATATAGTTCACAATTGATTTTAGCTGTAAAATTGATGTAAGCTGGACTGAACTTAATAAAAATTGCGTCTTGACAAGGCCCTCACTGTCAACTGAAGTGAGAACGCCGGGACGAAACGCCAATTTGTATGGACTTAAGGCCGTGAAAAGCTATATTGAATCAATAATTAGTCCAATTAAATAATGCTAAGTCTTCTACTTGGCTGATGTATTTCAGTAGTATATAGAATTTGTATTATAAAAGACACTCATATGTAAACAATGCCAGGGCACGAGTAACAAAATTTCCAACAATTCTTGATTAGAAATTCTAATTGGGTTGGATATAGTTCACAATTGATTTTCGCTGTAAAATTGATGTAAGCTGGACTGAACTTAATGAAAATTGCGTCTTGGCAAGGTCCTCACTGTCAACTGAAGAGGCCAGCGGAGAATGCCGGGACGAAACGCCAATTTGTATGGACTAAATAATTCAACAAGTCCAATTAAAAATTTCCAACAATTCTTGATTAGAAATTCTAATTGGGTTGGATATAGTTGACAATTGATTTTCGCTGTAAAATTGATGTATGCTGGACTGAACTTAATAAAATTTGCGTCTTGACAAGGCCCTCACTGTCAACTGAAGCGTCCAAGTGAAACGCGTGCCGGGACGAAACGCCAATTTGTATGGACTAAAGGCCGTTAAAAGCTATATTGAATAAATAATTCAGCAAGTCCAATTAAATAATGCTAAGTCTTCTACTTGGCTGATGTATTTCAGTAGTATATAGAATTTGTATTATAAAAAACACTCATATGTAAACAATGCCAGGCCACGGGTAACAAAATTTCCAACAATTCTTGATTAGAAATTCTAATTGGGTTGGATATAGTTCACAATTGATTTTCGCTGTAAAATTGATGTAAGCTGGACTGAACTTAATGAAAATTGCGTCTTGACCAGGCCTTCACTGTCAACTGAAGAGTCCAAGTTAGAACGCGTGCCGGGACGAAACGCCAATTTTTATGGACTAAAGGCCGTTAAAAGCTATATTGAATCAATAATTCAGCAAGTCCAATTAAAACGCAAAAGACCTATCTAACTTAGGAGCCATATTCAGTAATTTATTGGGATTAGAATGAGAGGAAGGAGAAGTATTGTAAGGGGTGTCGGATTCTGTATCACTATCTGTTTCGGACGAGTTTAACGTTGATTCGGATTCGTCGGTTTTATTTATTTCACCTTGAGACATGTATACAATAATTACTTACATATATGTATATATATAAAAAAAATCTTAGGGCTACGCAAGAATTAAATTAATGATAAGAAAATAGTAAAGAAAAATAATTAAAAGATAGCTTACTAGTAAAAAAAATTGTATTTGAAAATTCTGCTTTGTAAAATGATGATAATAGGTTGTTGGTGGATGCAGCGGGTTAAAGATGGATGCGGAGGGTTACAGATGAATGTGTAGTCCTTAGTTCTCTCAGATTTTGTTTTTCACTGATTGTTGTTTTGTTATGGGTTTTTTTTATCACTGATTGTAGTTTTTTTTTTTTTGTTTGTAATATATATTTTTTTTTTCACTTGGTTTTTAGTTTCTTTTGCTTGATTTGTTTTTTTTTTTTTTTGATTTGCAGAAGGAAGGTATCACTTATTTATTTATTAGTTATTTTTTTGTTTCCACTTCAAGTTATTATTTTGTTTCACTTCTTGTTGTTTTTCTTTTTTAACACTTTGCACTTGTCACTTTTCAGGCAAACCCCACATCTGACACCAATTTTTGTTGTGCTATATTTTATTACCTGAGAAGCACGATTCTCAGTTGGGTTTTTACCTGTATTTTCGTGTATTTTTCTTTAGTGTCTAGTGAAAAAAGAATAAAAGTAAATAGTTTCTTTCGGTAACTGAATTGTACCTTTAAGTTTTATTTTATTTTTGAAAAGCTTATATTTAGGTCTTATGGTTATTCTTAACAATTAATTTTACAATTAAAGAGATTTAGTAAAGAAATAGAATATAAAATATTTTAAAGAAACCGTCCGACTGGTTCGATATCAAGAAACAGAGTCCCCTTGATAGCTCGTCACCCGACACGAAGAAAAAGGAAAAAGATGCAACATCAGCACAAGTGTGCCTGTGTGTAGTTGCGATACTAAATTTGGGATCAATACACGTTTAATGGGTTTGAAGAGTGTGTATTGGAAAGGGAGTGCATTGATTGTTGGATATAGAAAAATGGAAAAATGATGATCTGGGAATTATGGGTTTTATTTCAATGGAGCAGGCAATGAAATTGGAGAAGTTTAACGGATTGGAAAAGTGAATGGGTTTAAGTTGAGTGATCGTTGACTGCGTGGTTGACGACTTTGGAGTGTGATAGAATTTGTAAGAAATTAAAAGGAAATGATGATATGGGAATTTTAAGTAGGTCGGATATTGGTAAATCAAAAGAAATGATGACCATGGGAATTTGAAGTGGGATTGATATTGGTCAATCAAAGGAAATGATGACCATGGGAATTTAAAGTGGAGTTGAATGGATGGATGGGGTCATGAAAGGGCATGAGAAATGAGGTTGTGAAGTGCGTACTTTACAACAAGTGCCAAGTCTCCTACTTGGCTGATGTATTTCAGTAGTATATAGAATTTGTATTATAAAAAACACTCATATGTAAACAATGCCAGGCCAAGGGTAACAAAATTTCCAACAATTCTTGATCAGAAATTCTAATTGGGTTGGATATAGTTGACAATTGATTTTCGCTGTAAAATTGATGTATGCTGAACTGAACTTAATAAAAATTGCGTCTTGACAAGGCCCTCACTGTCAACTGAAGAGTCCAAGTGAGAACGCCGGGACGAAACGCCAATTTGTATGGACTAAATAATTCAACAAGTCCAATTAAATAATTCTAAGTCTTATTATTGGCTGATGTATTTCAGTAGTATATAGAATTTGTATTATAAAAAACACTCATATGTAAACAATGCTAGGCCACGGGTAACAAGATTATCAACAATTCTTGACTAGAAATTCTAATTGGGTTGGATATAGTTCACAATTAATTTTCGCTTTGAAATTGATGTAAGGTGGACTGAATTTAATAAAAATTGCGTCTTGACAAGGCCCTCACTGTCAACTGAAGAGTCCTAGTGAGAACGCCGGGACGAAACGCCAATTTGTATGGGCTTAAGGCCGTTAAAAGCTATATTGAATCAATAATTCAACAAGTCCAATTAAATAATGCTAAGTCTTCTACTTGGCTGATGTATTTCAGTAGTATATAGAATTTGTATTATAAAAACACTCATATGTAAACAATGCCAGGCCAAGGGTAACAAAATTTCCAACAATTCTTGATCAGAAATTCTAATTGGATTGGATATAGTTGACAATTGATTTTCGCTGTATAATTGATGTATGCTGAACTGAAATTAATAAAAATTACGTCTTGACAAGGCCCTCACTGTCAACTGAAGAGTCCAAGTGAGAACGCCGGGACGAAACGCCAATTTGTATGGACTAAAGGGTTAAAAGCTATATTGAATCAATAATTCAACAAGTCCAATTAAATAATGCTTAGTCTTCTACTTGGCTGATGTATTTCAGTAGTATATAGAATTTGTATTATAAAAGACACTCATATGTAAACAATGCCAGGCCACGGGTAACAAAATTTCCAACAATTCTTGACTAGAAATTCTAATTGGGTTGGATATAATTCACAATTGATTTTCGCTGTAAAATTGATGTAAGCTGGACTGAACTTAATGAAAATTCCGTCTTGACAAGGCCCTCACTGTCAACTGAAGAGTCCAAGTGAGAACGCCAGGACGAAACGCCAATTTGTATGGACTAAATAATTCAACAAGTCCAATTAAATAATGCTAAGTCTTCTACTTGGCTGATGTATTTCAGTAGTATATAGAATTTGTATTATAAAAAAACACTCATATGTAAACAATGCCAGGCCACGGGTAATAAAATTTCCAACAATTCTTGAATAGAAATTCTAATTGGGTTGGATATAGTTCACAATTGATTTTCGCTGTAAATTTGATGTAAGCTGGACTGAACTTAATAAAAATTGCGTCTTGACAAGGCCCTCACTGTCAACTGAAGAGTCCAAGTGAGAACGCCGGGACGAAACGCCAATTTGTATGGACTAAACAATTCAACAAGTCTAACTAAATAATGCTAAGTCTTCTACTTGGCTGATGTATTTCAGTAGTATATAGAATTTGTATTATAAAAAAATACTCATATGTAAGCAATGCCAGGCCACGGTTAACAAAATTTTCAACAATTCTTTACTAGAAATTCTAATTGGGTTGGATATAGTTCACAATTGATTTTCGCTGTAAAATTGATGTATTTCAGTAGTATATAGAATTTGTATTATAAAATACACTCATATGTAAACAATGCCAGGCCACGGGTAACAACATTTCCAACAATTCTTGACTAGAAATTCTAATTGGGTTGGATATAGTTCACAACTAACTTTCGCTGTGAAATTGATGTAAGCTGGACTGAACTTAATAAGAAATTGCATCTTGACAAGGCCCTCACTGTCAACTGAAGTGAGAACGCCGGGACGAAACGCCAATTTGTATGGACTAAATAATTCAACAAGTCCAATTAAATAATGCTAAGTCTTCTACTTGGCTGATGTATTTCAGTAGTATATAGAATTTGTATTATAAAATACACTCATATGTAAACAAATTTCCAACATTCTTGATTAGAAATTCTAATTGGGTTGGATATAGTTGACAATTGATTTTCGCTGTAAAACTGATGTATGCTGGACTGAACTTAATAAAAATTGTGTCTTGACAAGGCCCTCACTGTCAACTGAAGAGTCCAAGTTAGAACGCCGGGACGAAACGCCAATTTGTATGGACTAAATAATTCAATAATTCCAATTAAATAATGCTAAATCTTCTACTTGGCTGATGTATTTCAGTAGTATATAGAATTTGTATTATAAAAAACACTCATATGTAAACAATGCCAGGCCACGGGTAACAAAATTTCCAACAATTCTTGATAAGAAATTCTAATTGGTTTGGATATAGTTCACAATTGATTTTCGCTGTAAAATTGATGTATGCTGGACTGAACTTAATAAAAATTGCGTCTTGACAAGGCCCTCACTGTCAACTGAAGAGTCGAAGTGAGAACGCCGGGACGAAACGCCAATTTGTATGGACTAAACAATTCAACAAGTCCAATTAAATAATGCTAAGTCTTCTACTTGGCTGATGTATTTCAGTAGTATATAGAATTTGTATTATAAAAAAATACTCATATGTAAGCAATGCCAGGCCACGGGTAACAAAATTTCCAACAATTCTTTACTAGAAATTCTAATTGGGTTGGATATAGTTCACAATTGATTTTCGCTGTAAAATTGATGTATTTCAGTAGTATATAGAATTTGTATTATAAAATACACTCATATGTAAACAATGCCAGGCCACGGGTAACAACATTTCCAACAATTCTTGACTAGAAATTCTAATTGGGTTGGATATAGTTCACAACTAACTTTCGCTGTGAAATTGATGTAAGCTGGACTGAACTTAATAAGAAATTGCATCTTGACAAGGCCCTCACTGTCAACTGAAGTGAGAACGCCGGGACGAAACGCCAATTTGTATGGACTAAATAATTCAACAAGTCCAATTAAATAATGCTAAGTCTTCTACTTGGCTGATGTATTTCAGTAGTATATAGAATTTGTATTATAAAATACACTCATATGTAAACAATGCCAGGCCACTGGTAACAAAATTTCCAACATTCTTGATTAGAAATTCTAATTGGGTTGGATATAGTTCACAACTAACTTTCGCTGTGAAATTGATGTAAGCTGGACTGAAATTAATAAGAAGTTGCATCTTGACAAGGCCCTCACTGTCAAATGAAGAGTCCAAGTGAGAACGCCGGGACGAAACGCCAATGTGTATGGACTACAGGCCGTTAAAAGCTATATTGTATCAATAATTCAACAAGTCCAATTAAATAATGCTAAGTCTTCTACTTGGCTGATGTATTTCAGTAGTATATAGAATTTGTATTATAAAAAACACTCATATGTAAACAATGCCAGCCCACGTTTAACAAAATTTCGAACAATTCTTGATAAGAAATTCTAATTGGGTTGGATATAGTTCACAATTGATTTTCGCTGTAAAATTGATGTAAGCTGGACTGAACTTAATAAAAATTGCGCCTTGACAAGGCCCTCACTGTCAACTGAAAAGTCCAAGTGAGAACGCCGGGACGAAACGCCAAATATGGACTAAATAATTCAACAAGTCCAATTAAATAATGCTAAGTCTTCTACTTGGCTGATGTATTTCAGTAGTATATAGAATTTGTATTATAAAAAACACTCATATGTAAACAATGCCAGGCCACGGGTAACAAAATTTCCAACAATTCTTGATCAGAAATTCGAATTGGGTTGGATATAGTTGACAATTGATTTTCGCTGTAAAATTGATGTATGCTGAACTGAACTTAATAAAAATTGCGTCTTGACAAGGCCCTCACTGTCAACTGAAGAGTCCAAGTGAGAACGCCGGGACGAAACGCCAATTTTTATGGACAAAAGGGTTAAAAGCTTTATTGAATCAATAATTCAACAAGTCCACTTAAATAATGCTAAGTCTTCTACTTGGCTGATGTATTTCAGTAGTATTAAGTATTTGTATTATAACATACACTCATATGTAAACAATGCCAGGCCACGGGTAACAAAATTTCCAACAGTTCTTGATTAGAAATTCTAATTGGGTTGGATATAGTTCACAATTGATTTTCGCTGTAAAATTGATGTAAGCTGGACTGAACTTAATGAAAATTGCGTCTTGACAAGGCCCTCACTGTCAACTGAAAAGTCCAAGTGAGAACGCCGGGACGAAACGCCAAATATGGACTAAATAATTCAACAAGTCCAATTAAATAATGCTAAGTCTTCTACTTGGCTGATGTATTTCAGTAGTATATAGAATTTGTATTATAAAAAAAACTCATATGTAAACAATGCCAGGCCACGGGTAACAAAATTTCCAACAATTCTTGATCAGAAATTCTAATTGGGTTGGATATAGTTGACAATTGATTTTCGCTGTAAAATTGATGTATGCTGAACTGAACTTAATAAAAATTGCGTCTTGACAAGGCCCTCACTGTCAACTGAAGAGTCCAAGTGAGAACGCCGGGACGAAACGCCAATTTTTATGGACTAAAGGGTTAAAAGCTATATTGAATCAATAATTCAACAAGTCCAATTAAATAATGCTAAGTCTTCTACTTGGCTGATGTATTTCAGTAGTAAAAAGAATTTGTATTATAAAATACATTCATATGTAAACAATGCCAGGCCACGGGTAACAAAATTTCCAACAATTCTTGATTAGAAATTCTAATTGGGTTGGATATAGTTGACAATTGATTTTCGCTGTAAAATTGATGTATGCTGGACTGAACTTAATAAAAATTTCGTCTTGACAAGGCCCTCACTGTCAACTGAAGAGTCCAAGTTAGAACGCCGGGACGAAACGCCAATTTGTATGGACTAAATAATTCAACAATTCCAATTAAATAATGCTAAATCTTCTACTTGGCTGATGTATTTCAGTAGTATATAGAATTTGTATTATAAAAAACACTCATGTAAACAATGCCAGGCCACGGGTAACAACATTTCCAACAATTCTTGACTAGAAATTCTAATTGGGTTGGATATAGTTCACAATTGATTTTCGCTGTGAAATTGATGTAAGCTGGACTGAACTTAATAAAAAATAGCGTCTTGACAAGGCCTCACTGTCAACTGAAGTGAGAACGCCGGGACGAAACGCCAATTTGTATGGACATAAGGCCGTTAAAAGCTATATTGAATCAATAATTCAACAAGTCCAATTAAATAATGCTAAGTCTTCTACTTAGCTGATATATTTCAGTAGTATATAAAATTTGTATTATAAAACACTCATATGTAAACAATGCCAGCCCACGTTTAACAAAATTTCGAATAATTCTTGATTAGAAATTCTAATTGGGTTGGATATAATTCACAATTGATTTTCGCTGTAAAATTGATGTAAGCTGGACTGAACTTAATAAAAATTGCGTCTTGACAAGGCCCTCACTGTCAACTGAAAAGTCCAAGTGAGAACGCCGGGACGAAACGCCAAATATGGACTAAATAATTCAACAAGTCCAATTAAATAATGCTAAGTCTTCTACTTGGCTGATGTATTTCAGTAGTATATAGAATTTGTATTATAAAAAAAACTAATATGTAAACAATGCCAGGCCACGGGTAACAAAATTTCCAACAATTCTTGATCAGAAATTCGAATTGGGTTGGATATAGTTGACAATTGATTTTCGCTGTAAAATTGATGTACGCTGAACTGAACTTAATAAAAATTGCGTCTTGACAAGGCCCTCACTGTCAACTGAAGAGTCCAAGTGAGAACGCCGGGACGAAACGCCAATTTTTATGGACAAAAGGGTTAAAAGCTTTATTGAATCAATAATTCAACAAGTCCAATTAAATAATGCTAAGTCTTCTACTTGGCTGATGTATTTCAGTAGTATAAAGAATTTGTATTATAACATACACTCATATGTAAACAATGCCAGGCCACGGGTAACAAAATTTCCAACAATTCTTGATTAGAAATTCTAATTGGGTTGGATATAGTTCACAATTGTTTTTCGCTGTAAAATGGATGTAAGCTGGACTGAACTTAATGAAAATTGCGTCTTGACAAGGCCCTCACTGTCAACTGAAAAGTCCAAGTGAGAACGCCGGGACCAAACGCCAAATATGGACTAAATAATTCAACAAGTCCAATTAAATAATGCTAAGTCTTCTACTTGGCTGATGTATTTCAGTAGTATATAGAATTTGTATTATAAAAAAAACTAATATGTAAACAATGCCAGGCCACGGGTAACAAAATTTCCAACAGTTCTTGATCAGAAATTCTAATTGGGTTGGATATAGTTGACAATTGATTTTCCCTGTAAAATTGATGTATGCTGAACCGAACTTAATAAAAATTGCGTCTTGACAAGGCCCTCACTGTCAACTGAAGAGTCCAAGTGAGTACGCCGGGACGAAACGCCAATTTTTATGGACTAATGGGTTAAAAGCTATATTGAATCAATAATTCAACAAGTCCAATTAAATAATGCTAAGTCTTCTACTTGGCTGATGTATTTCAGTAGTATAAAGAATTTGTATTATAAAAGACACTCATATGTAAACAATGCCAGGCCACGGGTAACAAAATTTCCAACAATTCTTGATTAGAAATTCTAATTGGGTTGGATATAGTTGACAATTGATTTTCGCTGTAAAACTGATGTATGCTGGACTGAACTTAATAAAAATTTCGTCTTGACAAGGCCCTCACTGTCAACTGAAGAGTCCAAGTTAGAACGCCGGGACGAAACGCCAATTTGAATGGACTAAATAATTCAACAATTCCAATTAAATAATGTTAAATCTTCTACTTGGCTGATGTATTTCAGTAGTATATAGAATTTGTATTATAAAAAACACTCATATGTAAACAATGCCAGGCCACGGGTAACAACATTTCCAACAATTCTTGACTAGAAATTCTAATTGGGTTGAATATAGTTCACAATTGATTTTCGCTGTGAAATTGATATAAGCTGGACTGAACTTAATAAAAAATTGCGTCTTGACAAGGCCTCACTGTCAACTGAAGTGAGAACGCCGGGACGAAACGCCAATTTGTATGGACTTAAGGCCGTTAAAAGCTATATTGAATCAATAATTCAACAAGTCCAATTAAATAATGCTAAGTCTTCTACTTGGCTGATGTATTTCAGTAGTATATAGAATTTGTATTATAAAAGACACTCATATGTAAACAATGCCGGGTAACAAAATTTCCAACAATTCTTGATAGGAAATTCTAATTGGGTTGGATATAGTTGACAATTGTTGTTCGCTGTAAAATTGATGAAAGCTGGATTGAACTTAATAAAAATTTCGTCTTGACAAGGCCCTCACTGTCAACTGAAGTGAGAACGCCGGGACAAAACGCCAATTTGTATGGACTAAATAATTCAACAATTCCAATTAAATAATGCTAAGTCTTCTACTTGGCTGATGTATTTCAGTAGTATATAGAATTTGTATTATAAAAAACACTCATATGTAAACAATGCCAGGCCACGGGTAACAAAATTTCCAACAATTCTTGACTAGAAATTCTAATTGGGTTGGATATAGTTCACAATTGATTTTCGCTGTAAAATTGATGTAAGCTGGACTGAACTTAATAAAAATTTCGTCTTGACAAGGCCCTCACTGTCAACTGAAGTGAGAACGCCGGGACAAAACGCCAATTTGTATGGACTTAAGGCCGTTAAAAGCTATATTGAATCAATAATTCAACAAGTCCAATTAAATAATGCTAAGTCTTCTACTTGGCTGATGTATTTCAGTAGTATAAAGAATTTGTATTATAAAAAACACTCATATGTAAACAATGCCAGCCCACGTTTAACAAAATTTCGAACAATTCTTGATTAGAAATTCTAATTGGGTTGGATATAATACGATAGAATACGATATAATACGGCTTTCGTAGCAATAGGTCCACTGGTGATCTGATGGTATATCTCACCGAACAGTGGAACAAATCTTTACATCGTTTTGGAGAAAGTAAGATTATTGCACTTGATATTTCAAAAGCGTTTGATAGAGTTTGGCATCAAACTCTCTTATCGAAAATGCGTGCATTTGGTTTCGATGAACCTCTTCTTCGTTGGATTAGAAATTACCTTTCGGACCGTTCAATACAAGTTGTATTGGACGGTTTCAAGTCTGAAATCCACAAAATAAATGCTGGTGTGCCCCAGGGCTCCGTTTTGTCTCCGACTCTCTTCCTTATTTTTATAAATGATCTTTTGTCTGAAACTTCTAATCCATTAAACTGTTTTGCTGACGATAGTACCCTCAGTTTCTCATATTCGTTTACAGATTCTCATCCATGTCCTTCGGATGTGGAACTTGAAGGGCAGCGTATGATGAGCTCACTAAATTCTGATCTCGACAGCATTGTCCAATGGGGAATCAAAAAGCGCGTAGAATTTAATGCTTCTAAGACTCAATGTTGTCTCCTGTCGTTAAAGCGAAACCCACCCCCAATGCCGCTATCCATGGACGGCACTTGCATCGAGGAAACCGAACAGCTCTCAGTTCTCGGTATGTGTGTCACAGACCACCTTTTGTGGAATGACCACATATTTGATGTCGCCAAAAACGCTGCTAAGTGTTTAGGTTTTCTCCGTAGATGCAAGAAGTTTTTTTCCCCTTCTGATCTGGCTGTGATCTACAAAGCCTTTATTCGTCCAAAACTTGAGTACAATTCTCATGTTTGGGCAGGAGCTCCAAGAACTCACTTGAGTTTGTTGGACAGAATTCAAAAGAGAGCTTTAAAAATGATAGGCGAAAGATCTATAACAGAAACAATTACATCTCTCGAACACCGCCGTAATGTTTCGTGTCTTTCTCTATCTTATCGCTATTATTATAATCAGTGTTCTAGTGAAATAGCCAGTGGCATTCCCCCCCTTAAAAAATTCAACCGTAATACTCGCGCTTCTAGGAATGCCCATCAGTTCACCCTCGAGCCCAACTTCGGACGTACTGTAATGTACAGAGATTCTTTCTTCAGTCGCACCACACGAATGTGGAATGCTTTACCTGACTCGATTTTCCCCTCCCATTTCGATGTGCAAACGTTCAAAACCAATGTGCATCGGTATCTCCTTCTAAATCCTCTCCTACTTACCTAATCGCTCGTGCTGTGTTAAAATTTTAAGGGTAGCCATAACCCCTTTTGCGCGCGTGGAATATAAAAAAAAAAAAAAAAAAAAAAAATTCACAATTGATTTTCGCTGTAAAATTGATGTAAGCTGGACTGAACTTAATAAAAATTGCGTCTTGACAAGGCCCTCACTGTCAACTGAAAAGTCCAAGTGAGAACGCCGGGACGAAACGCCAAATATGGACTAAATAATTCAACAAGTCCAATTAAATAATGCTAAGTCTTCTACTTGGCTGATGTATTTCAGTAGTATATAGAATTTGTATTATAAAAAACACTCATATGTAAACAATGCCAGGCCACGGGTAACAAAATTTCCAACAATTCTTGATCAGAAATTCGAATTGGGTTGGCTACAGTTGACAATTGATTTTCGCTGTAAAATTGATGTATGCTGAACTGAACTTAATAAAAATTGCGTCTTGACAAGGCCCTCACTGTCAACTGAAGAGTCCAAGTTAGAACGCCGGGACGAAACGCCAATTTTTATGGACTAAAGGGGTAAAAGCTTTATTGAATCAATAATTCAACAAGTCCAATTAAATAATGCTAAGTCTTCAACTTGGCTGATGTATTTCAGTAGTATAAAGAATTTGTATTATAACATACACTCATATGTAAACAATGCGAGGCCACGGGTAACAAAATTTCCAACAATTCTTGATTAGAAATTCTAATTGGGTTGGATATAGTTCACAATTGATTTTCCCTGTAAAATTGATGTAAGCTGGACTGAACTTAATGAAAATTGCGTCTTGACAAGGCCCTCACTGTCAACTGTAAAGTCCAAGTGAGAACGCCGGGACGAAACGCCAAATATGGACTAAATAATTCAACAAGTCCAATTAAATAATGCTTAGTCTTCTACTTGGCTGATGTATTTCAGTAGTATATAGAATTTGTATTATAAAAAAAACTCATATGTAAACAATGCCAGGCCACGGGTAACAAAATTTCCAACAATTCTTGATCAGAAATTCTAATTGGGTTGGATATAGTTGACAATTGATTTTCGCTGTAAAATTGATGTATGCTGAACTGAACTTAATAAAAATTGCGTCTTGACAAGGCCCTCACTGTCAACTGAAGAGTCCAAGTGAGAACGCCGGGACGAAACGCCAATTTTTATGGACTAAAGGGTTAAAAGCTATATTGAATCAATAATTCAACAACTCCAATTAAATAATGCTAAGTCTTCTACTTGGCTGATGTATTTCAGTCGTATAAAGAATTTGTATTATAAAATACACTCATATGTAAACAATGCCAGGCCACGGGTAGCAAAATTTCCAACAATTCTTGATTAGAAATTCTAATTGGGTTGGATATAGTTCACAATTGATTCTCGCTGTGAAATTGATGTAAGCTGGACTGAACTTAATAAAAAATTGCGTCTTGACAAGGCCTCACTGTCAACTGAAGTGAGAACGCCGGGACGAAACGCCAATTTGTATGGACTTAAGGCCGTTAAAAGCTATATTGAATCAATAATTCAACAAGTCCAATTAAATAATGCTAAGTCTTCTACTTGGCTGATGTATTTCAGTAGTATATAGAATTTGTATTATAAAAGACACTCATATGTAAACAACGCCAGGCCACGGGTAACAAAATTTCCAACAATTCTTGATTAGAAATTCTAATTGGGTTGGATATAGTTGACAATTGATTTTCGCTGTAAAATTGATGTATGCTGGACTGAACTTAATAAAAATTTCGTCTTGACAAGGCCCTCACTGTCAACTGAAGAGTCCAAGTTAGAACGCCGGGACGAAACGCCAATTTGTATGGACTAAATAATTCAACAATTCCAATTAAATAATGCTAAATCTTCTACTTGGCTGATGTATTTCAGTAGTATATAGAATTTGTATTATAAAAAACACTAAAATGTAAACAATGCCAGGCCACGGGTAACAAAATTTCCAACAATTCTTGATTAGAAATTCTAATTGGGTTGGATATAGTTCACAATTGATTTTCGCTGTAAAATTGATGTAAGCTGGACTGAACTTAATGAAAATTGCGTCTTGACAAGGCCCTCACTCTCAACTGAAGAGTCCAAGTGAGAACGCCGGGACGAAACGCCAATTTGTATGGACTAAATAATTCAACAAGTCCAATTAAATAATGCTAAGTCTTCTACTTGGCTGATGTATTTCAGTAGTATATAGAATTTGTATTATAAATACACTCATATGTAAACAACGCAAGGCCACGGGTGACAAAATTTCCAACAATTCTTGATTAGAAATTCTAATTGGGTTGGACATAGTTGACAATTGATTTTCGCTGTAAAATTGATGTATGCTGTACTGAACTTAATAAAAATTGCGCCTTGACAAGGCCCTCACTGTCAAATGAAGAGTCCAAGTGAGAACGCCGGGACGAAACGCCAATTTGTATGGACTAAAGGCCGTTAAAAGCTATATTGTATCAATAATTCAACAAGTCCAATTAAATAATGCTAAGTCTTCTACTTGGCTGATGTATTTCAGTAGTATATAGAATTTGTATTATAAAAAACACTCATATGTAAACAATGCCAGCCCCCGTTGAACAAAATTTCGAACAATTCTTGATTAGAAATTCTAATTGGGTTGGCTATAGTTCACATTTGATTTTCGCTGTAAAATTGATGTAAGCTGGACTGAAGTTAATGAAAATTGCGTCTTGACAAGGCCCTCACTGTCAACTGAAAAGTCCAAGTGAGAACGCCGGGACGAAACGCCAAATATGGACTAAATAAGGCCACGGGTAACAACATTTCCAACAATTCTTGACTAGAAATTCTAATTGGGTTGGATATAGTTCACAATTGATTTTCGCTGTGAAACTGATGTAAGCTGGACTGAACTTAATAAAAAATTGCGTCTTGACAAGGCCCTCACTGTCAACTGAAGTGAGAACGCCGGGACGAAACGCCAATTTGTATGCACTTAAGGCCGTTAAAAGCTATATTGAATCAATAATTCAACAAGTCCAATTAAATAATGCTAAGTCTTCTACTTGACTGATGTATTTCAGTAGTATATAGAATTTGTATTATAAAAGACACTCATATGTAAACAATGCCAGGCCAAGGGTAACAAAATTTCCAACAATTCTTGATTAGAAATTCTAATTGGGTTGGATATAGTTAACAATTGATTTTCGCTGTAAAATTGATGTAAGCTGGACTGAACTTAATGAAAATTGCGTCTTGACAAGGCCCTCACTGTCAACTGAAGAGTCCAAGTGAGAACGCCGGGACGAAACGCCAATTTGTATGGACTAAATAATTCAACAAGTCCAATTAAATAATGCTAAGTCTTCTTATTGGCTGATGTATTTCAGTAGTATATAGAATTTGTATTATAAAAAACACTCACTCAGGCCACGGGTAACAACATTTCCAACAATTCTTGACTAGAAATTCTAATTGGGTTGGATATAGTTCACAACTAAATTTCGCTGTAAAATTGATGTATGCTGGACTGAACTTAATAAGAAATTGCATCTTGACAAGGCCCTCACTGTCAACTGAAGTGAGAACGCCGGGACGAAACGCCAATTTGTATGGACTTAAGGCCGTTAAAAGCTATATTGAATCAATAATTCAACAAGTGCAATTAAATAATGCTAAGTCTTCTACTTGGCTGATGTATTTCAGTAGTATATAGAATTTGTATTATAAATACACTCATATGTAAACAACGCCAGGCCACGGGTAACAAAATTTCCAACAATTCTTGATTAGAAATTCTAATTGGGTTGAATATAGTTGACAATTGATTTTCGCTGTAAAATTGATGTATGCTGTACTGAACTTAATACAAATTGCGCCTTGACAAGGCCCTCACTGTCAAATGAAGAGTCCAAGTGAGAACACCGGGACGAAACGCCAATTTGTATGGACTAAAGGCCGTTAAAAGCTATATTGTATCAATAATTCAACAAGTCCAATTAAATAATGCTAAGTCTTCTACTTGGCTGATGTATTTCAGTAGTATATAGAATTTGTATTATAAAAAACACTCATGTAAACAATTCCAGCCCACGTTTAACAAAATTTCGAACAATTCTTGATTCGAAATTCTAATTGGGTTGGATATAGTTCACATTTGATTTTCGCTGTAAAATTGATGTAAGCTGGACTGAGCTTTATGAAAATTGCGTCTTGACAAGGCCCCCACTGTCAACTGAAAAGTCCAAGTGAGAACGCCGGGACGAAACGCCAAATATGGACTAAATAAGGCCACGGGTAACAACATTTCCAACAATTCTTGACTAGAAATTCTAATTGGGTTGGATATAGTTCACAATTGATTTTCGCTGTGAAATTGATGTAAGCTGGACTGAACTTAATGAAAATTGCGTCTTGACAAGGCCCTCACTGACAACTGAAGAGTCCAAGTGAGAACGCCGGGACGAAACGCCAATTTGTATGGACTAAATAATTCAACAGGTCCAATTAAATAATGCTAAGTCTTCTTATTGGCTGATGTATTTCAGTAGTATATAGAATTTGTATTATAAAAAACACTCACTCAGGCCACGGGTAACAACATTTCCAACAATTCTTGACTAGAAATTCTAATTGGGTTGGATATAGTTCACAACTAACTTTCGCTGTGAAATTGATGTAAGCTGGACTGAACTTAATAAGAAATTGCATCTTGACAAGGCCCTCACTGTCAACTGAAGTGAGAACGCCGGGACAAAACGCCAATTTGTATGGACTTAAGGCCGTTAAAAGCTATATTGAATCAATAATTCAACAAGTGCAATTAAATAATGCTAAGTCTTCTACTTGGCTGATGTATTTCAGTAGTATATAGAATTTGTATTATAAATACACTCATATGTAAACAACGCCAGGCCACTGGTAACAAAATTTCCAACAATTCTTGATTAGAAATTCTAATTGGGTTGGATATAGTTGACAATTGATTTTCGCTGTAAAATTGATGTATGCTGTACTGAACTTAATAAAAATTGCGCCTTGACAAGGCCCTCACTGTCAAATGAAGAGTCCAAGTGAGAACACCGGGACGAAACGCCAATTTGTATGGACTAAAGGCCGTTAAAAGCTATATTGTATCAATAATTCAACAAGTCCAATTAAATAATGCTAAGTCTTCTACTTGGCTGATGTATGTCAGTAGTATATAGAATTTGTATTATAAAAAACACTCATATGTAAACAATGCCAGCCCACGTTTAACAAAATTTCGAACAATTCTTGATTAGAAATTCTAATTGGGTTGGATATAGTTCACAATTGATTTTCGCTGTAAAATTGATGTAAGCTGGACTGAACTTAATGAAAATTGCGTCTTGACAAGGCCCTCACTGTCAACTGAAAAGTCCAAGTGAGAACGCCGGGACGAAACGCCAAATATGGACTAAATAAGGCCACGGGTAACAACATTTCCAACAATTCTTGACTAGAAATTCTAATTGGGTTGGATATAGTTCACAATTGATTTTCGCTGTGAAATTGATGTAAGCTGGACTGAACTTAATAAAAAATTGCGTCTTGACAAGGCCCTCACTCTCAACTGAAGAGTCCAAGTGAGAACGCCGGGACGAAACGCCAATTTTTATGGACAAAAGGGTTAAACGCTTTATTGAATCAATAATTCAACAAGTCTTATTAAATAATGCTGTCTTCTACTTGGCTGATGTATTTCAGTAGTATATAGAATTTGTATTATAAAAGACACTCATATGTAAACAATGCCAGTCCAAGGGTAACAAAATTTCCAACAATTCTTGATTAGAAATTCTAATTGGGTTGGATATAGTTCACAATTGATTTCCGCTGTAAAATTGATGTAAGCTGGACTGAACTTAATGAAAATTGCGTCTTGACAAGGCCCTCACTGTCAACTGAACAGTCCAAGTGAGAACGCCGGGACGAAACGCCAATTTGTATGGACTAAATAATTCAACAAGTCCAATTAAATAATGCTAAGTCTTCTTATTGGCTGATGTATTTCAGTAGTATATAGAATTTGTATTATAAAAGACACTCATATGTAAACAATGCCAGTCCAAGGGTAACAAAATTTCCAACAATTCTTGATTAGAAATTCTAATTGGGTTGGATATAGTTCACAATTGATTTCCGCTGTAAAATTGATGTAAGCTGGACTGAACTTAATGAAAATTGCGTCTTGACAAGGCCCTCACTGTCAACTGAACAGTCCAAGTGAGAACGCCGGGACGAAACGCCAATTTGTATGGACTAAATAATTCAACAAGTCCAATTAAATAATGCTAAGTCTTCTTATTGGCTGATGTATTTCAGTAGTATATAGAATTTGTATTATAAAAAACACTCACTCAGGCCACGGGTAACAACATTTCCAACAATTCTTGATTAGAAATTCTAATTGGGTTGGATATAGTTCACAACTAACTTTCGCTGTGAAATTGATGTAAGCTGGACTGAACTTAATAAGAAATTGCATCTTGACAAGGCCCTCACTGTCAACTGAAGTGAGAACGCCGGGACGAAACGCCAATTTGTATGGACTTAAGGCCGTTAGAAGCTATATTGAATCAATAACTCAACAAGTGCAATTAAATAATGCTAAGCCTTCTACGTGGCTGATGTATTTCAGTAGTATATAGAAATTGTATTATAAATACACTCATATGTAAACAACGCCAGGCCACGGGTAACAAAATTTCCAACAATTCTTGATTAGAAATTCTAATTGGGTTGGATATAGTTGACAATTGATTTTCGCTGTAAAATTGATGTATGCTGAACTGAACTTAATAAAAATTGCGCCTTGACAAGGCCTTCACTGTCAAATGAAGAGTCCAAGTGAGAACGCCGGGACGAAACGCCAATTTGTATGGACTAAAGGCCATTAAAAGCTATATTGTATCAATAATTCAACAAGTCCAATTAAATAATGCTAAGTCTTCTACTTGGCTGATGTATTTCAGTAGAATATAGAATTTGTATTATAAAAAACACTCATATGTAAACAATGCCAGCCCACGTTTAAAAAAATTTCGAACAATTCTTGATTAGAAATTCTAATTGGATTGGATATAGTTCACAATTGATTTTGATGTAAGCTGGACTGAACTTAATGAAAATTGCGTCTTGACAAGGCCCTCACCGTCAACTGAAAAGTCCAAGTGAGAACGCCGGGACGAAACGCCAAATATAGACTAAATAATTCAACAAGTCCAATTAAATAATGCTAAGTCTTCTACTTGGCTGATGTATTTCAGTAGTATATAGAATTTGTATTATAAAAAACACTCATATGTAAACAATGCCAGGCCACGGGTAACAAAATTTCCAACAATTCTTGATCAGAAATTCTAATTGGGTTGGATATAGTTGACAATTGATTTTCGCTGTAAAATTGATGTATGCTGAACTGAACTTAATAAAATTGCGTCTTGACAAGGCCCTCACTCTCAACTGAAGAGTCCAAGTGAGAACGCCGGGACGAAACGCCAATTTTTATGGACAAAAGGGTTAAACGCTTTATTGAATCAATAATTCAACAAGTCTAATTAAATAATGCTGTCTTCTACTTGGCTGATGTATTTCAGTAGTATAAAGAATTTGTATTATAACATACACTCATATGTAAACAATGCCATGCCACGGGTAACAAAATTTCAAACAATTCTTGATTAGAAATTCTAATTGGGTTGGATATAGTTCACATTTGATTTTCGCTGTAAAATTGATGTAAGCTGGACTGAGCTTTATGAAAATTGCGTCTTGACAAGGCCCCCACTGTCAACTGAAAAGTCCAAGTGAGAACGCCGGGACGAAACGCCAAATATGGACTAAATAAGGCCACGGGTAACAAAATTTCCAACAATTCTTGACTAGAAATTCTAATTGGGTTGGATATAGTTCACAATTGATTTTCGCTGTGAAATTGATGTAAGCTGGACTGAACTTAATGAAAATTGCGTCTTGACAAGGCCCTCACTGTCAACTGAACAGTCCAAGTGAGAACGCCGGGATGGAACGCCAATTTGTATGGACTAAATAATTCAACAGGTCCAATTAAATAATGCTAAGTCTTCTTATTGGCTGATGTATTTCAGTAGTATATAGAATTTGTATTATAAAAAACACTCACTCAGGCCACGGGTAACAACATTTCAAACAATTCTTGACTAGAAATTCTAATTGGGTTGAATATAGTTCACAACTGACTATCGCTGTGAAATTGATGTAAGCTGGACTGAACTTAATAAGAAATTGCATCTTGACAAGACCCTCACTGTCAACTGAAGTGAGAACGCCGGGACGAAACGCCAATTTGTATGGACTTAAGGCCGTTAAAAGCTATATTGAATCAATAATTCAACAAGTGCAATTAAATAATGCTAAGTCTTCTACTTGGCTGATGTATTTCAGTAGTATATAGAATTTGTATTATAAATACACTCAGTCCAAGTCCAATTAAATAATGCTAAGTCTTCTTATTGGCTGATGTATTTCAGTAGTATATAGAATTTGTATTATAAAAAACACTCACTCAGGCCACGGGTAACAACATTTCCAACAATTCTTGACTAGAAATTCTAATTGGGTTGGATATAGTTCACAACTAACTTTCGCTGTGAAATTGATGTAAGCTGGACTGAACTTAATAAGAAATTGCATCTTGACAAGGCCCTCACTGTCAGCTGAAGTGAGAACGCCGGGACGAAACGCCAATTTGTATGGACTTAAGGCCGTTAAAAGCTATATTGAATCAATAATTCAACAAGTGCAATTAAATAATGCTAAGTCTTCTACTTGGCTGAGGTATTTCAGTAGAATATAGAATTTGTATTATAAATACACTCATATGTAAACAACGCCAGGCCACTGGTAACAAAATTTCCAACAATTCTTGATTAGAAATTCTAATTGGGTTGGATATAGTTGACAATTGATTTTCGCTGTAAAATTGATGTATGCTGGACTGAATTTAATAAAAATTGCGTCTTGACAAGGCCCTCACTGTCAACTGAAGAGTCCAAGTTAGAACGCCGGGACGAAACGCCAATTTGTATGGACTAAATAATTCAACAATTCCAATTAAATAATGCTAAATCTTCTAATTGGCTGATGTATTTCAGTAGTATATAGAATTTGTATTATAAAAAACACTCATATGTAAACAATGCCAGGCCACGAGTAACAACATTTCCAACAATTCTTGACTAGAAATTCTAATTGGGTTGGATATAGTTCACAATTGATTTTCGCTGTGAAATTGATGTAAGCTGGACTGAACTTAATAAAAAATTGCGTCTTGACAAGGCCTCACTGTCAACTGAAGTGAGAACGCCGGAACGAAACGCCAATTTGTATGGACTTAAGGCCGTTAAAAGCTATATTGAATCAATAATTCAACAAGTCCAATTAAATAATGCTAAGTCTTCTACTTGGCTGATGTATTTCAATAGTATATAGAATTTGTATTATAAAATACACTCATATGTAAACAATGCGAGGCCACGGGTAACAAAATTTCCAACAATTCTTGATTAGAAATTCTAATTGGGTTGGATATAGTTGACAATTGATTTTCGCTGTAAAATTGATGTATGCTGGACTGAACTTAATAAAAATTGCGTCTTGACAAGGCCCTCACTGTCAACTGAAGAGTCCAAGTTAGAACGCCGGGACGAAACGCCAATTTGTATGGACTAAATAATTCAACAATTCCAATTAAATAATGCTAAATCTTCTACTTGGCTGATGTGTTTCACTAGTATATAGAATTTGTATTATAAAAAACACTCATATGTAAACAATGCCAGGCCACGGGTAACAACATTTCCAACAATTCTTGACTAGAAATTCTAATTGGGTTGGATATAGTTCACAATTGATTTTCGCTGTGAAATTGATGTAAGCTGGACTGAACTTAATAAAAAATTGAGTCTTGACAAGGCCCTCACTGTCAACTGAAGTGAGAACGCCGGGACGAAACGCCAATTTGTATGGACTTAAGGCTTTAAAAAGCTATATTGAATCAATAATTCAACATGTCCAAATAAATAATGCTAAGTCTTCTACTTGGCTGATGTATTTCAGTAGTATATAGAATTTGTATTATAAAAGACACTCATATGTAAACAATGCCAGGCCACGGGTAACAAAATTTCTAACAATTCTTGATTAGAAATTCTAATTGGGTTGGATATAGTTGACAATTGATTTTCGCTGTAAAATTGATGTAAGCTGGATTGAACTTAATGAAAATTGCGTCTTGACAAGGCCCTTACTGTCAACTGAAGAGTCCAAATGAGAACACCGGGACGAAACGCCAATTTGTATGGACTAAATAATTCAACAAGTCCAATTAAACAATGCTAAGTCTTGGCTGATGTATTTCAGTAGTAAATAGAATTTGTATTATAAAAAACACTCATATGTAAACAATGCCAGGCCACGGGTAACAAAATTTCCAACAATTCTTGACTAGAAATTCGAATTGGGTTGGATATAGTTCACAATTGATTTTCGCTGTAAAATTGATGTAAGCTGGACTGAACTTAATAAAAATTGCGTCTTGACATGGCCCTCACTGTCAACTGAAGAGTCCAAATGAGAACGCCGGGACAAAACGCCAATTTGTATGGACTAAATAATTCAACAAGTGCAATTAAATAATGCTAAGTCTTCTACTTGGCTGATGTTTTTCAGTAGTATATAGAATTTGTATTATAAAATACACTCATATGTAAACAACGCCAGGCCACGGGTAACAAAATTTCCAACAATTCTTGAT
Organism: Melangyna quadrimaculata; assembly: GCA_949320155.1. NCBI lineage: Eukaryota > Metazoa > Arthropoda > Insecta > Diptera > Syrphidae > Melangyna > Melangyna quadrimaculata. Next base: position 341,563,679 of record OX439483.1, on the reverse strand, counting down.
TAGAAATTCTAATTGGGTTGGATATAGTTGACAATTGATTAATTACTTTTATTATTAATTACTTAATAAAAATTGCGCCTTGACAAGGCCCTCACTGTCAAATGAAGACTCCAAGAGGGAACGCCGGGACGAAACGCCAATTTGTATGGACTAAAGGCCGTTAAAAGCTATATTGTATCAATAATTCAACAAGTCCAATTAAATAATGCTAAGTCTTCTACTTGGCTGATGTATTTCAGTAGTATATAGAATTTGTATTATAAAAAACACTCATATGTAAACAATGCCAGGCCACGAGTAACAACATTTCCAACAATTCTTGACTAGAAATTCTAATTGGGTTGGATATAGTTGACAATTGATTTTCGCTGTAAAATTGATGTATGCTGGACTGAACTTAATAAAAATTGCGTCTTGACAAGGCCCTCACTGTCAACTGAAGAGTCCAAGTTAGAACGCCGGGACGAAACGCCAATTTGTATGGACTAAATAATTCAACAATTCCAATTAAATAATGCTAAATCTTCTAATTGGCTGATGTATTTCAGTAGTATATAGAATTTGTATTATAAAAAACACTCATATGTAAACAATGCCAGGCCACGAGTAACAACATTTCCAACAATTCTTGACTAGAAATTCTAATTGGGTTGGATATAGTTCACAATTGATTTTCGCTGTGAAATTGATGTAAGCTGGACTGAACTTAATAAAAAATTGCGTCTTGACAAGGCCTCACTGTCAACTGAAGTGAGAACGCCGGAACGAAACGCCAATTTGTATGGACTTAAGGCCGTTAAAAGCTATATTGAATCAATAATTCAACAAGTCCAATTCAATAATGCTAAGTCTTCTACTTGGCTGATGTATTTCAGTAGTATATAGAATTTGTATTATAAAATACACTCATATGTAAACAATGCGAGGCCACGGGTAACAAAATTTCCAACAATTCTTGATTAGAAATTCTAATTGGGTTGGATATAGTTGACAATTGATTTTCGCTGTAAAATTGATGTATGCTGGACTGAACTTAATAAAAATTGCGTCTTGACAAGGCCCTCACTGTCAACTGAAGAGTCCAAGTTAGAACGCCGGGACGAAACGCCAATTTGTATGGACTAAATAATTCAACAATTCCAATTAAATAATGCTAAATCTTCTACTTGGCTGATGTGTTTCACTAGTATATAGAATTTGTATTATAAAAAACACTCATATGTAAACAATGCCAGGCCACGGGTAACAACATTTCCAACAATTCTTGACTAGAAATTCTAATTGGGTTGGATATAGTTCACAATTGATTTTCGCTGTGAAATTGATGTAAGCTGGACTGAACTTAATAAAAAATTGAGTCTTGACAAGGCCCTCACTGTCAACTGAAGTGAGACCGCCGGGACGAAACGCCAATTTGTATGGACTTAAGGCTTTTAAAAGCTATATTGAATCAATAATTCAACATGTCCAAATAAATAATGCTAAGTCTTCTACTTGGCTGATGTATTTCAGTAGTATATAGAATTTGTATTATAAAAGACACTCATATGTAAACAATGCCAGGCCACGTTTTACAAAATTTCTAACAATTCTTGATTAGAAATTCTAATTGGGTTGGATATAGTTGACAATTGATTTTCGCTGTAAAATTGATGTAAGCTGGATTGAACTTAATGAAAATTGCGTCTTGACAAGGCCCTTACTGTCAACTGAAGAGTCCAAATGAGAACACCGGGACGAAACGCCAATTTGTATGGACTAAATAATTCAACAAGTCCAATTAAACAATGCTAAGTCTTGGCTGATGTATTTCAGTAGTAAATAGAATTTGTATTATAAAAAACACTCATATGTAAACAATGCCAGGCCACGGGTAACAAAATTTCCAACAATTCTTGACTAGAAATTCGAATTGGGTTGAATATAGTTCACAATTGATTTTCGCTGTAAAATTGATGTAAGCTGGACTGAACTTAATAAAAATTGCGTCTTGACATGGCCCTCACTGTCAACTGAAGAGTCCAAATGAGAACGCCGGGACAAAACGCCAATTTGTATGGACTAAATAATTCAACAAGTGCAATTAAATAATGCTAAGTCTTCTACTTGGCTGATGTTTTTCAGTAGTATATAGAATTTGTATTATAAAATACACTCATATGTAAACAACGCCAGGCCACGGGTAACAAAATTTCCAACAATTCTTGATTAGAAATTCTAATTGGGTTGGATATAGTTGACAATTGATTAATTACTTTTATTATTAATTACTTAATAAAAATTGCGCCTTGACAAGGCCCTCACTGTCAAATGAAGACTCCAAGAGGGAACGCCGGGACGAAACGCCAATTTGTATGGACTAAAGGCCGTTAAAAGCTATATTGTATCAATAATTCAACAAGTCCAATTAAATAATGCTAAGTCTTCTACTTGGCTGATGTATTTCAGTAGTATATAGAATTTGTATTATAAAAGACACTCATATGTAAACAATGGCAGGCCACGGGTAACAACATTTCCAACAATTCTTGACTAGAAATTCTAATTGGGTTGGATATAGTTCACAATTGATTTTCGCTGTAAAATTGATGTATGCTGGACTGAACTTAATAAAAATTGCGTCTTGACAAGGCCCTCACTGTCAACTGAAGAGTCCAAGTTAGAACGCCGGGACGAAACGCCAATTTGTATGGACTAAATAATTCAACAATTCCAATTAAATAATGCTAAATCTTCTAATTGGCTGATGTATTTCAGTAGTATATAGAATTTGTATTATAAAAAACACTCATATGTAAACAATGCCAGGCCACGAGTAACAACATTTCCAACAATTCTTGACTAGAAATTCTAATTGGGTTGGATATAGTTCACAATTGATTTTCGCTGTGAAATTGATGTAAGCTGGACTGAACTTAATAAAAAATTGCGTCTTGACAAGGCCTCACTGTCAACTGAAGTGAGAACGCCGGAACGAAACGCCAATTTGTATGGACTTAAGGCCGTTAAAAGCTATATTGAATCAATAATTCAACAAGTCCAATTAAATAATGCTAAGTCTTCTACTTGGCTGATGTATTTCAGTAGTATATAGAATTTGTATTATAAAATACACTCATATGTAAACAATGCGAGGCCACGGGTAACAAAATTTCCAACAATTCTTGATTAGAAATTCTAATTGGGTTGGATATAGTTGACAATTGATTTTCGCTGTAAAATTGATGTATGCTGGACTGAACTTAATAAAAATTGCGTCTTGACAAGGCCCTCACTGTCAACTGAAGAGTCCAAGTTAGAACGCCGGGACGAAACGCCAATTTGTATGGACTAAATAATTCAACAATTCCAATTAAATAATGCTAAATCTTCTACTTGGCTGATGTGTTTCACTAGTATATAGAATTTGTATTATAAAAAACACTCATATGTAAACAATGCCAGGCCACGGGTAACAACATTTCCAACAATTCTTGACTAGAAATTCTAATTGGGTTGGATATAGTTCACAATTGATTTTCGCTGTGAAATTGATGTAAGCTGGACTGAACTTAATAAAAAATTGAGTCTTGACAAGGCCCTCACTGTCAACTGAAGTGAGACCGCCGGGACGAAACGCCAATTTGTATGGACTTAAGGCTTTTAAAAGCTATATTGAATCAATAATTCAACATGTCCAAATAAATAATGCTAAGTCTTCTACTTGGCTGATGTATTTCAGTAGTATATAGAATTTGTATTATAAAAGACACTCATATGTAAACAATGCCAGGCCACGGGTAACAAAATTTCTAACAATTCTTGATTAGAAATTCTAATTGGGTTGGATATAGTTGACAATTGATTTTCGCTGTAAAATTGATGTAAGCTGGATTGAACTTAATGAAAATTGCGTCTTGACAAGGCCCTTACTGTCAACTGAAGAGTCCAAATGAGAACACCGGGACGAAACGCCAATTTGTATGGACTAAATAATTCAACAAGTCCAATTAAACAATGCTAAGTCTTGGCTGATGTATTTCAGTAGTAAATAGAATTTGTATTATAAAAAACACTCATATGTAAACAATGCCAGGCCACGGGTAACAAAATTTCCAACAATTCTTGACTAGAAATTCGAATTGGGTTGAATATAGTTCACAATTGATTTTCGCTGTAAAATTGATGTAAGCTGGACTGAACTTAATAAAAATTGCGTCTTGACATGGCCCTCACTGTCAACTGAAGAGTCCAAATGAGAACGCCGGGACAAAACGCCAATTTGTATGGACTAAATAATTCAACAAGTGCAATTAAATAATGCTAAGTCTTCTACTTGGCTGATGTTTTTCAGTAGTATATAGAATTTGTATTATAAAATACACTCATATGTAAACAACGCCAGGCCACGGGTAACAAAATTTCCAACAATTCTTGATTAGAAATTCTAATTGGGTTGGATATAGTTGACAATTGATTAATTACTTTTATTATTAATTACTTAATAAAAATTGCGCCTTGACAAGGCCCTCACTGTCAAATGAAGACTCCAAGAGGGAACGCCGGGACGAAACGCCAATTTGTATGGACTAAAGGCCGTTAAAAGCTATATTGTATCAATAATTCAACAAGTCCAATTAAATAATGCTAAGTCTTCTACTTGGCTGATGTATTTCAGTAGTATATAGAATTTGTATTATAAAAGACACTCATATGTAAACAATGGCAGGCCACGGGTAACAACATTTCCAACAATTCTTGACTAGAAATTCTAATTGGGTTGGATATAGTTCACAATTGATTTTCGCTGTAAAATTGATGTATGCTGGACTGAACTTAATAAAAATTGCGTCTTGACAAGGCCCTCACTGTCAACTGAAGAGTCCAAGTTAGAACGCCGGGACGAAACGCCAATTTGTATGGACTAAATAATTCAACAATTCCAATTAAATAATGCTAAATCTTCTAATTGGCTGATGTATTTCAGTAGTATATAGAATTTGTATTATAAAAAACACTCATATGTAAACAATGCCAGGCCACGAGTAACAACATTTCCAACAATTCTTGACTAGAAATTCTAATTGGGTTGGATATAGTTCACAATTGATTTTCGCTGTGAAATTGATGTAAGCTGGACTGAACTTAATAAAAAATTGCGTCTTGACAAGGCCTCACTGTCAACTGAAGTGAGAACGCCGGAACGAAACGCCAATTTGTATGGACTTAAGGCCGTTAAAAGCTATATTGAATCAATAATTCAACAAGTCCAATTAAATAATGCTAAGTCTTCTACTTGGCTGATGTATTTCAGTAGTATATAGAATTTGTATTATAAAATACACTCATATGTAAACAATGCGAGGCCACGGGTAACAAAATTTCCAACAATTCTTGATTAGAAATTCTAATTGGGTTGGATATAGTTGACAATTGATTTTCGCTGTAAAATTGATGTATGCTGGACTGAACTTAATAAAAACTGCGTCTTGACAAGGCCCTCACTGTCAACTGAAGAGTCCAAGTTAGAACGCCGGGACGAAACGCCAATTTGTATGGACTAAATAATTCAACAATTCCAATTAAATAATGCTAAATCTTCTACTTGGCTGATGTGTTTCACTAGTATATAGAATTTGTATTATAAAAAACACTCATATGTAAACAATGCCAGGCCACGGGTAACAACATTTCCAACAATTCTTGACTAGAAATTCTAATTGGGTTGGATATAGTTCACAATTGATTTTCGCTGTGAAATTGATGTAAGCTGGACTGAACTTAATAAAAAATTGAGTCTTGACAAGGCCCTCACTGTCAACTGAAGTGAGAACGCCGGGACGAAACGCCAATTTGTATGGACTTAAGGCTTTTAAAAGCTATATTGAATCAATAATTCAACATGTCCAAATAAATAATGCTAAGTCTTCTACTTGGCTGATGTATTTCAGTAGTATATAGAATTTGTATTATAAAAGACACTCATATGTAAACAATGCCAGGCCACGGGTAACAAAATTTCTAACAATTCTTGATTAGAAATTCTAATTGGGTTGGATATAGTTGACAATTGATTTTCGCTGTAAAATTGATGTAAGCTGGATTGAACTTAATGAAAATTGCGTCTTGACAAGGCCCTTACTGTCAACTGAAGAGTCCAAATGAGAACACCGGGACGAAACGCCAATTTGTATGGACTAAATAATTCAACAAGTCCAATTAAACAATGCTAAGTCTTGGCTGATGTATTTCAGTAGTAAATAGAATTTGTATTATAAAAAACACTCATATGTAAACAATGCCAGGCCACGGGTAACAAAATTTCCAACAATTCTTGACTAGAAATTCGAATTGGGTTGGATATAGTTCACAATTGATTTTCGCTGTAAAATTGATGTAAGCTGGACTGAACTTAATAAAAATTGCGTCTTGACATGGCCCTCACTGTCAACTGAAGAGTCCAAATGAGAACGCCGGGACAAAACGCCAATTTGTATGGACTAAATAATTCAACAAGTGCAATTAAATAATGCTAAGTCTTCTACTTGGCTGATGTTTTTCAGTAGTATATAGAATTTGTATTATAAAATACACTCATATGTAAACAACGCCAGGCCACGGGTAACAAAATTTCCAACAATTCTTGATTAGAAATTCTAATTGGGTTGGATATAGTTGACAATTGATTAATTACTTTTATTATTAATTACTTAATAAAAATTGCGCCTTGACAAGGCCCTCACTGTCAAATGAAGACTCCAAGAGGGAACGCCGGGACGAAACGCCAATTTGTATGGACTAAAGGCCGTTAAAAGCTATATTGTATCAATAATTCAACAAGTCCAATTAAATAATGCTAAGTCTTCTACTTGGCTGATGTATTTCAGTAGTATATAGAATTTGTATTATAAAAGACACTCATATGTAAACAATGGCAGGCCACGGGTAACAAAATTTCCAACAATTCTTGATAAGAAATTCTAATTGGGTTGCATGTATTTGACAATTGATTTTCGCTGTAAAATTGATGTAAGCTGAACTGAACTTAATACAAATTGCGTCTTGACAAGGCCCTCACTGTCAAGTGATGAGTCCAAGTAAGAACGCCGGGACGAAACGCCAATTTCTATGGACTAAAGGCCGTTAAAAGCTATATTGAATCAATAATAGAACAAGTCCAATTAAATAATACCAAGTCTTCTACTTGGCTGATGTATTTCAGTAGTATATAGAATTTGTATTATAAAAAACACTCATATGTAAACAATGCCAGGCCACGGGTAACAAAATTTCCAACAATTCTTGATTAGAAATTCTAATTGGGTTGGATATAGTTCACAATTGATTTTCGCTGTAAATTTGATGTAAGCTGGACTGAACTTAATAAAATTTGCGTCTTGACAAGGTCCTCACTGTCAACTGAAGAGTCCAAGTGAAACGCTCGCCGGGACGAAACGCTCGCCGGGACGAAACGCCAATTTTTATGCACTAAAGGCTGTTAAAAGCTATATTGAATCAATAATTCAGCAAGTCCAATTAAATAGTGCTAAGTCTTCTTATTGGCTGATGTATTTCAGTAGTATATAGAATTTGTATTATAAAAAACACTCATATGTAAACAATGCCAGGCCACGGGTAACAACATTTCCAACAATTCTTGACTAGAAATTCTAATTGGGTTGGATATAGTTCACAATTGATTTTCGCTGTGAAATTGATGTAAGCTGGCCTGAACTTAATAGAAAATTGAGTCTTGACAATGCCCTCACTGTCAACTGAAGTGAGAATGCCGGGACGAAACGCCAATTTGTATGGACTTAAGGCCGTTAAAAGCTATATTGAATCAATAATTCCACAAGTCCAATCAAATAATGCTAAGGCTTCTACTTGGCTGATGTATTTCAGTAGTATATAGAATTTGTACTATAAAAAACACTCATATGTAAACAATGCCAGGCCACGGGTAACAAAATTTCCAACAATTCTTGATTAGAAATTCTAATTGGGTTGGATATAGTTGACAATTGATTAATTACTTTTATTATTAATTACTTAATAAAAATTGCGCCTTGACAAGGCCCTCACTGTCAAATGAAGACTCCAAGTGGGAACGCCACTAAATAATTCAACAATTCCAATTAAATAATGCTAAATCTTCTACTTGGCTGATGTATTTCAGTAGTATAAAGAATTTGTATTATAAAAAACACTCATATGTAAACAATACCAGGCCACGGGTAACAACATTTCCAACAATTCTTGACTAGAAATTCTAATTGGGTTGGATATAGTTCACAATTGATTTTCGCTGTGAAATTGATGTACGCTGGACTGAACTTAATAAAAAATTGCGTCTTGACAAGGCCTCACGAACGAAACGCCAATTTGTATGGACTTAAGGCCGTTAAAAGCTATATTGAATCAATAATTCAACAAGTCCAATTAAATAATGCTAAGTCTTCTACTTGGCTGATGTATTTCAGTAGTATATAGAATTTGTATTATAAAATACACTCATATGTAAACAATGCGAGGCCACGGGTAACAAAATTTCCAACAATTCTTGATTAGAAATTCTAATTGGGTTGGATATAGTTGACAATTGATTTTCGCTGTAAAATTGATGTATGCTGGACTGAACTTAATAAAAATTGCGTCTTGACAAGGCCCTCACTGTCAACTGAAGAGTCCAAGTTAGAACGCCGGGACGAAACGCCAATTTGTATGGACTAAATAATTCAACAATTCCAATTAAATAATGCTAAATCTTCTACTTGGCTGATGTGTTTCACTAGTATATAGAATTTGTATTATAAAAAACACTCATATGTAAACAATGCCAGGCCACGGGTAACAACATTTCCAACAATTCTTGACTAGAAATTCTAATTGGGTTGGATATAGTTCACAATTGATTTTCGCTGTGAAATTGATGTAAGCTGGACTGAACTTAATAAAAAATTGAGTCTTGACAAGGCCCTCACTGTCAACTGAAGTGAGAACGCCGGGACGAAACGCCAATTTGTATGGACTTAAGGCTTTTAAAAGCTATATTGAATCAATAATTCAACATGTCCAATTAAATAATGCTAAGTCTTCTACTTGGCTGATGTATTTCAGTAGTATATAGATTTTGTATTATAAAAGACACTCATATGTAAACAATGCCAGGCCACGGGTAACAAAATTTCTAACAATTCTTGATTAGAAATTCTAATTGGGTTGGATATAGTTGACAATTGATTTTCGCTGTAAAATTGATGCAAGCTGGATTGAACTTAATGAAAATTGCGTCTTGACAAGGCCCTTACTGTCAACTGAAGAGTCCAAGTGAGAACACCGGGACGAAACGCCAATTTGTAAGGACTAAATAATTCAACAAGTCCAATTAAACAATGCTAAGTCTTGGCTGATGTATTTCAGTAGTAAATAGAATTTGTATTATAAAAAACACTCATATGTAAACAATGCCAGGCCACGGGTAACAAAATTTCCAACAATTCTTGACTAGAATTTCGAATTGGGTTGGATATAGTTCACAATTGATTTTCGCTGTAAAATTGATGTAAGCTGGACTGAACTTAATAAAAATTGCGTCTTGACATGGCCCTCACTGTCAACTGAAGAGTCCAAATGAGAACGCCGGGACAAAACGCCAATTTGTATGGACTAAATAATTCAACAAGTGCAATTAAATAATGCTAAGTCTTCTACTTGGCTGATGTTTTTCAGTAGTATATAGAATTTGTATTATAAAATACACTCATATGTAAACAACGCCAGGCCACGGGTAACAAAATTTCCAACAATTCTTGATTAGAAATTCTAATTGGGTTGGATATAGTTGACAATTGATTAATTACTTTTATTATTAATTACTTAATAAAAATTGCGCCTTGACAAGGCCCTCACTGTCAAATAAAGACTCCAAGTGGGAATGCCGGGACGAAACGCCAATTTGTATGGACTAAAGGCCGTTAAAAGCTATATTGTATCAATAATTCAACAAGTCCAATTAAATAATACTAAGTCTTCTACTTGGCTGATGTATTTCAGTAGTATATAGAATTTGTATTATAAAAGACACTCATATGTAAACAATGGCAGGCCACGGGTAACAAAATTTCCAACAATTCTTGATAAGAAATTCTAATTGGGTTGCATGTATTTGACAATTGATTTTCGCTGTAAAATTGATGTAAGCTGAACTGAACTTAATACAAATTGCGTCTTGACAAGGCCCTCACTGTCAAGTGATGAGTCCAAGTAAGAACGCCGGGACGAAACGCCAATTTCTATGGACTAAAGACCGTTAAAAGCTATATTGAATCAATAATAGAACAAGTCCAATTAAATAATACTAAGTCTTCTACTTGGCTGATGTATTTCAGTAGTATATAGAATTTGTATTATAAAAAACACTCATATGTAAACAATGCCAGGCCACGGGTAACAAAATTTCCAACAATTCTTGATTAGAAATTCTAATTGGGTTGGATATAGTTCACAATTGATTTTCGCTGTAAATTTGATGTAAGCTGGACTGAACTTAATAAAATTTGCGTCTTGACAAGGTCCTCACTGTCAACTGAAGAGTCCAAGTGAAACGCTCGCCGGGACGAAACGCTCGCCGGGACGAAACGCCAATTTTTATGGACTAAATGCTGTTAAAAGCTATATTGAATCAATAATTCAGCAAGTCCAATTAAATAGTGCTAACTCTTCTTATTGGCTGATGTATTTCAGTAGTATATAGAATTTGTATTATAAAAAACACTCATATGTAAACAATGCCAGGCCACGGGTAACAACATTTCCAACAATTCTTGACTAGAAATTCTAATTGGGTTTGATATAGTTCACAATTGATTTTCGCTGTGAAATTGATGTAAGCTGGCCTGAACTTAATAGAAAATTGAGTCTTGACAATGCCCTCACTGTCAACTGAAGTGAGAATGCCGGGACGAAACGCCAATTTGTATGGACTTAAGGCCGTTAAAAGCTATATTGAATCAATAATTCCACAAGTCCAATCAAATAATCCTAAGGCTTCTACTTGGCTGATGTATTTCAGTAGTATATAGAATTTGTACTATAAAAAACACTCATATGTAAACAATGCCAGGCCACGGGTAACAAAATTTCCAACAATTCTTGACTAGAAATTCTAATTGGGTTGGATATAGTTCACAATTGATTTTCGCTGTAAAATTGATGTAAGCTGGACTGAACTTACTAAAAATTGCGTCTTGACAAAGCCCTCACTCTCAACTGAAGTGAGAACGCCGGGACGAAACGCCAATTTGTATGGACTTCAGGCCGTTAAAAGCTATATTGAATCAATAATTCAACAAGTCCAATTAAATAATGCTAAGTCTTCTACTTGACTGATGTATTTCAGTAGTATATAGAATTTGTATTATAAATTGTATTATTTCGTAAAATTGATGTTAGCTGGACTGAACTTAATGAAAATTGCGTCTTGACAAGGCCCTTACTGTCAACTGAAGAGTCCAAGTGAGAACGCCGGGACGAAACGCCAATTGGTATGGACTAAATAATTCAACAAGTCCAATTAAATAATGCTAAGTCTTCTTATTGGCTGATGTATTTCAGTAGTATATAGAATTTGTATTATAAAAAACACTCATATGTAAACAATGCCAGGCCACGGGTAACAACATTTCCAACAATTCTTGACTAGAAATTCTAATTGGGTTGGATATAGTTCACAATTAACTTTCGCTGTGAAATTGATGTAAGCTGGACTGAACTTAATAAAAAATTGCATCTTGACAAAGCCCTCACTGTCAACTGAAGTGAGAACGCCGGGACGAAACGCCAATTTGTATGGACTTAAGGCCGTTAAAAGCTATATTGAATCAATAATTCAACAAGTGCAATTAAATAATGCTAAGTCTTCTACTTGGCTGATGTATTTCAGTAGTATATAGAATTTGTATTATAAAATACACTCATATGTAAACAACGCCAGGGCACGGGTAACAAAATTTCCAACAATTCTTGATTAGAAATTCTAATTGGGCTGGATATAGTTGACAATTGATTTTCGCTGTAAAATTGATGTATGCTGGACTGAACTTAATAAAAATTGCGCCTTGACAAGGCCCTCACTGTCAAATGAAGAGTTCAAGTGAGAACGCCGGGACGAAACGCCAATTTGTATGGACTAAAGGCCGTTAAAAGCTATATTGTATCAATAATTCAACAAGTCCAATTAAATAATGCTAAGTCTTCTACTTGGCTGATGTATTTCAGTAGTATATAGAATTTGTATTATAAAAAACACTCATATGTACACAATTCCAGCCCACGTTTAACAAAATTTCGAACAACTCTTGATTAGAAATTCTAATTGGGTTGGATATAGTTGACAATTGATTTTCGCTGTAAAATTAATGTAAGCTGAACTCAACTTAATACAAATTGCGTCTTGACAAGGCCCTCACTGTCAAGTGAAGAGTCCAAGTGAGAACGCCGGGACGAAACGACAATTTCTATGGACTGAAGGCCGTTAAAAGCTATATTGATTCAATAATAGAACAAGTCCAATTAAATAATGCTAAGTCTTCTACTTGGCTGATGTATTTCAGTAGTATACAGAATTTGTATTATAAAAAACACTCATATGTAAACAATGCTAGGCCACGGGTAACAAAATTTCCAACAATTCTTGATTAGAAATTCTAATTGGGTTGGATATAGTTCACAATTGAGTTTCGCTGTAAAATTGATGTAAGCTGGACTGAACTTAATGAAAATTGCGTCTTGACGAGGCCCTCACTGTCAACTGAAAAGTCCAAGTGAGAACGCCGGGACGAAACGCCAAATATGGACTAAATAATTCAACAAGTCCAATTAAATAATGCTAAGTCTTCTACTTGGCTGATGTATTTCAGTAGTATATAGAATTTGTATTATAAAAGACACTCATATGTAAACAATGCCAGGCCACGGGTAACAAAATTTCCAACAATTCTTGATCAGAAATTCGAATTGGGTTGGATATAGATGACAATTGATTTTCGCTGTAAAATTGATGTATGCTGAACTGAACTTAATAAAAATTGTGTCCTGACAAGGCCCTCACTGTCAACTGAAGAGTCCTTGTGAGAACGCCGGGACGAAACGCCAATTTTTATGGACTAAAGGGTTAAAAGCTATATTGAATCAATAATTCAACAAGTCCAATTAAATAATGCTAAGTCTTCTACTTGGCTGATGTATTTCAGTAGTATATAGAATTTGTATTATAAAAGACACTCATATGTAAACAATGCCAGGCCACGGGTAACAAAATTTCCAACAATTCTTGATTAGAAATTCTAATTGGGTTGGATATAGTTCACAATTGATTTTCGCTGTAAAATTGATGTAAGCTGGACTGAACTTAATAAAAATTGCGTCTTGACAAGGCCCTCACTGTCAACTGAAGAGTCCAAATGAGAACGCCGGGACGAAACGCCAATTTGTATGGACTAAATATTTTAACAAGTGCAATTAAATAATGCTAAGTCTTCTACTTGGCTGATGTATTTCAGTAGTATATAGAATTTGTATTATAAAATACACTCATATGTAAACAACGCCAGGCCACGGGTAACAAAATTTCCAACAATACTTGATAAGAAATTCTAATTGGGTTGCATATAATTGACAATTGATTGAACAATGCCAGGCCACGGGTAACAAAATTTCCAACAATACTTGATAAGAAATTCTAATTGGGTTGCATATAGTTGACAATTGATTTTCGCTGTAAAATTGATGTAAGCTGAACTGAATTTAATACAAATTGCGTCTTGACAAGGCCCTCACTGTCAAATGATGAGTCCAAGTGAGAACGCCGGGACGAAACGCCAATTCCTATGGACTAAAGGCCGTTAAAAGCTATATTGACTCAATAATTCAGCAAGTCCAATTAAATAGTGCTAAGTCTTTTACTTGGCTGATGTATTTCAGTAGTATATAGAATTTGTATTATAAAAAACACTCATATGTAAACAATGCCAGGCCACGGGTAACAACATTTCCAACAATTCTTGACTAGAAATTCTAATTGGGTTGGATATAGTTCACAATTGATTTTCGCTGTGAAATTGATGTAAGCTGGACTGAACTTAATAAAAAATTGCGTCTTGACAAGGCCCTCACTGTCAACTGAAGTCAGAATGCCGGGACGAAACGCCAATTTATATGGACTTAAGGCCGTTAAAAGCTATATTGAATCAATAATTCCACAAGTCCAATCAAATAATGCTAAGTCTTCTACTTGGCTGATGTATTTCAGTAGTATATAGAATTTGTATTATAAAAGACACTCATATGTAAACAATGCCAGGCCACGGGTAACAAAATTTCCAACAATTCTTGATTAGAAATTCTAATTGGGTTGGATATAGTTCACAATTGATTTTCGCTGTAAAATTGATGTAAGCTGGACTGAACTTAATAAAAATTGCGTCTTGACAAAGCCCTCACTGTCAACTGAAGTGAGAACGCCGGGACGGAACGCCAATTTGTATGGACTTAAGGCCGTTAAAAGCTATATTAAATCAATAATTCAACAAGTCCAATTAAATAATGCTAAGTCTTCTACTTGACTGATGTATTTCAGTAGTATATAGAATTTGTATTATAAAAGACACTCATATGTAAACAATGCCAGGCCAAGGGTAACAAAATTTCCAACAATTCTTGATTAGAAATTCTAATTGGGTTGGATGTAGTTCACAATTGTTTTTCGCTGTAAAATTGATGTAAGCTGGACTGAACTTAATGAAAATTGCGTCTTGACAAGGCCCTCACTGTCAACTGTAGAGTCCAAGTTAGAACGCCGGGACGAAACGCCAATTTGTATGGACTAAATAATTCAACAATTCCAATTAAATAATGCTAAATCTTCTACTTGGCTGATGTGTTTCACTAGTATATAGAATTTGTATTATAAAAAACACTCATATGTAAACAATGCCAGGCCACGGGTAACAACATTTCCAACAATTCTTGACTAGAAATTCTAATTGGGTTGGATATAGTTCACAATTGATTTTCGCTGTGAAATTGATGTAAGCTGGACTGAACTTAATAAAAAATTGAGTCTTGACAAGGCCCTCACTGTCAACTGAAGTGAGAACGCCGGGACGAAACGCCAATTTGTATGGACTTAAGGCTTTTAAAAGCTATATTGAATCAATAATTCAACATGTCCAATTAAATAATGCTAAGTCTTCTACTTGGCTGATGTATTTCAGTAGTATATAGAATTTGTATTATAAAAGACACTCATATGTAAACAATGCCAGGCCACGGGTAACAAAATTTCTAACAATTCTTGATTAGAAATTCTAATTGGGTTGGATATAGTTGACAATTGATTTTCGCTGTGAAATTGATGTAAGCTGGACTGAACTTAATAAAAAATTGAGTCTTGACAAGGCCCTCACTGTCAACTGAAGTGAGAACGCCGGGACGAAACGCCAATTTGTATGGACTTAAGGCTTTTAAAAGCTATATTGAATCAATAATTCAACATGTCCAATTAAATAATGCTAAGTCTTCTACTTGGCTGATGTATTTCAGTAGTATATAGAATTTGTATTATAAAATACACTCATATGTAAACAATGCCAGGCCACGGGTAACAAAATTTCCAACAATACTTGATAAGAAATTCTAATTGGGTTGCATATAATTGACAATTGATTGAACAATGCCAGGATACGGGTAACAAAATTTCCAACAATACTTGATAAGAAATTCTTATTGGGTTGCATATAGTTGACAATTGATTTTCGCTGTAAAATTGATGTAAGCTGAACTGAATTTAATACAAATTGCGTCTTGACAAGGCCCTCACTGTCAAGTGATGAGTCCAAGTGAGAACGCCGGGACGAAACACCAATTCCTATGGACTAAAGGCCGTTAAAAGCTATATTGACTCAATAATTCAGCAAGTCCAATTAAATAGTGCTAAGTCTTTTACTTGGCTGATGTATTTCAGTAGTATATAGAATTTGTATTATAAAAAACACTCATATGTAAACAATGCCAGGCCACGGGTAACAACATTTCCAACAATTCTTGACTAGAAATTCTAATTGGGTTGGATATAGTTCACAATTGATTTTCGCTGTGAAATTGATGTAAGCTGGACTGAACTTAATAAAAAATTGCGTCTTGACAAGGCCCTCACTGTCAACTGAAGTCAGAATGCCGGGACGAAACGCCAATTTATATGGACTTAAGGCCGTTAAAAGCTATATTGAATCAATAATTCCACAAGTCCAATCAAATAATGCTAAGTCTTCTACTTGGCTGATGTATTTCAGTAGTATATAGAATTTGTATTATAAAAGACACTCATATGTAAACAATGCCAGGCCACGGGTAACAAAATTTCCAACAATTCTTGATTAGAAATTCTAATTGGGTTGGATATAGTTCACAATTGATTTTCGCTGTAAAATTGATGTAAGCTGGACTGAACTTAATAAAAAATTGCATCTTGACAAAGCCCTCACTGTCAACTGAAGTGAGAACGCCGGGACGAAACGCCAATTTGTATGGACTTAAGGCCGTTAAAAGCTATATTGAATCAATAATTCAACAAGTGCAATTAAATAATGCTAAGTCTTCTACTTGGCTGATGTATTTCAGTAGTATATAGAATTTGTATTATAAAATACACTCATATGTAAACAACGCCAGGGCACGGGTAACAAAATTTCCAACAATTCTTGATTAGAAATTCTAATTGGGCTGGATATAGTTGACAATTGATTTTCGCTGTAAAATTGATGTATGCTGGACTGAACTTAATAAAAATTGCGCCTTGACAAGGCCCTCACTGTCAAATGAAGAGTTCAAGTGAGAACGCCGGGACGAAACGCCAATTTGTATGGACTAAAGGCCGTTAAAAGCTATATTGTATCAATAATTCAACAAGTCCAATTAAATAATGCTAAGTCTTCTACTTGGCTGATGTATTTCAGTAGTATATAGAATTTGTATTATAAAAAACACTCATATGTACACAATTCCAGCCCACGTTTAACAAAATTTCGAACAACTCTTGATTAGAAATTCTAATTGGGTTGGATATAGTTGACAATTGATTTTCGCTGTAAAATTAATGTAAGCTGAACTCAACTTAATACAAATTGCGTCTTGACAAGGCCCTCACTGTCAAGTGAAGAGTCCAAGTGAGAACGCCGGGACGAAACGACAATTTCTATGGACTAAAGGCCGTTAAAAGCTATATTGATTCAATAATAGAACAAGTCCAATTAAATAATGCTAAGTCTTCTACTTGGCTGATGTATTTCAGTAGTATACAGAATTTGTATTATAAAAAACACTCATATGTAAACAATGCTAGGCCACGGGTAACAAAATTTCCAACAATTCTTGATTAGAAATTCTAATTGGGTTGGATATAGTTCACAATTGAGTTTCGCTGTAAAATTGATGTAAGCTGGACTGAACTTAATGAAAATTGCGTCTTGACGAGGCCCTCACTGTCAACTGAAAAGTCCAAGTGAGAACGCCGGGACGAAACGCCAAATATGGACTAAATAATTCAACAAGTCCAATTAAATAATGCTAAGTCTTCTACTTGGCTGATGTATTTCAGTAGTATATAGAATTTGTATTATAAAAGACACTCATATGTAAACAATGCCAGGCCACGGGTAACAAAATTTCCAACAATTCTTGATCAGAAATTCGAATTGGGTTGGATATAGATGACAATTGATTTTCGCTGTAAAATTGATGTATGCTGAACTGAACTTAATAAAAATTGTGTCCTGACAAGGCCCTCACTGTCAACTGAAGAGTCCTAGTGAGAACGCCGGGACGAAACGCCAATTTTTATGGACTAAAGGGTTAAAAGCTATATTGAATCAATAATTCAACAAGTCCAATTAAATAATGCTAAGTCTTCTACTTGGCTGATGTATTTCAGTAGTATATAGAATTTGTATTATAAAAGACACTCATATGTAAACAATGCCAGGCCACGGGTAACAAAATTTCCAACAATTCTTGATTAGAAATTCTAATTGGGTTGGATATAGTTCACAATTGATTTTCGCTGTAAAATTGATGTAAGCTGGACTGAACTTAATAAAAATTGCGTCTTGACAAGGCCCTCACTGTCAACTGAAGAGTCCAAATGAGAACGCCGGGACGAAACGCCAATTTGTATGGACTAAATATTTTAACAAGTGCAATTAAATAATGCTAAGTCTTCTACTTGGCTGATGTATTTCAGTAGTATATAGAATTTGTATTATAAAATACACTCATATGTAAACAACGCCAGGCCACGGGTAACAAAATTTCCAACAATTCTTGATTAGAAATTCTAATTGGGTTGGATATAGTTGACAATTGATTTTCACTGTAAAATTGATGTATGCTGGACTGAACTTAATAAAAATTGCGCCTTGACAAGGCCGTCACTGTCAAATGAAGAGTCCAAGTGAGAACGCCGGGACGAAACGCCAATTTGTATGGACTAAAGGCAGTTAAAAGCTATATTGTATCAATAATTCAACAAGTCCAATTAAATAATGCTAAGTCTTCTACTTGGCTGATGTATTTCAGTAGTATATAGAATTTGTATTATAAAATACACTCATATGTAAACAATGCCAGGCCACGGGTAACAAAATTTCCAACAATACTTGATAAGAAATTCTAATTGGGTTGCATATAATTGACAATTGATTGAACAATGCCAGGCCACGGGTAACAAAATTTCCAACAATACTTGATAAGAAATTCTAATTGGGTTGCATATAGTTGACAATTGATTTTCGCTGTAAAATTGATGTAAGCTGAACTGAATTTAATACAAATTGCGTCTTGACAAGGCCCTCACTGTCAAGTGATGAGTCCAAGTGAGAACGCCGGGACGAAACGCCAATTCGTATGGACTAAAGGCCGTTAAAAGCTATATTGACTCAATAATTCAGCAAGTCCAATTAAATAGTGCTAAGTCTTTTACTTGGCTGATGTATTTCAGTAGTATATAGAATTTGTATTATAAAAAACACTCATATGTAAACAATGCCAGGCCACGGGTAACAACATTTCCAACAATTCTTGACTAGAAATTCTAATTGGGTTGGATATAGTTCACAATTGATTTTCGCTGTGAAATTGATGTAAGCTGGACTGAACTTAATAAAAAATTGCGTCTTGACAAGGCCCTCACTGTCAACTGAAGTCAGAATGCCGGGACGAAACGCCAATTTATATGGACTTAAGGCCGTTAAAAGCTATATTGAATCAATAATTCCACAAGTCCAATCAAATAATGCTAAGTCTTCTACTTGGCTGATGTATTTCAGTAGTATATAGAATTTGTATTATAAAAGACACTCATATGTAAACAATGCCAGGCCACGGGTAACAAAATTTCCAACAATTCTTGATTAGAAATTCTAATTGGGTTGGATATAGTTCACAATTGATTTTCGCTGTAAAATTGATGTAAGCTGGACTGAACTTAATAAAAATTGCGTCTTGACAAAGCCCTCACTGTCAACTGAAGTGAGAACGCCGGGACGGAACGCCAATTTGTATGGACTTAAGGCCGTTAAAAGCTATATTAAATCAATAATTCAACAAGTCCAATTAAATAATGCTAAGTCTTCTACTTGACTGATGTATTTCAGTAGTATATAGAATTTGTATTATAAAAGACACTCATATGTAAACAATGCCAGGCCAAGGGTAACAAAATTTCCAACAATTCTTGATTAGAAATTCTAATTGGGTTGGATGTAGTTCACAATTGATTTTCGCTGTAAAATTGATGTAAGCTGGACTGAACTTAATGAAAATTGCGTCTTGACAAGGCCCTCACTGTCAACTGTAGAGTCCAAGTTAGAACGCCGGGACGAAACGCCAATTTGTATGGACTAAATAATTCAACAATTCCAATTAAATAATGCTAAATCTTCTACTTGACTGATGTGTTTCACTAGTATATAGAATTTGTATTATAAAAAACACTCATATGTAAACAATGCCAGGCCACGGGTAACAACATTTCCAACAATTCTTGACTAGAAATTCTAATTGGGTTGGATATAGTTCACAATTGATTTTCGCTGTGAAATTGATGTAAGCTGGACTGAACTTAATAAAAAATTGAGTCTTGACAAGGCCCTCACTGTCAACTGAAGTGAGAACGCCGGGACGAAACGCCAATTTGTATGGACTTAAGGCTTTTAAAAGCTATATTGAATCAATAATTCAACATGTCCAATTAAATAATGCTAAGTCTTCTACTTGGCTGATGTATTTCAGTAGTATATAGAATTTGTATTATAAAAGACACTCATATGTAAACAATGCCAGGCCACGGGTAACAAAATTTCTAACAATTCTTGATTAGAAATTCTAATTGGGTTGGATATAGTTGACAATTGATTTTCGCTGTAAAATTGATGTAAGCTGGATTGAACTTAATGAAAATTGCGTCTTGACAAGGCCCTTACTGTCAACTGAAGAGTCCAAGTGAGAACACCGGGACGAAACGCCAGTTTGTATGGACTAAATAATTCAACAAGTCCAATTAAACAATGCTAAGTCTTGGCTGATGTATTTCAGTAGTAAATAGAATTTGTATTATAAAAAACACTCATATGTAAACAATGCCAGGCCACGGGTAACAAAATTTCCAACAATTCTTGACTAGAAATTCGAATTGGGTTGGATATAGTTCACAATTGATTTTCGCTGTAAAATTGATGTAAGCTGGACTGAACTTAATAAAAATTGCGTCTTGACATGGCCCTCACTGTCAACTGAAGAGTCCAAATGAGAACGCCGGGACAAAACGCCAATTTGTATGGACTAAATAATTCAACAAGTGCAATTAAATAATGCTAAGTCTTCTACTTGGCTGATGTTTTTCAGTAGTATATAGAATTTGTATTATAAAATACACTCATATGTAAACAACGCCAGGCCACGGGTAACAAAATTTCCAACAATTCTTGATTAGAAATTCTAATTGGGTTGGATATAGTTGACAATTGATTAATTACTTTTATTATTAATTACTTAATAAAAATTGCGCCTTGACAAGGCCCTCACTGTCAAATGAAGACTCCAAGTGGGAACGCCGGGACGAAACGCCAATTTGTATGGACTAAAAGCCGTTAAAAGCTATATTGTATCAATAATTCAACAAGTCCAATTAAATAATGCTAAGTCTTCTACTTGGCTGATGTATTTCAGTAGTATATAGAATTTGTATTATAAAAGACACTCATATGTAAACAATGCCAGGCCACGGGTAACAAAATTTCCAACAATTCTTGATAAGAAATTCTAATTGGGTTGCATGTATTTGACAATTGATTTTCGCTGTAAAATTGATGTAAGCTGAACTGAACTTAATACAAATTGCGTCTTGACAAGGCCCTCACTGTCAAGTGATGAGTCCAAGTAAGAACGCCGGGACGAAACGCCAATTTCTATGGACTAAAGGCCGTTAAAAGCTATATTGAATCAATAATAGAACAAGTCCAATTAAATAATGCTAAGTCTTCTACTTGGCTGATGTATTTCAGTAGTATATAGAATTTGTATTATAAAAAACACTCATATGTAAACAATGCCAGGCCACGGGTAACAAAATTTCCAACAATTCTTGATTAGAAATTCTAATTGGGTTGGATATAGTTCACAATTGATTTTCGCTGTAAATTTGATGTAAGCTGGACTGAACTTAATAAAATTTGCGTCTTGACAAGGTCCTCACTGTCAACTGAAGAGTCCAAGTGAAACGCTCGCCGGGACGGAACGCCAATTTTTATGGACTAAAGGCTGTTAAAAGCTATATTGAATCAATAATTCAGCAAGTCCAATTAAATAGTGCTAAGTCTTCTTATTGGCTGATGTATTTCAGTAGTATATAGAATTTGTTTTATAAAAACACTCATATGTAAACAATGCCAGGCCACGGGTAACAACATTTCCAACAATTCTTGACTAGAAATTCTAATTGGGTTAGATATAGTTCACAATTGATTTTCGCTGTGAAATTGATGTAAGCTGGCCTGAACTTAATAGAAAATTGAGTCTTGACAATGCCCTCACTGTCAACTGAAGTGAGAATGCCGGGACGAAACGCCAATTTGTATGGACTTAAGGCCGTTAAAAGCTATATTGAATCAATAATTCCACAAGTCCAATCAAATAATGCTAAGGCTTCTACTTGGCTGATGTATTTCAGTAGTATATAGAATTTGTACTATAAAAAACACTCATATGTAAACAATGCCAGGCCATGGGTAACAAAATTTCCAACAATTCTTGACTAGAAATTCTAATTGGGTTGGATATAGTTCACAATTGATTTTCGCTGTAAAATTGATGTAAGCTGGACTGAACTTACTAAAAATTGCGTCTTGACAAAGCCCTCACTCTCAACTGAAGTGAGAACGCCGGGACGAAACGCCAATTTGTATGGACTTCAGGCCGTTAAAAGCTATATTGAATCAATAATTCAACAAGTCCAATTAAATAATGCTAAGTCTTCTACTTGACTGATGTATTTCAGTAGTATATAGAATTTGTATTATAAATTGTATTATTTCGTAAAATTGATGTTAGCTGGACTGAACTTAATGAAAATTGCGTCTTGACAAGGCCCTCACTGTCAAGTGAAGAGTCCAAGTGAGAACGCCGGGACGAAACGACAATTTCTATGGACTAAAGGCCGTTAAAAGCTATATTGATTCAATAATAGAACAAGTCCAATTAAATAATGCTAAGTCTTCTACTTGGCTGATGTATTTCAGTAGTATACAGAATTTGTATTATAAAAAACACTCATATGTAAACAATGCTAGGCCACGGGTAACAAAATTTCCAACAATTCTTGATTAGAAATTCTAATTGGGTTGGATATAGTTCACAATTGAGTTTCGCTGTAAAATTGATGTAAGCTGGACTGAACTTAATGAAAATTGCGTCTTGACGAGGCCCTCACTGTCAACTGAAAAGTCCAAGTGAGAACGCCGGGACGAAACGCCAAATATGGACTAAATAATTCAACAAGTCCAATTAAATAATGCTAAGTCTTCTACTTGGCTGATGTATTTCAGTAGTATATAGAATTTGTATTATAAAAGACACTCATATGTAAACAATGCCAGGCCACGGGTAACAAAATTTCCAACAATTCTTGATCAGAAATTCGAATTGGGTTGGATATAGATGACAATTGATTTTCGCTGTAAAATTGATGTATGCTGAACTGAACTTAATAAAAATTGTGTCCTGACAAGGCCCTCACTGTCAACTGAAGAGTCCTAGTGAGAACGCCGGGACGAAACGCCAATTTTTATGGACTAAAGGGTTAAAAGCTATATTGAATCAATAATTCAACAAGTCCAATTAAATAATGCTAAGTCTTCTACTTGGCTGATGTATTTCAGTAGTATATAGAATTTGTATTATAAAAGACACTCATATGTAAACAATGCCAGGCCACGGGTAACAAAATTTCCAACAATTCTTGATTAGAAATTCTAATTGGGTTGGATATAGTTCACAATTGATTTTCGCTGTAAAATTGATGTAAGCTGGACTGAACTTAATAAAAATTGCGTCTTGACAAGGCCCTCACTGTCAACTGAAGAGTCCAAATGAGAACGCCGGGACGAAACGCCAATTTGTATGGACTAAATATTTTAACAAGTGCAATTAAATAATGCTAAGTCTTCTACTTGGCTGATGTATTTCAGTAGTATATAGAATTTGTATTATAAAATACACTCATATGTAAACAACGCCAGGCCACGGGTAACAAAATTTCCAACAATACTTGATAAGAAATTCTAATTGGGTTGCATATAATTGACAATTGATTGAACAATGCCAGGCCACGGGTAACAAAATTTCCAACAATACTTGATAAGAAATTCTAATTGGGTTGCATATAGTTGACAATTGATTTTCGCTGTAAAATTGATGTAAGCTGAACTGAATTTAATACAAATTGCGTCTTGACAAGGCCCTCACTGTCAAGTGATGAGTCCAAGTGAGAACGCCGGGACGAAACGCCAATTCCTATGGACTAAAGGCCGTTAAAAGCTATATTGACTCAATAATTCAGCAAGTCCAATTAAATAGTGCTAAGTCTTTTACTTGGCTGATGTATTTCAGTAGTATATAGAATTTGTATTATAAAAAACACTCATATGTAAACAATGCCAGGCCACGGGTAACAACATTTCCAACAATTCTTGACTAGAAATTCTAATTGGGTTGGATATAGTTCACAATTGATTTTCGCTGTGAAATTGATGTAAGCTGGACTGAACTTAATAAAAAATTGCGTCTTGACAAGGCCCTCACTGTCAACTGAAGTCAGAATGCCGGGACGAAACGCCAATTTATATGGACTTAAGGCCGTTAAAAGCTATATTGAATCAATAATTCCACAAGTCCAATCAAATAATGCTAAGTCTTCTACTTGGCTGATGTATTTCAGTAGTATATAGAATTTGTATTATAAAAGACACTCATATGTAAACAATGCCAGGCCACGGGTAACAAAATTTCCAACAATTCTTGATTAGAAATTCTAATTGGGTTGGATATAGTTCACAATTGATTTTCGCTGTAAAATTGATGTAAGCTGGACTGAACTTAATAAAAATTGCGTCTTGACAAAGCCCTCACTGTCAACTGAAGTGAGAACGCCGGGACGGAACGCCAATTTGTATGGACTTAAGGCCGTTAAAAGCTATATTAAATCAATAATTCAACAAGTCCAATTAAATAATGCTAAGTCTTCTACTTGACTGATGTATTTCAGTAGTATATAGAATTTGTATTATAAAAGACACTCATATGTAAACAATGCCAGGCCAAGGGTAACAAAATTTCCAACAATTCTTGATTAGAAATTCTAATTGGGTTGGATGTAGTTCACAATTGATTTTCGCTGTAAAATTGATGTAAGCTGGACTGAACTTAATGAAAATTGCGTCTTGACAAGGCCCTCACTGTCAACTGTAGAGTCCAAGTTAGAACGCCGGGACGAAACGCCAATTTGTATGGACTAAATAATTCAACAATTCCAATTAAATAATGCTAAATCTTCTACTTGGCTGATGTGTTTCACTAGTATATAGAATTTGTATTATAAAAAACACTCATATGTAAACAATGCCAGGCCACGGGTAACAACATTTCCAACAATTCTTGACTAGAAATTCTAATTGGGTTGGATATAGTTCACAATTGATTTTCGCTGTGAAATTGATGTAAGCTGGACTGAACTTAATAAAAAATTGAGTCTTGACAAGGCCCTCACTGTCAACTGAAGTGAGAACGCCGGGACGAAACGCCAATTTGTATGGACTTAAGGCTTTTAAAAGCTATATTGAATCAATAATTCAACATGTCCAATTAAATAATGCTAAGTCTTCTACTTGGCTGATGTATTTCAGTAGTATATAGAATTTGTATTATAAAAGACACTCATATGTAAACAATGCCAGGCCACGGGTAACAAAATTTCTAACAATTCTTGATTAGAAATTCTAATTGGGTTGGATATAGTTGACAATTGATTTTCGCTGTAAAATTGATGTAAGCTGGATTGAACTTAATGAAAATTGCGTCTTGACAAGGCCCTTACTGTCAACTGAAGAGTCCAAGTGAGAACACCGGGACGAAACGCCAATTTGTATGGACTAAATAATTCAACAAGTCCAATTAAACAATGCTAAGTCTTGGCTGATGTATTTCAGTAGTAAATAGAATTTGTATTATAAAAAACACTCATATGTAAACAATGCCAGGCCACGGGTAACAAAATTTCCAACAATTCTTGACTAGAAATTCGAATTGGGTTGGATATAGTTCACAATTGATTTTCGCTGTAAAATTGGTGTAAGCTGGACTGAACTTAATAAAAATTGCGTCTTGACATGGCCCTCACTGTCAACTGAAGAGTCCAAATGAGAACGCCGGGACAAAACGCCAATTTGTATGGACTAAATAATTCAACAAGTGCAATTAAATAATGCTAAGTCTTCTACTTGGCTGATGTTTTTCAGTAGTATATAGAATTTGTATTATAAAATACACTCATATGTAAACAACGCCAGGCCACGGGTAACAAAATTTCCAACAATTCTTGATTAGAAATTCTAATTGGGTTGGATATAGTTGACAATTGATTAATTACTTTTATTATTAATTACTTAATAAAAATTGCGCCTTGACAAGGCCCTCACTGTCAAATGAAGACTCCAAGTGGGAACGCCGGGACGAAACGCCAATTTGTATGGACTAAAAGCCGTTAAAAGCTATATTGTATCAATAATTCAACAAGTCCAATTAAATAATGCTAAGTCTTCTACTTGGCTGATGTATTTCAGTAGTATATAGGATTTGTATTATAAAAGACACTCATATGTAAACAATGGCAGGCCACGGGTAACAAAATTTCCAACAATTCTTGATAAGAAATTCTAATTGGGTTGCATGTATTTGACAATTGATTTTCGCTGTAAAATTGATGTAAGCTGAACTGAACTTAATACAAATTGCGTCTTGACAAGGCCCTCACTGTCAAGTGATGAGTCCAAGTAAGAACGCCGGGACGAAACGCCAATTTCTATGGACTAAAGGCCGTTAAAAGCTATATTGAATCAATAATAGAACAAGTCCAATTAAATAATGCTAAGTCTTCTACTTGGCTGATGTATTTCAGTAGTATATAGAATTTGTATTATAAAAAACACTCATATGTAAACAATGCCAGGCCACGGGTAACAAAATTTCCAACAATTCTTGATTAGAAATTCTAATTGGGTTGGATATAGTTCACAATTGATTTTCGCTGTAAATTTGATGTAAGCTGGACTGAACTTAATAAAATTTGCGTCTTGACAAGGTCCTCACTGTCAACTGAAGAGTCCAAGTGAAACGCTCGCCGGGACGAAACGCCAATTTTTATGGACTAAAGGCTGTTAAAAGCTATATTGAATCAATAATTCAGCAAGTCCAATTAAATAGTGCTAAGTCTTCTTATTGGCTGATGTATTTCAGTAGTATATAGAATTTGTTTTATAAAAACACTCACTTGTAAACAATGCCAGGCCACGGGTAACAACATTTCCAACAATTCTTGACTAGAAATTCTAATTTGGTTGGATATAGTTCACAATTGATTTTCGCTGTGAAATTGATGTAAGCTGGCCTGAACTTAATACAAAATTGAGTCTTGACAATGCCCTCACTGTCAACTGAAGTGAGAATGCCGGGACGAAACGCCAATTTGTATGGACTTAAGGCCGTTAAAAGCTATATTGAATCAATAATTCCACAAGTCCAATCAAATAATGCTAAGGCTTCTACTTGGCTGATGTATTTCAGTAGTATATAGAATTTGTACTATAAAAAACACTCATATGTAAACAATGCCAGGCCATGGGTAACAAAATTTCCAACAATTCTTGACTAGAAATTCTAATTGGGTTGGATATAGTTCACAATTGATTTTCGCTGTAAAATTGATGTAAGCTGGACTGAACTTAATGAAAATTGCGTCTTGACAAGGCCCTCACTGTCAACTGAAGAGTCCAAGTGAGAACGCCGGGACGAAACGCCAATTGGTATGGACTAAATAATTCAACAAGTCCAATTAAATAATGCTAAGTCTTCTTATTGGCTGATGTATTTCAGTAGTATATAGAATTTGTATTATAAAAAACACTCATATGTAAACAATGCCAGGCCACGGGTAACAACATTTCCAACAATTCTTGACTAGAAATTCTAATTGGGTTGGATATAGTTCACAATTAACTTTCGCTGTGAAATTGATGTAAGCTGGACTGAACTTAATAAAAAATTGCATCTTGACAAAGCCCTCACTGTCAACTGAAGTGAGAACGCCGGGACGAAACGCCAATTTGTATGGACTTAAGGCCGTTAAAAGCTATATTGAATCAATAATTCAACAAGTGCAATTAAATAATGCTAAGTCTTCTACTTGGCTGATGTATTTCAGTAGTATATAGAATTTGTATTATAAAATACACTCATATGTAAACAACGCCAGGGCACGGGTAACAAAATTTCCAACAATTCTTGATTAGAAATTCTAATTGGGTTGGATATAGTTGACAATTGATTTTCGCTGTAAAATTGATGTATGCTGGACTGAACTTAATAAAAATTGCGCCTTGACAAGGCCCCCACTGTCAAATGAAGAGTTCAAGTGAGAACGCCGGGACGAAACACCAATTTGTATGGACTAAAGGCCGTTAAAAGCTATATTGTATCAATAATTCAACAAGTCCAATTAAATAATGCTAAGTCTTCTACTTGGCTGATGTATTTCAGTAGTATATAGAATTTGTATTATAAAAAACACTCATATGTACACAATGCCAGCCCACGTTTAACAAAATTTCGAACAACTCTTGATTAGAAATTCTAATTGGGTTGGATATAGTTGACAATTGATTTTCGCTGTAAAATTAATGTAAGCTGAACTCAACTTAATACAAGTTGCGTCTTGACAAGGCCCTCACTGTCAAGTGAAGAGTCCAAGTGAGAACGCCGGGACGAAACGACAATTTCTATGGACTAAAGGCCGTTAAAAGCTATATTGAATCAATAATAGAACAAGTCAAATTAAATAATGCTAAGTCTTCTACTTGGCTGATGTATTTCAGTAGTATACAGAATTTGTATTATAAAAAACACTCATATGTAAACAATGCTAGGCCACGGGTAACAAAATTTCCAACAATTCTTGATTAGAAATTCTAATTGGGTTGGATATAGTTCACAATTGAGTTTCGCTGTAAAATTGATGCAAGCTGGACTGAACTTAATGAATATTGCGTCTTGACGAGGCCCTCACTGTCAACTGAAAAGTCCAAGTGAGAACGCCGGGACGAAACGCCAAATATGGACTAAATAATTCAACAAGTCCAATTAAATAATGCTAAGTCTTCTACTTGCTGATGTATTTCAGTAGTATATAGAATTTGTATTATAAAAGACACTCATATGTAAACAATGCCAGGTCACGGGTAACAAAATTTCCAACAATTCTTGATCAGAAATTCGAATTGGGTTGGATATAGATGACAATTGATTTTCGCTGTAAAATTGATGTATGCTGAACTGAACTTAATAAAAATTGCGTCCTGACAAGGCCCTCACTGTCAACTGAAGAGTCCTAGTGAGAACGCCGGGACGAAACGCCAATTTTTATGGACTAAAGGGTTAAAAGATATATTGAATCAATAATTCAACAAGTCCAATTAAATAATGCTAAGTCTTCTACTTGGCTGATGTATTTCAGTAGTATATAGAATTTGTATTATAAACGACACTCATATGTAAACAATGCCAGGCCACGGGTAACAAAATTTCCAACAATTCTTGATTAGAAATTCTAATTGGGTTGGATATAGTTCACAATTGATTTTCGCTGTAAAAATGATGTAAGCTGGACTGAACTTAATAAAAATTGCGTCTTGACAAGGCCCTCACTGTCAACTGAAGAGTCCAAATGAGAACGCCGGGACGAAACGCCAATTTGTATGGACTAAATAATTCAACAAGTGCAATTAAATAATGCTAAGTCTTCTACTTGGCTGATGTATTTCAGTAGTATATAGAATTTGTATTATAAAATACACTCAATGTAAACAACGCCAGGCCACGGGTAACAAAATTTCCAACAATTCTTGATTAGAAATTCTAATTGGGTTGGATATAGTTGACAATTGATTTTCACTGTAAAATTGATGTATGCTGGACTGAACTTAATAAAAATTGCGCCTTGACAAGGCCGTCACTGTCAAATGAAGAGTCCAAGTGAGAACGCCGGGACGAAACGCCAATTTGTATGGACTAAAGGCAGTTAAAAGCTATATTGTATCAATAATTCAACAAGTCCAATTAAATAATGCTAAGTCTTCTACTTGGCTGATGTATTTCAGTAGTATATAGAATTTGTATTATAAAATACACTCATATGTAAACAATGCCAGGCCACGGGTAACAAAATTTCCAACAATACTGGATAAGAAATTCTAATTGGGTTGCATATAATTGACAATTGATTGAACAATGCCAGGCCACGGGTAACAAAATTTCCAACAATACTTGATAAGAAATTCTAATTGGGTTGCATATAGTTGACAATTGATTTTCGCTGTAAAATTGATGTAAGCTGAACTGAATTTAATACAAATTGCGTCTTGACAAGGCCCTCACTGTCAAGTGATGAGTCCAAGTGAGAACGCCGGGACGAAACGCCAATTCCTATGGAATAAAGGCCGTTAAAAGCTATATTGACTCAATAATTCAGCAAGTCCAATTAAATAGTGCTAAGTCTTTTACCTGGCTGATGTATTTCAGTAGTATATAGAATTTGTATTATAAAAAACACTCATATGTAAACAATGCCAGGCCACGGGTAACAACATTTCCAACAATTCTTGACTAGAAATTCTAATTGGGTTGGATATAGTTCACAATTGATTTTCCCTGTGAAATTGATGTAAACTGGACTGAACTTAATAAAAAATTGCGTCTTGACAAGGCCCTCACTATCAACTGAAGTGAGAATGCCGGGACGAAACGCCAATTTATATGGACTTAAGGCCGTTAAAAGCTATATTGAATCAATAATTCCACAAGTCCAATCAAATAATGCTAAGCCTTCTACTTGGCTGATGTATTTCAGTAGTATATAGAATTTGTATTATAAAAGACACTCATATGTAAACAATGCCAGGCCACGGGTAACAAAATTTCCAACAATTCTTGATTAGAAATTCTAATTGGGTTGGATATAGTTCACAATTGATTTTCGCTGTAAAATTGATGTAAGCTGGACTGAACTTAATAAAAATTGCGTCTTGACAAAGCCCTCACTGTCAACTGAATTGAGAACGCCGGGACGGAACGCCAATTTGTATGGACTTAAGGCCGTTAAAAGCTATATTAAATCAATAATTCAACAAGTCCAATTAAATAATGCTAAGTCTTCTACTTGACTGATGTATTTCAGTAGTATATAGAATTTGTATTATAAAAGACACTCATATGTAAACAATGCCAGGCCAAGGGTAACAAAATTTCCAACAATTCTTGATTAGAAATTCTAATTGGGTTGGATATAGTTCACAATTGATTTTCGCTGTAAAATTGATGTAAGCTGGACTGAACTTAATGAAAATTGCGTCTTGACAAGGCCCCCACTGTCAACTGAAGAGTCCAAGTGAGAACGTCGGGACGAAACGCCAATTGGTATGGACTAAATAATTCAACAACTCCAATTAAATAATGCTAAGTCTACTTATTGGCTGATGTATTTCAGTAGTATATAGAATTTGTATTATAAAAAACACTCATATGTAAACAATGCCAGGCCACGGGTAACAACATTTCCAACAATTCTTGACTAGAAATTCTAATTGGGTTGGATATAGTTCACAATTAACTTTCGCTGTGAAATTGATGTAAGCTGGACTGAAATTAATAAAAAATTGCATCTTGACAAGGCCCTCACTGTCAACTGAAGTGAGAACGCCGGGACGAAACGCCAATTTGTATGGACTTAAGGCCGTTAAAAGCTATATTGAATCAATAATTCAACAAGTCCAATTAAATAATGCTAAGTCTTCTACTTGGCTGATGTATTTCAGTAGTATACACAATTTGTATTATAAAAAACACTCATATGTAAACAATGCCAGGCCACGGGTAACAACATTTCCAACAATTCTTGACTAGAAATTCTAATTGGGTTGGATTTAGTTCACAATTAACTTTCGCCGTGAAATTGATGTGAGCTGGACTGAACTTAATAAAAAATTGCATCTTGACAACGCCCTCACTGTCAACTGAAGTGAGAACGCCGGGACGAAACGCCAATTTGTATGGACTTAAGGCCGTTAAAAGCTATATTGAATCAATAATTCAACAAGTGCAATTAAATAATGTTAAGTCTTCTACTTGGCTGATGTATTTCAGTAGTATATAGAATTTGTATTATAAAATACACTCATATGTAAACAACGCCAGGCCACGGGTAACAAAATTTCCAACAATTCTTGATTAGAAATTCTAATTGGGTTCGATATAGTTGACAATTGATTTTCGCTGTAAAATTGATGTATGCTGGACTGAACTTAATAAAAATTGCGCCTTGACAAGGCCCTCACTGTCAAATGAAGAGTTCAAGTGAGAACGCCGGGACGAAACGCCAATTTGTATGGACTAAAGGCCGTTAAACGCTATATTGTATCAATAATTCAACAAGTCCAATTAAATAATGCTAAGTCTTCTACTTGGCTGATGTATTTCAGTAGTATATAGAATTTGTATTATAAAAAACACTCATATGTAAACAATGCCAGCCCACGTTTAACAAAATTTCGAACAACTCTTGATTAGAAATTCTAATTGGGTTGGATATAGTTCACAATTGATTTTCGCTGTAAAATTAATGTAAGCTGAACTGAACTTAATACAAGTTGCGTCTTGACAAGGCCCTCATTGTCAAGTGAAGAGTCCAAGTGAGAACGCCGGGACGAAACGACAATTTCTATGGACTAAAGGCCGTTAAAAGCTATATTGAATCAATAATAGAACAAGTCCAATTAAATAATGCTAAGTCTTCTACTTGGCTGATGTATTTCAGTAGTATACAGAATTTGTATTATAAAAAACACTCATATGTAAACAATGCTAGGCCACGGGTAGCAAAATTTCCAACAATTCTTGATTAGAAATTCTAATTGGGTTGGATATAGTTCACAATTGATTTTCGCTGTAAAATTGATGTAAGCTGGACTGAACTTAATGAAAACTGCGTCTTGACGTGGCCCTCACTGTCAACTGAAAAGTCCAAGTGAGAACGCCGGGACGAAACGCCAAATATGGACTAAATAATTCAACAAGTCTAATTAAATAATGCTAAGTCTTCTACTTGGCTGATGTATTTCAGTAGTATATAGAATTTGTATTATAAAAGACACTCATATGTAAACAATGCCAGGCCACGGGTAACAAAATTTGCAACAATTCTTGATCAGAAATTCTAATTGGGTTGGATATAGTTGACAATTGATTTTCGCTGTAAAATTGATGTATGCTGAACTGATCTTAATAAAAATTGCGTCCTGACAAGGCCCTCACTGTCAACTGAAGAGTCCTAGTGAGAACGCCGGGACGAAACGCCAATTTTTATGGACTAAATGGTTAAAAGCTATATTGAATCAATAATTCAACAAGTCCAATTAAATAATGCTAAGTCTTCTACTTGGCTGATGTATTTCAGTAGTATATAGAATTTGTATTATAAAAGACACTCATATGTAAACAATGCCAGGCCACGGGAAACAAAATTTCCAACAATTCTTGATTAGAAATTCTAATTGGGTTGGATATAGTTGACAATTGATTTTCGCTGTAAAATTGATGTAAGCTTGATTGAACTTAATGAAAATTGCGTCTTGACAAAGCCCTCACTGTCAACTGAAGAGTCCAAGTGAGAACACCGGGACGAAACGCCAATTTGTATGGACTAAATAATTCAACAAGTCCAATTAAACAATGCTAAGTCTTCTACTTGGCTGATGTATTTCAGTAGTATATAGAATTTGTATTATAAAAAACACTCATATGTAAACAATGCCAGGCCACGGGTAACAAAATTTCCAACAATTCTTGACTAGAAATTCTAATTGGGTTGGATATAGTTCACAATTGATTTTCGCTTTAAAATTGATGTAAGCTGGACTGAACTTAATAAAAATTGCGTCTTGACAAGGCCCTCACTGTCAACTGAAGTGAGAACGCCGGGACGAAACGCCAATTTGTATGGACTTAAGGCCGTTAAAAGCTATATTGAATCAATAATTCAACAAGTCCAATTAAATAATGCTAAGTCTTCTACTTGGCTGATGTATTTCAGTAGTATACAGAATTTGTATTATAAAAAACACTCATATGTTAACAATGCCAGGCCACGGGTAACAAAATGTCCAACAATTCTTGATTAGAAATTCTAATTGGGTTGGATATAGTTCACAATTGATTTTCGCTGTAAAATTGATGTAAGCTGGACTGAACTTAATAAGAATTGCGCCTTGACAAGGCCCTCACTGTCAAATGAAGAGTTCAAGTGAGAACGCCGGGACGAAACGCCAATTTGTATGGACTAAAGGCCGTTAAAAGCTATATTGTATCAATAATTCAACAAGTCCAATTAAATAATGCTAAGTCTTCTACTTGGCTGATGTATTTCAGTAGTATATAGAATTTATATTATAAAAAACACTCATATGTTAACAATGCCAGGCCACGGGTAACAAAATGTCCAACAATTCTTGATTAGAAATTCTAATTGGGTTGGATATAGTTCACAATTGATTTTCGCTGTAAAATTGATGTAAGCTGGACTGAACTTAATGAAAATTGCGTCTTGACGAGGCCCTCACTGTCAACTGAAAAGTCCAAGTGAGAACGCCGGGACGAAACGCCAAATATGGACTAAATGATTCAACAAGTCCAATTTAATAATGCTAAGTCTTCTACTTGGCTGATGTATTTCAGTAGTATAAAGAATTTGTATTATAAAAAACACTCATATGTTAACAATGCCAGGCCACGGGTAACAAAATGTCCAAAAATTCTTGATCAGAAATTCTAATTGGGTTGGATATAGTTGACAATTGATTTTCGCTGTAAAATTGATGTATGCTGAACTGAACTTAATGAAAATTGCATCTTGACAAGGCCCTCACAGTCAACTGAAGAGTCCTAGTGAGAACGCCGGGACGAAACGCCAATTTGTATGGACTAAAGGGTTAAAAGCTATATTGAATCAATAATTCAACAAGTGCAATTAAATAATGCTAAGTCTTCTACTTGGCTGATGTATTTCAGTAGTATATAGAATTTGTATTATAAAAGACACTCATATGTAAACAATGCCAGGCCACGGGAAACAAAATTTCCAACAATTCTTGATTAGAAATTCTAATTGGGTTGGATATAGTTGACAATTGATTTTCGCTGTAAAATTGATGTAAGCTTGATTGAACTTAATGAAAATTGCGTCTTGACAAAGCCCTCACTGTCAACTGAAGAGTCCAAGTGAGAACACCGGGACGAAACGCCAATTTGTATGGACTAAATAATTCAACAAGTCCAATTAAACAATGCTAAGTCTTCTACTTGGCTGATGTATTTCAGTAGTATATAGAATTTGTATTATAAAAAACACTCATATGTAAACAATGCCAGGCCACGGGTAACAAAATTTCCAACAATTCTTGACTAGAAATTCTAATTGGGTTGGATATAGTTCACAATTGATTTTCGCTTTAAAATTGATGTAAGCTGGACTGAACTTAATAAAAATTGCGTCTTGACAAGGCCCTCACTGTCAACTGAAGTGAGAACGCCGGGACGAAACGCCAATTTGTATGGACTTAAGGCCGTTAAAAGCTATATTGAATCAATAATTCAACAAGTCCAATTAAATAATGCTAAGTCTTCTACTTGGCTGATGTATTTCAGTAGTATACAGAATTTGTATTATAAAAAACACTCATATGTTAACAATGCCAGGCCACGGGTAACAAAATGTCCAACAATTCTTGATTAGAAATTCTAATTGGGTTGGATATAGTTCACAATTGATTTTCGCTGTAAAATTGATGTAAGCTGGACTGAACTTAATAAGAATTGCGCCTTGACAAGGCCCTCACTGTCAAATGAAGAGTTCAAGTGAGAACGCCGGGACGAAACGCCAATTTGTATGGACTAAAGGCCGTTAAAAGCTATATTGTATCAATAATTCAACAAGTCCAATTAAATAATGCTAAGTCTTCTACTTGGCTGATGTATTTCAGTAGTATATAGAATTTATATTATAAAAAACACTCATATGTTAACAATGCCAGGCCACGGGTAACAAAATGTCCAACAATTCTTGATTAGAAATTCTAATTGGGTTGGATATAGTTCACAATTGATTTTCGCTGTAAAATTGATGTAAGCTGGACTGAACTTAATGAAAATTGCGTCTTGACGAGGCCCTCACTGTCAACTGAAAAGTCCAAGTGAGAACGCCGGGACGAAACGCCAAATATGGACTAAATGATTCAACAAGTCCAATTTAATAATGCTAAGTCTTCTACTTGGCTGATGTATTTCAGTAGTATATAGAATTTGTATTATAAAAAACACTCATATGTTAACAATGCCAGGCCACGGGTAACAAAATGTCCAAAAATTCTTGATCAGAAATTCTAATTGGGTTGGATATAGTTGACAATTGATTTTCGCTGTAAAATTGATGTAAGCTTGATTGAACTTAATGAAAATTGCGTCTTGACAAAGCCCTCACTGTCAACTGAAGAGTCCAAGTGAGAACACCGGGACGAAACGCCAATTTGTATGGACTAAATAATTCAACAAGTCCAATTAAACAATGCTAAGTCTTCTACTTGGCTGATGTATTTCAGTAGTATATAGAATTTGTATTATAAAAAACACTCATATGTAAACAATGCCAGGCCACGGGTAACAAAATTTCCAACAATTCTTGACTAGAAATTCTAATTGGGTTGGATATAGTTCACAATTGATTTTCGCTTTAAAATTGATGTAAGCTGGACTGAACTTAATAAAAATTGCGTCTTGACAAGGCCCTCACTGTCAACTGAAGTGAGAACGCCGGGACGAAACGCCAATTTGTATGGACTTAAGGCCGTTAAAAGCTATATTGAATCAATAATTCAACAAGTCCAATTAAATAATGCTAAGTCTTCTACTTGGCTGATGTATTTCAGTAGTATACAGAATTTGTATTATAAAAAACACTCATATGTTAACAATGCCAGGCCACGGGTAACAAAATGTCCAACAATTCTTGATTAGAAATTCTAATTGGGTTGGATATAGTTCACAATTGATTTTCGCTGTAAAATTGATGTAAGCTGGACTGAACTTAATAAGAATTGCGCCTTGACAAGGCCCTCACTGTCAAATGAAGAGTTCAAGTGAGAACGCCGGGACGAAACGCCAATTTGTATGGACTAAAGGCCGTTAAAAGCTATATTGTATCA
This sequence comes from Melangyna quadrimaculata, assembly GCA_949320155.1. NCBI lineage: Eukaryota > Metazoa > Arthropoda > Insecta > Diptera > Syrphidae > Melangyna > Melangyna quadrimaculata. Next base: position 341,526,516 of record OX439483.1, on the reverse strand, counting down.
ATAATTCAACAAGTCCAATTAAATAATGCTAAGTCTTCTACTTGGCTGATGTATTTCAGTAGTATATAGAATTTATATTATAAAAAACACTCATATGTTAACAATGCCAGGCCACGGGTAACAAAATGTCCAACAATTCTTGATTAGAAATTCTAATTGGGTTGGATATAGTTCACAATTGATTTTCGCTGTAAAATTGATGTAAGCTGGACTGAACTTAATGAAAATTGCGTCTTGACGAGGCCCTCACTGTCAACTGAAAAGTCCAAGTGAGAACGCCGGGACGAAACGCCAAATATGGACTAAATGATTCAACAAGTCCAATTTAATAATGCTAAGTCTTCTACTTGGCTGATGTATTTCAGTAGTATATAGAATTTGTATTATAAAAGACACTCATATGTAAACAATGCCAGGCCACGGGAAACAAAATTTCCAACAATTCTTGATTAGAAATTCTAATTGGGTTGGATATAGTTGACAATTGATTTTCGCTGTAAAATTGATGTAAGCTTGATTGAACTTAATGAAAATTGCGTCTTGACAAAGCCCTCACTGTCAACTGAAGAGTCCAAGTGAGAACACCGGGACGAAACGCCAATTTGTATGGACTAAAGGCCGTTAAAAGCTATATTGTATCAATAATTCAACAAGTCCAATTAAATAATGCTAAGTCTTCTACTTGGCTGATGTATTTCAGTAGTATATAGAATTTATATTATAAAAAACACTCATATGTTAACAATGCCAGGCCACGGGTAACAAAATGTCCAACAATTCTTGATTAGAAATTCTAATTGGGTTGGATATAGTTCACAATTGATTTTCGCTGTAAAATTGATGTAAGCTGGACTGAACATAATGAAAATTGCGTCTTGACGAGGCCCTCACTGTCAACTGAAAAGTCCAAGTGAGAACGCCGGGACGAAACGCCAAATATGGACTAAATGATTCAACAAGTCCAATTTAATAATGCTAAGTCTTCTACTTGGCTGATGTATTTCAGTAGTATATAGAATTTGTATTATAAAAAACACTCATATGTTAACAATGCCAGGCCACGGGTAACAAAATGTCCAAAAATTCTTGATCAGAAATTCTAATTGGGTTGGATATAGTTGACAATTGATTTTCGCTGTAAAATTGATGTATGCTGAACTGAACTTAATGAAAATTGCATCTTGACAAGGCCCTCACAGTCAACTGAAGAGTCCTAGTGAGAACGCCGGGACGAAACGCCAATTTTTATGGACTAAAGGGTTAAAAGCTATATTGAATCAATAATTCAACAAGTGCAATTAAATAATGCTAAGTCTTCTACTTGGCTGATGTATTTCAGTAGTATAAAGAATTTGTATTATAACATACACTCATATGGAAAGAATGCCAGGCCACGGGTAACAAAATTTCCAACAATTCTTGATTAGAAATTCTAATTGGGTTGGATATAGTTCACAATTGATTTTCGCTGTAAAATTGATGTAAGCTGGACTGAACTTAATGAAAATTGCGTCTTGACAAGGTCCTAACTGTCAACTGAAAAGTCCAAGTGAGAACGCCGGGACGAAACGCCAAATATGGACTAAATAATTCAACAAGTCCAATTAAAGATTGCTAATTCTTTTACTTGGCTGATGTATTTCAGTAGTATATAGAATTTGTATTATAAAAAACACTCATATGTAAACAATGCCAGGCCACGGGTAACAAAATTTCCAACAATTCTTGACTAGAAATTCTAATTGGGTTGGATATAGTTCACAATTGATTTTCGCTGTAAAATTGATGTATGCTGAACTGAACTTAATAAAAATTGCGTCTTGACAAGGCCCTCACTGTCAACTGAAGAGCCCAAGTGAGAACGCCGGGACGAAAAGCCAATTTTTATGGACAAAAGGGTTAAAATCTATATTGAATCAATAATTCAACAAGTCCAATTAAATAATGCTAAGTCTTCTACTTGGCTGATGTATTTCACTAGTATAAAGAATTTGTATTATAAAATACACTCATATGTAAACAATGCCAGGCCACGGGTAACAAAATTTACAACAATTCTTGATTAAAAATTCTAATTGGGTTGGATATAGTTCACAATTGATTTTCGCTGTAAAATTGATGTATGCTGTACTGAACTTAATAAAAATTGCGTCTTGACAAGGCCCTCACTGTCAACTGAAGAGTCCAAGTTAGAACGCCGGGACGAAACGCCAATTTGTATGGACTAAATAATTCAACAATTCCAATTAAATAATGCTAAATCTTCTACTTGGCTGATGTATTTCAGTAGTATATAGAATTTGTATTATAAAAAACACTCATATGTAAAGAATGCCAGGCCACGGGTAACAACATTTCCAACAATTCTTGACTAGAAATTCTAATTGGGTTGGATAAAGTTCACAATTGATTTTCGCTGTGAAATTGATGTAAGCTCGACTGAACTTAATAAAAAATTGCGTCTTGACAAGGCCCTCACTGTCAACTGAAGTGAGAACGCCGGGACGAAACGCCAATTTGTATGGACTTAAGGCCGTTAAAAGCTATATTGAATCAATAATTCAACAAGTCCAATTAAATAATGCTAAGTCTTCTACTTGGTTGATGTATTTCAGTAGTATATAGAATTTGTATTATAAAAGACACTCATATGTAAACAATGCCGGGTAACAAAATTTCCAACAATTCTTGATTAGAAATTCTAATTGGGTTGGATATAGTTGACAATTGATTTTCGCTGTAAAATTGATAAAAGCTGGATTGAACTTAATGAAAATTGCTTCTTGACAAGGCCCTCACTGTCAACTGAAGAGTCCAAGTGAGAACGCCGGGAAGAAACGCCAATTTGTATGGACTAAATAATTCAACAAGTCCAATTAAATAATGCTAAGTCTTCTACTTGGCTGATGTATTTCAGTAGTATATAGAATTTGTATTATAAAATACACTCATATGTAAAAAATGCCAGGCCACGGGTAACAAAATTCCCAACAATTCTTGACTAGAAATTCTAATTGGGTTGGATATAGTTGACAATTGATTTTCGCTGTAAAATTGATGTATGCTGGACTGAACTTAATTAAAAATTGCGTCTTGACAAGGCCCTCACTGTCAACTGAAGTGAGAACGCCGGGACGAAACGCCAATTTGTATGGAATTAAGGCCGTTAAAAGCTTTATTGAACCAATAATTCAATAAGTCCAATTAAATAATGCTACGTCTTCTACTTGGCTGATGTATTTCAGTAGTATATAGAATTTGTATTATAAAAAACACTCATATGTTAACAATGCCAGGGCACGGGTAACAAAATGTCCAACAATTCTTGATTAGAAATTCTAATTGGGTTGGATATAGTTCACAATTGATTTTCGCTGTAAAATTGATGTAAGCTGGACTGAACTTAATAAAAATTGCGCCTTGAAGAGGCCCTCACTGTCAAATGAAGAGTTCAAGTGAGAACGCCGGGACGAAACGCCAATTTGTATGGACTAAAGGCCGTTAAAAGCTATATTGTATCAATAATTCAACAAGTCCAATTAAATAATACTAAGTCTTCTACTTGGCTGATGTATTTCAGTAGTATATAGAATTTGTATTATAAAAAACACTCATATGTTAACAATGCCAGGTCACGGGTAACAAAATGTCCAACAATTCTTGATTAGAAATTCTAATTGGGTTGGATATAGTTCACAATTGATTTTCGCTGTAAAATTGATGTAAGCTGGACTGAACTTAATGAAAATTGCGTCTTGACGAGGCCCTCACTGTCAACTGAAAAGTCCAAGTGAGAACGCCGGGACGAAACGCCAAATATGGACTAAATGATTCAACAAGTCCAATTAAATAATGCTAAGTTTTCTACTTGGCTGATGTATTTCAGTAGTATATAGAATTTGTATTATAAAAAACACTCATATGTTAACAATGCCAGGCCACGGGTAACAAAATTTCCAACAATTCTTGATCAGAAATTCTAATTGGGTTGGATATAGTTGACAATTGATTTTCGCTGTAAAATTGATGTATGCTGAACTGAATTTAATAAAAAATTGCGTCTTGACAAGGCCCTCACAGTCAACTGAAGAGTCCTAGTGAGAACGCCGGGACGAAACGCCAATTTTTATGGACTAAAGGGTTAAAAGCTATATTGAATCAATAATTCAACAAGTGCAATTAAATAATGCTAAGTCTTCTACTTGGCTGATGTATTTCAGTAGTATACAGAATTTGTATTATAACATACACTCATATGGAAACAATGCCAGGCCACGGGTAACAAAATTTCCAACAATTCTTGATTAGAAATTCTAATTGGGTTGGATATAGTTGACAATCGATTTTCGCTGTAAAATTGATGTAAGCTGGACTGAACTTAATGAAAATTGCGTCTTGACAAGGTCCTCACTGTCAACTGAAAAGTCAAAGTGAGAACGCCGGGACGAAACGCCAAATATGGACTAAATAATTCAACAAGTCCAATTAAATAATGCTAAGTCTTTTACTTGGCTGATGTATTTCAGAAATATATAGAATTTGTATTATAAAAAACACTCATATGTTAACAATGCCAGGCCACGGGTAACAAAATGGCCAACAATTCTTGTTTAGAAATTCTAATTGGGTTGGATATAGTTCACAATTGATTTTCGCTGTAAAATTGATGTAAGTTGGATTGAACTTAATAAAAATTGCGTCTTGACAAGGCCCTCACTGTCAACTGAAGAGTCCAAGTGAGAACGCCGGGACGAAACGCCAATTTGTATGGCCTAAAGGCCGTTAAAAGCTATATTGAATCAATAATTCAACAAGTCCAATTAAATAGTGCTAATTCTTTTACTTGGCTGATGTATTTCAGTAGTATACAGAATTTGTATTATAAAAAACAATCATTTGTAAACAATGCCAGGCCACGGGTAACAAAATTTCCAACAATTCTTGATTAGAAATTCTAATTGGGTTGGATAAAAAGCTTATATTGAATCAATAATTCAACAAGTCCAATTAAATAATGCTAAGTCTTCTACTTGGCTGATGTATTTCAGTAGTATAAAGAATTTGTATTATAAAAAACACTCATATGTAAACAATGCCAGGCCACGGGTAACAAAATTTTCAACAATTCTTGATTAGAAATTCTAATTGGGTTGGATATAGTTCACAATTTATTTTCGCTGTAAAATTGATTTAAGTTGGACTGAACTTAATAAAAATTGCGTCTTGACAAGGCCCTCACTGACAACTGAAGAGTCCAAGTGAGAACGCCGGGACGAAACGCCAATTTGTATGGCCTAAAGGCCGTCAAAAGCTATATTGAATCAATAATTCAACAAGTCTAATTAAATAATGCTAAGTCTTCTACTTGGCTGATGTATTTCAGTAGTATATAGAATTTATATTATAAAAAACAATCCTATGTAACCAATGCCAGGCCACGGGTAACAAAATTTGCAACAATTCTTGATTAGAAATTCTAATTGGGTTGTATATAGTTCGCAATTGATTTTCGCCGTAAAATTGATGTAAGCTCGACTGAACTTAATAAAAATTGCGTCTTGACAAGGCCGTCACTGTCAACTGAAGAGTCCAAGTTAGAACGCCGGGACGAAACGCCAATTTCTATGGACTAAATGCCGTTAAAAGCTATATTGAATCAATAATTCAACAAGTCCAATTAAATAATGCTAAGTCTTCTACTTGGCAGATGTATTTCAGTAGTATATAGAATTTTTACCAAAAAGCACTCATATGTAAACAATGCCAGGACACGGGTAACAAAATTTCCAACAATTCTTGATTAGAAATTCTGCTTGGGTTGGATATAGTTCACAATTGATTTCCGCTGTAAAATTGATGTAAGCTGGACTGATCTTAATAAAAATTGCGACTTGACAAGGCCCTCACTGTCAACTGAAGAGTCCAAGTGAGAACGCCGGGACGAAACGCCAATTTGTATGGATTTAAGGCCGTTAAAAGCTATATTGAAGCAATAATTCAACAAGTCCAATTAAATAATGCTAAGTCTTCTACTTGGCTGATGTATTTCAGTAGTATATAGAATTTTTATCAAAAAAACACCCATATGTAAACAATGCGAGGCCACGGGTAACAAAATTTCCAACAATTCTTGATTAGAAATTCTTATTGGGTTGGATATAGTTCACAATTGATTTTCGCTGTAAAATTGATTTAAGCTGGACTGAACTTAATAAAAATTGCGTCTTGACAAGGCCCTCAATGTAAAATGAAGAGCCCAAGTGAGAACGCGGGGACGAAACGCCAATTTGTATGGACTAAAGGCCGTTAAAAGCTATATTGAATCAATAATTCAACAAGTCCAATTAAATAATGCTAAGTCTTCTACTTGGCAGATGTATTTCAGTAGTATATAGAATTTTTACCAAAAAGCACTCATATGTAAACAATGCCAGGACACGGGTAACAAAATTTCCAACAATTCTTGATTAGAAATTCTGCTTGGGTTGGATATAGTTCACAATTGATTTCCGCTGTAAAATTGATGTAAGCTGGACTGATCTTAATAAAAATTGCGACTTGACAAGGCCCTCACTGTCAACTGAAGAGTCCAAGTGAGAACGCCGGGACGAAACGCCAATTTGTATGGATTTAAGGCCGTTAAAAGCTATATTGAAGCAATAACTCAACAAGTCCAATTAAATAATGCTAAGTCTTCTACTTGGCTGATGTATTTCAGTAGTATATAGAATTTTTATCAAAAAAACACTCAGATGTTAACAATGCGAGGCCACGGGTAGCAAAATGTTCAACAATTCTTGATTAGAAATTCTAATTGGGTTGGATATGGTTCACAATTGATTTTCGCTGTAGAATTGATGTAAGTTGGATTGAACTTAATAAAAATTGCGTCTTGACAAGGCCCTCACTGTCAACTGAAGAGTCCAAGTGAGAACGCCGGGACGAAACGCCAATTTGTATGGACTAAAGGCCGTTAAAAGCTATATTGTATCAATAATTCAACAAGTCCAATTAAATAATGGTAAGTCTTCTACTTGGCTGATGTATTTCAGTAGTATATAGAATTTGTATTATAAAAAACACTCATATGTTAACAATGTCAGACCACGGGTAACAAAATGTCCAACAATTCTTGATTAGAAATTCTAATTGGGTTGGATATAGTTCTCAATTGATTTTCGCTGTAAAATTGATTTAAGCTGGACTGAACTTAATAAAAATTGCGTCTTGACAAGGCCCTCACTGTAAAATGAAGAGCCCAAGTGAGAACGCGGGGACGAAACGCCAATTTGTATGGACTAAAGGCCGTTAAAAGCTATATTGAATCAATAATTCAACAAGTCCAATTAAATAATGCTATAAGTCTTCTACTTGGCTGATGTATTTCAGTAGTATATAGAATTTGTATTATAAGAACACTCATCTGTAAACAATGCCAGGCCACGGGTAACAAAATGTCCAACAATTCATGATTATAAATATCTAATTGGGTTGGATATAGTTCACAATTGATTTTCGCTGTAAAATTGATGGAAGCTGGACTGATCTTAATAAAAATTGCGTCTTGACAAGGCCCTCACTGTCAACTGAAGAGTCCAAGTGAGAACGCCGGGACGAAACGCCAATTTTTATGGATTAAAGGCCGTTAAAAGCTATATTGAATCAATAATTCAACAAGTCCAATTAAATAATGCTAAGTCTTCTACTTTCCTGATGTCTTTCAGTAGTATATAGAATTTTTATTATAAAAAACACTCATATGTAAACAATGCCAGGACACGGGTTACAACATTTCCAACAATTCTTGATTAGAAATTCTAATTGGGTTGTATATAGTTCACAATTGATTTTCACTGTAAAATTGATGTAAGCTGGACTGAACTTAATAAAAATTGCGTCTTGACAAGGCCCTCACTGTCAACTAAAGAGTCCAAGTGAGAACGCCGGGACGAAACGCCAATTTGTATGGCCTTAAGGCCGTTAAAAGCTATATTGAATCAATAATTCAACAAGTCCAATTAAATAATGCTAAGTCTTCTACTTGGCTGATGTATTTCAGTAGTATATAGAATTTATATTATAAAAAGCACTCATATGTAACCAATGCCAGGTAACAAAATTTCCAACAATTCTTGATTAGAAATTCTAATTGGGTTGTATATAGTTCACAATTGATTTTCACTGTAAAATTGATGTAAGCTCGACTGAACTTTATAAAAATTGCGTCTTGACAAGGCCCTCACTGTCAACTGAAGAGTCCAAGTGAGAACGCCGGGACGAAACGCCAAATATGGACTAAATGATTCAACAAGTCCAATTAAATAATGCTAAGTCTTCTACTTGGCTGATGTATTTCAGTAGTATATAGAATTTGTATTATAAAAAACACTCATATGTTAACAATGCCAGGCCACGGGTAACAAAATTTCCAACAATTCTTGATTAGAAATTCTAATTGGGTTGGATAAAAAGCTTATATTGAATCAATAATTCAACAAGTCCAATTAAATAATGCTAAGTCTTCTACTTGGCTGATGTATTTCAGTAGTATAAAGAATTTGTATTATAAAAAACACTCATATGTAAACAATGCCAGGCCACGGGTAACAAAATTTTCAACAATTCTTGATTAGAAATTCTAATTGGGTTGGATATAGTTCACAATTTATTTTCGCTGTAAAATTGATTTAAGTTGGACTGAACTTAATAAAAATTGCGTCTTGACAAGGCCCTCACTGACAACTGAAGAGTCCAAGTGAGAACGCCGGGACGAAACGCCAATTTGTATGGCCTAAAGGCCGTCAAAAGCTATATTGAATCAATAATTCAACAAGTCTAATTAAATAATGCTAAGTCTTCTACTTGGCTGACGTATTTCAGTAGTATATAGAATTTATATTATAAAAAACAATCCTATGTAACCAATGCCAGGCCACGGGTAACAAAATTTGCAACAATTCTTGATTAGAAATTCTAATTGGGTTGTATATAGTTCGCAATTGATTTTCGCCGTAAAATTGATGTAAGCTCGACTGAACTTAATAAAAATTGCGTCTTGACAAGGCCGTCACTGTCAACTGAAGAGTCCAAGTTAGAACGCCGGGACGAAACGCCAATTTCTATGGACTAAATGCCGTTAAAAGCTATATTGAATCAATAATTCAACAAGTCCAATTAAATAATGCTAAGTCTTCAACTTGGCAGATGTATTTCAGTAGTATATAGAATTTTTACCAAAAAGCACTCATATGTAAACAATGCCAGGACACGGGTAACAAAATTTCCAACAATTCTTGATTAGAAATTCTGCTTGGGTTGGATATAGTTCACAATTGATTTCCGCTGTAAAATTGATGTAAGCTGGACTGATCTTAATAAAAATTGCGACTTGACAAGGCCCTCACTGTCAACTGAAGAGTCCAAGTGAGAACGCCGGGACGAAACGCCAATTTGTATGGATTTAAGGCCGTTAAAAGCTATATTGAAGCAATAATTCAACAAGTCCAATTAAATAATGCTAAGTCTTCTACTTGGCTGATGTATTTCAGTAGTATATAGAATTTGTATTATAAAAACACTCATATGTAAACAATGCCAGGCCACGGGTAACAAAATTTCCAACAATTCTTGATAAGAAATTCTGCTTGGGTTGAATATAGTTCACAATTGATTTTCGCTGTAAAATTGATGTAAGCTGGACTGATCTTAATAAAAATTGCGTCTTGACAAGGCCCTCACTGTCAACTGAAGAGTCCAAGTGAGAACGCCGGGACGAAACGCCAATTTGTATGGATTAAAGGCCGTTAAAAGCTATATTGAAGCAATAATTCAACAAGTCCAATAAAATAATGTTAAGTCTTCTACTTGGCAGATGTATTTCAGTAGTATATAGAATTTTTATCAAAAAAACACCCATATGTAAACAATGCGAGGCCACGGGTAACAAAATTTCCAACAATTCTTGATTAGAAATTCTTATTGGGTTGGATATAGTTCACAATTGATTTTCGCTGTAAAATTGATGTAAGTTGTACTGAACTTAATAATAATTGCGTCTTGACAAGGCCCTCACTGTCAACTGAAGAGTCCAAGTGAGAACGCCGGGACGAAACGCCAATTTGTATGGCCTAAAGGCCGTTAAAAGCTATATTGAATCAATAATTCAACAAGTCCAATTAAATAATGCAAAGTCTTCTACTTGGCAGATGTATTTCAGTAGTATATAGAATTTTTATCAAAAAAACACTCAGATGTTAACCATGCGAGGCCACGGGTAGCAAAATGTTCAACAATTCTTGATTAGAAATTCTAATTGGGTTGGATATGGTTCACAATTGATTTTCGCTGTAGAATTGATGTAAGTTGGATTGAACTTAATAAAAATTGCGTCTTGACAAGGCCCTCACTGTCAACTGAAGAGTCCAAGTGAGAACGCCGGGACGAAACGCCAATTTGTATGGACTAAAGGCCGTTAAAAGCTATATTGTATCAATAATTCAACAAGTCCAATTAAATAATGGTAAGTCTTCTACTTGGCTGATGTATTTCAGTAGTATATAGAATTTGTATTATAAAAAACACTCATATGTTAACAATGTCAGGCCACGGGTAACAAAATGTCCAACAATTCTTGATTAGAAATTCTAATTGGGTTGGATATAGTTCTCAATTGATTTTCGCTGTAAAATTGATTTAAGCTGGACTGAACTTAATAAAAATTGCGTCTTGACAAGGCCCTCACTGTAAAATGAAGAGCCCAAGTGAGAACGCGGGGACGAAACGCCAATTTGTATGGACTAAAGGCCGTTAAAAGCTATATTGAATCAATAATTCAACAAGTCCAATTAAATAATGCTATAAGTCTTCTACTTGGCTGATGTATTTCAGTAGTATATAGAATTTGTATTATAAGAACACTCATCTGTAAACAATGCCAGGCCACGGGTAACAAAATGTCCAACAATTCATGATTATAAATATCTAATTGGGTTGGATATAGTTCACAATTGATTTTCGCTGTAAAATTGATGGAAGCTGGACTGATCTTAATAAAAATTGCGTCTTGACAAGGCCCTCACTGTCAACTGAAGAGTCCAAGTGAGAACGCCGGGACGAAACGCCAATTTTTATGGATTAAAGGCCGTTAAAAGCTATATTGAATCAATAATTCAACAAGTCCAATTAAATAATGCTAAGTCTTCTACTTTCCTGATGTCTTTCAGTAGTATATAGAATTTTTATTATAAAAAACACTCATATGTAAACAATGCCAGGACACGGGTTACAACATTTCCAACAATTCTTGATTAGAAATTCTAATTGGGTTGTATATAGTTCACAATTGATTTTCACTGTAAAATTGATGTAAGCTGGACTGAACTTAATAAAAATTGCGTCTTGACAAGGCCCTCACTGTCAACTAAAGAGTCCAAGTGAGAACGCCGGGACGAAACGCCAATTTGTATGGCCTTAAGGCCGTTAAAAGCTATATTGAATCAATAATTCAACAAGTCCAATTAAATAATGCTAAGTCTTCTACTTGGCTGATGTATTTCAGTAGTATATAGAATTTATATTATAAAAAACACTCATATGTAACCAATGCCAGGTAACAAAATTTCCAACAATTCTTGATTAGAAATTCTAATTGGGTTGTATATAGTTCACAATTGATTTTCACTGTAAAATTGATGTAAGCTGGACTGAACTTAATAAAAATTGCGTCTTGACAAGGCCCTCACTGTCAACTAAAGAGTCCAAGTGAGAACGCCGGGACGAAACGCCAATTTTTATGGATTAAAGGCCGTTAAAAGCTATATTGAATCAATAATTCAACAAGTCCAATTTAATAATGCTAAGTCTTCTACTTTCCTGATGTCTTTCAGTAGTATATAGAATTTTTATTATAAAAAACACTCATATGTAAACAATGCCAGGACACGGGTTACAACATTTCCAACAATTCTTGATTAGAAATTCTAATTGGGTTGTATATAGTTCACAATTGATTTTCGCTGTAAAATTGATGTAAGCTGGACTGAACTTAATAAAAATTGCGTCTTGACAAGGCCCTCACTGTCAACTGAAGAGTCCAAGTGAGAACGCCGGGACGAAACGCCAATTTGTATGGCCTAAAAGCCGTTAAAAGCTATATTGAATCAATAATTCAACAAGTCCAATTAAATAATGCTAAGTCTTCTACTTGGCTGATGTATTTCAGTAGTATATAGAATTTATATTATAAAAAACACTCATATGTAACCAATGCCAGGCCACGGGTAACAAAATTTCCAACAATTCTTGATTAGAAATTCTAATTGGGTTGTATATAGTTCACAATTGATTTTCACTGTAAAATTGATGTAAGCTCGACTGAACTTAATAAAAATTGCGTCTTGACAAGGCCCTCACTGTCAACTAAGGGTCCAAGTGAGAAAGCCGGGATGAAACGCCAATTTGTATTGACTAAAGGCCGTTAAAAGCTATATTGAATCAATAATTCAACAAGTCCAATTAAATAATGCTAAGTCTTCTACTTGGCTGATGTATTTCAGTAGTATATAGAATTTGTATTATAAAAAACACTCATATGTAAACAATGCCAGGCCATGGGTAACAAAATTTCCAACAATTCTTGATTAGAAATTCTAATTGGGTTGGATATAGTTCTCAATTGATTTTCGCTGTAAAATTGATTTAAGCTGGACTGAACTTAATAAAAATTGCGTCTTGACAAGGCCCTCACTGTAAAATGAAGAGCCCAAGTGAGAACGCGGGGATGAAACGCCAATTTGTATTGACTAAAGGCCGTTAAAAGCTATATTGAATCAATAATTCAACAAGTCCAATTAAATAATGCTATAAGTCTTCTACTTGGCTGATGTATTTCAGTAGTATATAGAATTTGTATTATAAGAACACTCATCTGTAAACAATGCCAGGCCACGGGTAACAAAATGTCCAACAATTCATGATTATAAATATCTAATTGGGTTGGATATAGTTCACAATTGATTTTCGCTGTAAAATTGATGGAAGCTGGACTGATCTTAATAAAAATTGCGTCTTGACAAGGCCCTCACTGTCAACTGAAGAGTCTAAGTGAGAACGCCGGGACGAAACGCCAGTTTTTATGGATTAAAGGCCGTTAAAAGCTATATTGAATCAATAATTCAACAAGTCCAATTAAATAATGCTAAGTCTTCTACTTTCCTGATGTCTTTCAGTAGTATATAGAATTTTTATTATAAAAAACACTCATATGTAAACAATGCCAGGACACGGGTTACAACATTTCCAACAATTCTTGATTAGAAATTCTAATTGGGTTGTATATAGTTCACAATTGATTTTCACTGTAAAATTGATGTAAGCTGGACTGAACTTAATAAAAATTGCGTCTTGACAAGGCCCTCACGGTCAACTAAAGAGTCCAAGTGAGAACGCCGGGACGAAACGCCAATTTGTATGGCCTTAAGGCCGTTAAAAGCTATATTGAATCAATAATTCAACAAGTCCAATTAAATAATGCTAAGTCTTCTACTTGGCTGATGTATTTCAGTAGTATATAGAATTTATATTATAAAAAACACTCATATGTAACCAATGCCAGGTAACAAAATTTCCAACAATTCTTGATTAGAAATTCTAATTGGGTTGTATATAGTTCACAATTGATTTTCACTGTAAAATTGATGTAAGCTGGACTGAACTTAATAAAAATTGCGTCTTGACAAGGCCCTCACTGTCAACTAAAGAGTCCAAGTGAGAACGCCGGGACGAAACGCCAATTTTTATGGATTAAAGGCCGCTAAAAGCTATATTGAATCAATAATTCAACAAGTCCAATTTAATAATGCTAAGTCTTCTACTTTCCTGATGTCTTTCAGTAGTATATAGAATTTTTATTATAAAAAACACTCATATGTAAACAATGCCAGGACACGGGTTACAACATTTCCAACAATTCTTGATTAGAAATTCTAATTGGGTTGTATATAGTTCACAATTGATTTTCACTGTAAAATTGATGTAAGCTGGACTGAACTTAATAAAAATTGCGTCTTGACAAGGCCCTCACTGTCAACTGAAGAGTCCAAGTGAGAACGCCGGGACGAAACGCCAATTTGTATGGCCTAAAAGCCGTTAAAAGCTATATTGAATCAATAATTCAACAAGTCCAATTAAATAATGCTAAGTCTTCTACTTGGCTGATGTATTTCAGTAGTATATAGAATTTATATTATAAAAAACACTCATATGTAACCAATGCCAGGCCACGGGTAACAAAATTTCCAACAATTCTTGATTAGAAATTCTAATTGGGTTGTATATAGTTCACAATTGATTTTCACTGTAAAATTGATGTAAGCTGGACTGAACTTAATAAAAATTGCGTCTTGACAAGGCCCTCACTGTCAACTGAAGAGTCCAAGTGAGAACGCCGGGACGAAACGCCAATTTGTATGGCCTAAAAGCCGTTAAAAGCTATATTGAATCAATAATTCAACAAGTCCAATTAAATAATGCTAAGTCTTCTACTTGGCTGATGTATTTCAGTAGTATATAGAATTTGTATTATAAAAAACACTCATATGTAAACAATGCCAGGCCATGGGTAACAAAATTTCCAACAATTCTTGATAAGAAATTCTAATTGGGTTGGATATAGTTCACAATTGATTTTCGCTGTAAAATTGATGTAAGCTGGACTGATCTTAATAAAAATTGCGTCTTGACAAGGCCCTCACTGTCAACTGAAGAGTCCAATTGAGAACGCCGGGACGAAACTCCAATTTGTATTGACTAAAGGCCGTTAAAAGCTATATTGAATCAATAATTCAACAGATCCAATTAAATAATGCTAACTCTTCTACTTGGCTGATGTATTTCAGTAGTATATAGAATTTAAATTATAAAAAACAGTCATATGTAAACAATGCCAGGCCACAGGTAACAAAATTTCCAACAATTCTTGATTAGAAATTCTAATAGGGTTGTATATATTTCACAATTGATTTTCACTGTAAAATTGATGTAAGCTGGATTGAACTTAATAAAAATTGCGTCTTGATAAGGCCCTCACTGTCAACTGAAGAGTCCAAGTGAGACCGCCGGGACTAAACGCCAATTTGTATGGACTAAAGGCCGTTAAAGCTATATTGAATCAATAATTCAACAACTCCAATTAAATAATGCTAAGTCTTCTACTTGGCTGATGTATTTCAGTAGTATATAGAATTTGTATTATAAAAAACACTCATATGTAAACAATGCCGGCGCACGGGTAACAAAATTTCCAACAATTCTTGATTAGAAATTCTAATTGGGTTGGATATAGTTCACAATTGATTTTCGCTGTAAAATTGATGTAAGCTGGACTGAGCTTAATAAAAACTGCGTCTTGACAAGGCCCTCACTGTAAACTGAAGAGCCCAATTTGTATGGACTAAAGGCCGTTAAAAGCTATATTAAATCAATAATTCAACAAGTCCAATTAAATAATGCTATAAGTCTTCTACTTGGCTGATGTATTTCAGTAGTATATAGAATTTGTATTATAAGAACACTCATCAGTAAACAATGCCAGGCCACAGGTAACAAAATGTCAAACAATTCATGATTATAAATTCTAATTGGGTTGGATATAGTTCACAATTGAATTTCGCTATAAAATAGATGTAAGCTGGACTGAACTTAATAAAAATTGCGTCTTGACAAGGCCCTCACTGTCAACTGAAGAGTCCAAGTGAGAACGCCGAGACGAAACGCCAATTTGTATGGCCTAAAGGCCGTTTAAAGCTATATTGAATCAATAATTCAACAAGTCCAATTAAATAATGCTTAGTTTTCTACTTGGCTGATGTATTTCAGTAGTATACAGAATTTGTATTATAAAAAACAATCATATGTAAACAATGCCTGGCCACGGGTAACAAAATTTCCAACAATTCTTGATTAGAAATTCTAATCGGGTTCGATAAAAAGCTTATATTGAATCAATAATTCAACAAGTCCAATTAAATAATGCTAAGTCTTCTACTTGGCTGATGTATTTCAGTAGTATATAGAATTTGTATTATAAAAAACACTCATATGTAAACAATGCCAGGCCACGGGTAACAAAATTTTTAACAATTCTTGATTAGAAATTCTTATTGGGTTGGATATAGTTCACAATTGATTTTCGCTGTAAAATTGATGTAAGTTGTACTGAACTTAATAATAATTGCGTCTTGACAAGGCCCTCACTGTCAACTGAAGAGTCCAAGTGAGAACGCCGGGACGAAACGCCAATTTGTATGGCCTAAAGGCCGTTAAAAGCTATATTGAATCAATAATTCAACAAGTCCAATTAAATAATGCAAAGTCTTCTACTTGGCTGATGTATTTCAGTAGTATATAGAATTTATATTATAAAAAACACTCATATGTAACCAATGCCAGGCCACGGGTAAAAAAATTTCCAACAATTCTTGATTAGAAATTCTAATTGGGTTGTATATAGTTCACAATTGATTTTCACTGTAAAATTGATGTAAGCTCGACTGAACTTAATAAAAATTGCGTCTTGACAAGGTCCTCACTGTCAACTGAAGAGTCCAAGTGAGAACGCTGGGACGAAACGCCAATTTCTATGAACTAAAGGCCGTTAAAAGCTATATTGAATCAATAATTCAACAAGTCCAATTAAATAGTACTAAGTCTTCTACTTGGCAGATGTATTTCAGTAGTATATAGAATTTTTATCAAAGAAACACTCAAACACGCGGGTTACAAAATTTCCAAAAATTCTTGATTAGAAATTCTAATTGGGTTGGATATAGTTCACAATTGATTTTCGCTGTAAAATTGATGTAAGCTGGACTGAGCTTAATAAAAACTGCGTCTTGACACGGCCCTCACTGTAAACTGAAGAGCCCAAGTGAGAACGCGGGGACGAAACGCCAATTTGTATGGACTAAAGGCCGTTAAAAGCTATATTAAATCAATAATTCAACAAGTCCAATTAAATAATGCTATAAGTCTTCTACTTGGCTGATGTATTTCAGTAGTATATAGAATTTGTATTATAAGAACACTCATATGTAAACAATGCCAGGCCACGGGTAACAAAATGTCCAACAATTCATGATTATAAATTCTAATTGGGTTGGATATAGTTCACAATTGATTTTCGCTGTAAAATTGATGTAAGCTGGACTGATCTTAATAAAAATTGCGACTTGACAAGGCCCTCACTGTCAACTGAAGAGTCCAAGTGAGAACGCCGGGACGAAACGCCAAATATGGACTAAATGATTCAACAAGTCCAATTAAATAATGCTAAGTCTTCTACTTGGCTGATGTATTTCAGTAGTATATAGAATTTGTATTATAAAAAACACTCATATGTTAACAATGCCAGGCCACGGGTAACAAAATTTCCAACAATTCTTGATTAGAAATTCTAATTGGGTTGGATAAAAAGCTTATATTGAATCAATAATTCAACAAGTCCAATTAAATAATGCTAAGTCTTCTACTTGGCTGATGTATTTCAGTAGTATAAAGAATTTGTATTATAAAAAACACTCATATGTAAACAATGCCAGGCCACGGGTAACAAAATTTTCAACAATTCTTGATTAGAAATTCTAATTGGGTTGGATATAGTTCACAATTTATTTTCGCTGTAAAATTGATTTAAGTTGGACTGAACTTAATAAAAATTGCGTCTTGACAAGGCCCTCACTGACAACTGAAGAGTCCAAGTGAGAACGCCGGGACGAAACGCCAATTTGTATGGCCTAAAGGCCGTCAAAAGCTATATTGAATCAATAATTCAACAAGTCTAATTAAATAATGCTAAGTCTTCTACTTGGCTGATGTATTTCAGTAGTATATAGAATTTATATTATAAAAAACAATCCTATGTAACCAATGCCAGGCCACGGGTAACAAAATTTGCAACAATTCTTGATTAGAAATTCTAATTGGGTTGTATATAGTTCGCAATTGATTTTCGCCGTAAAATTGATGTAAGCTCGACTGAACTTAATAAAAATTGCGTCTTGACAAGGCCGTCACTGTCAACTGAAGAGTCCAAGTTAGAACGCCGGGACGAAACGCCAATTTCTATGGACTAAATGCCGTTAAAAGCTATATTGAATCAATAATTCAACAAGTCCAATTAAATAATGCTAAGTCTTCTACTTGGCAGATGTATTTCAGTAGTATATAGAATTTTTACCAAAAAGCACTCATATGTAAACAATGCCAGGACACGGGTAACAAAATTTCCAACAATTCTTGATTAGAAATTCTGCTTGGGTTGGATATAGTTCACAATTGATTTCCGCTGTAAAATTGATGTAAGCTGGACTGATCTTAATAAAAATTGCGACTTGACAAGGCCCTCACTGTCAACTGAAGAGTCCAAGTGAGAACGCCGGGACGAAACGCCAATTTGTATGGATTTAAGGCCGTTAAAAGCTATATTGAAGCAATAATTCAACAAGTCCAATTAAATAATGCTAAGTCTTCTACTTGGCTGATGTATTTCAGTAGTATATAGAATTTGTATTATAAAAACACTCATATGTAAACAATGCCAGGCCACGGGTAACAAAATTTCCAACAATTCTTAATAAGAAATTCTGCTTGGGTTGAATATAGTTCACAATTGATTTTCGCTGTAAAATTGATGTAAGCTGGACTGATCTTAATAAAAATTGCGTCTTGACAAGGCCCTCACTGTCAACTGAAGAGTCCAAGTGAGAACGCCGGGACGAAACGCCAATTTGTATGGATTAAAGGCCGTTAAAAGCTATATTGAAGCAATAATTCAACAAGTCCAATAAAATAATGTTAAGTCTTCTACTTGGCAGATGTATTTCAGTAGTATATAGAATTTTTATCAAAAAAACACCCATATGTAAACAATGCGAGGCCACGGGTAACAAAATTTCCAACAATTCTTGATTAGAAATTCTTATTGGGTTGGATATAGTTCACAATTGATTTTCGCTGTAAAATTGATGTAAGTTGTACTGAACTTAATAATAATTGCGTCTTGACAAGGCCCTCACTGTCAACTGAAGAGTCCAAGTGAGAACGCCGGGACGAAACGCCAATTTGTATGGCCTAAAGGCCGTTAAAAGCTATATTGAATCAATAATTCAACAAGTCCAATCAAATAATGCAAAGTCTTCTACTTGGCAGATGTATTTCAGTAGTATATAGAATTTTTATCAAAAAAACACTCAGATGTTAACCATGCGAGGCCACGGGTAGGAAAATGTTCAACAATTCTTGATTAGAAATTCTAATTGGGTTGGATATGGTTCACAATTGATTTTCGCTGTAGAATTGATGTAAGTTGGATTGAACTTAATAAAAATTGCGTCTTGACAAGGCCCTCACTGTCAACTGAAGAGTCCAAGTGAGAACGCCGGGACGAAACGCCAATTTGTATGGACTAAAGGCCGTTAAAAGCTATATTGTATCAATAATTCAACAAGTCCAATTAAATAATGGTAAGTCTTCTACTTGGCTGATGTATTTCAGTAGTATATAGAATTTGTATTATAAAAAACACTCATATGTTAACAATGTCAGGCCACGGGTAACAAAATGTCCAACAATTCTTGATTAGAAATTCTAATTGGGTTGGATATAGTTCTCAATTGATTTTCGCTGTAAAATTGATTTAAGCTGGACTGAACTTAATAAAAATTGCGTCTTGACAAGGCCCTCACTGTAAAATGAAGAGCCCAAGTGAGAACGCGGGGACGAAACGCCAATTTGTATGGACTAAAGGCCGTTAAAAGCTATATTGAATCAATAATTCAACAAGTCCAATTAAATAATGCTATAAGTCTTCTACTTGGCTGATGTATTTCAGTAGTATATAGAATTTTTATCAAAAAAACACCCATATGTAAACAATGCCAGGCCACGGGTAACAAAATGTCCAACAATTCATGATTATAAATATCTAATTGGGTTGGATATAGTTCACAATTGATTTTCGCTGTAAAATTGATGGAAGCTGGACTGATCTTAATAAAAATTGCGTCTTGACAAGGCCCTCACTGTCAACTGAAGAGTCCAAGTGAGAACGCCGGGACGAAACGCCAATTTTTATGGATTAAAGGCCGTTAAAAGCTATATTGAATCAATAATTCAACAAGTCCAATTAAATAATGCTAAGTCTTCTACTTTCCTGATGTCTTTCAGTAGTATATAGAATTTTTATTATAAAAAACACTCATATGTAAACAATGCCAGGACACGGGTTACAACATTTCCAACAATTCTTGATTAGAAATTCTAATTGGGTTGTATATAGTTCACAATTGATTTTCACTGTAAAATTGATGTAAGCTGGACTGAACTTAATAAAAATTGCGTCTTGACAAGGCCCTCACTGTCAACTAAAGAGTCCAAGTGAGAACGCCGGGACGAAACGCCAATTTGTATGGCCTTAAGGCCGTTAAAAGCTATATTGAATCAATAATTCAACAAGTCCAATTAAATAATGCTAAGTCTTCTACTTGGCTGATGTATTTCAGTAGTATATAGAATTTATATTATAAAAAACACTCATATGTAACCAATGCCAGGTAACAAAATTTCCAACAATTCTTGATTAGAAATTCTAATTGGGTTGTATATAGTTCACAATTGATTTTCACTGTAAAATTGATGTAAGCTGGACTGAACTTAATAAAAATTGCGTCTTGACAAGGCCCTCACTGTCAACTAAAGAGTCCAAGTGAGAACGCCGGGACGAAACGCCAATTTTTATGGATTAAAGGCCGTTAAAAGCTATATTGAATCAATAATTCAACAAGTCCAATTTAATAATGCTAAGTCTTCTACTTTCCTGATGTCTTTCAGTAGTATATAGAATTTTTATTATAAAAAACACTCATATGTAAACAATGCCAGGACACGGGTTACAACATTTCCAACAATTCTTGATTAGAAATTCTAATTGGGTTGTATATAGTTCACAATTGATTTTCACTGTAAAATTGATGTAAGCTGGACTGAACTTAATAAAAATTGCGTCTTGACAAGGCCCTCACTGTCAACTGAAGAGTCCAAGTGAGAACGCCGGGACGATACGCCAATTTGTATGGCCTAAAAGCCGTTAAAAGCTATATTAAATCAATAATTCAACAAGTCCAATTAAATAATGCTAAGTCTTCTACTTGGCTGATGTATTTCAGTAGTATATAGAATTTATATTATAAAAAACACTCATATGTAACCAATGCCAGGCCACGGGTAACAAAATTTCCAACAATTCTTGATTAGAAATTCTAATTGGGTTGTATATAGTTCACAATTGATTTTCACTGTAAAATTGATGTAAGCTCGACTGAACTTAATAAAAATTGCGTCTTGACAAGGCCCTCACTGTCAACTAAGGGTCCAAGTGAGAAAGCCGGGATGAAACGCCAATTTGTATTGACTAAAGGCCGTTAAAAGCTATATTGAATCAATAATTCAACAAGTCCAATTAAATAATGCTAAGTCTTCTACTTGGCTGATGTATTTCAGTAGTATATAGAATTTGTATTATAAAAAACACTCATATGTAAACAATGCCAGGCCATGGGTAACAAAATTTCCAACAATTCTTGATAAGAAATTCTAATTGGGTTGGATATAGTTCACAATTGATTTTCGCTGTAAAATTGATGTAAGCTGGACTGATCTTAATAAAAATTGCGTCTTGACAAGGCCCTCACTGTCAACTGAAGAGTCCAATTGAGAACGCCGGGACGAAACTCCAATTTGTATTGACTAAAGGCCGTTAAAAGCTATATTGAATCAATAATTCAACAGATCCAATTAAATAATGCTAACTCTTCTACTTGGCTGATGTATTTCAGTAGTATATAGAATTTAAATTATAAAAAACAGTCATATGTAAACAATGCCAGGCCACAGGTAACAAAATTTCCAACAATTCTTGATTAGAAATTCTAATAGGGTTGTATATATTTCACAATTGATTTTCACTGTAAAATTGATGTAAGCTGGATTGAACTTAATAAAAATTGCGTCTTGATAAGGCCCTCACTGTCAACTGAAGAGTCCAAGTGAGACCGCCGGGACTAAACGCCAATTTGTATGGACTAAAGGCCGTTAAAGCTATATTGAATCAATAATTCAACAACTCCAATTAAATAATGCTAAGTCTTCTACTTGGCTGATGTATTTCAGTAGTATATAGAATTTGTATTATAAAAAACACTCATATGTAAACAATGCCGGCGCACGGGTAACAAAATTTCCAACAATTCTTGATTAGAAATTCTAATTGGGTTGGATATAGTTCACAATTGATTTTCGCTGTAAAATTGATGTAAGCTGGACTGAGCTTAATAAAAACTGCGTCTTGACAAGGCCCTCACTGTAAACTGAAGAGCCCAATTTGTATGGACTAAAGGCCGTTAAAAGCTATATTAAATCAATAATTCAACAAGTCCAATTAAATAATGCTATAAGTCTTCTACTTGGCTGATGTATTTCAGTAGTATATAGAATTTGTATTATAAAAAACACTCATATGTAAACAATGCCAGGCCACGGGTAACAATATTTTCAACAATTCTTGACTAGAAATTCTAATAGTGTTGTATATATTTCACAATTGATTTTCACTGTAAAATTGATGTAAGCTGGATTGAACTTAATAAAAATTGCGTCTTGATAAGGCCCTCACTGTCAACTGAAGAGTCCAAGTGAGACCGCCGGGACGAAACGCCAATTTGTATGGACTAAAGGCCGTTAAAGCTATATTGAATCAATAATTCAACAACTCCAATTAAATAATGCTAAGTCTTCTACTTGGCTGATGTATTTCAGTAGTATATAGAATTTGTATTATAAAAAACACTCATATGTAAACAATGCCAGGCCACGGGTAACAATATTTTCAACAATTCTTGACTAGAAATTCTAATTGGGTTGGATATAGTTCACAATTGATTTTCGCTGTGAAATTGATGTAAGCTGGACTGAACTTAATAAAAAATTGCGTCTTGACAAGGCCCTCACTGTCAACTGAAGTGAGAACGCCGGGACGAGACGCCAATTTGTATGGACTTAAGGCCGTTAAAAGCTATATTGAATCAATAATTCAGCAAGTCCAATTAAATAATGCTAAGTCTTCTACTTGGCTGATGTATTTCAGTAGTATATAGAATTTGTATTATAAGAACACTCATCAGTAAACAATGCCAGGCCACAGGTAACAAAATGTCAAACAATTCATGATTATAAATTCTAATTGGGTTGGATATAGTTCACAATTGAATTTCGCTATAAAATAGATGTAAGCTGGACTGAACTTAATAAAAATTGCGTCTTGACAAGGCCCTCACTGTCAACTGAAGAGTCCAAGTGAGAACGCCGAGACGAAACGCCAATTTGTATGGCCTAAAGGCCGTTTAAAGCTATATTGAATCAATAATTCAACAAGTCCAATTAAATAATGCTTAGTTTTCTACTTGGCTGATGTATTTCAGTAGTATACAGAATTTGTATTATAAAAAACAATCATATGTAAACAATGCCTGGCCACGGGTAACAAAATTTCCAACAATTCTTGATTAGAAATTCTAATCGGGTTCGATAAAAAGCTTATATTGAATCAATAATTCAACAAGTCCAATTAAATAATGCTAAGTCTTCTACTTGGCTGATGTATTTCAGTAGTATATAGAATTTGTATTATAAAAAACACTCATATGTAAACAATGCCAGACCACGGGTAACAAAATTTTTAACAATTCTTGATTAGAAATTCTTATTGGGTTGGATATAGTTCACAATTGATTTTCGCTGTAAAATTGATGTAAGTTGTACTGAACTTAATAATAATTGCGTCTTGACAAGGCCCTCACTGTCAACTGAAGAGTCCAAGTGAGAACGCCGGGACGAAACGCCAATTTGTATGGCCTAAAGGCCGTTAAAAGCTATATTGAATCAATAATTCAACAAGTCCAATTAAATAATGCAAAGTCTTCTACTTGGCTGATGTATTTCAGTAGTATATAGAATTTATATTATAAAAAACACTCATATGTAACCAATGCCAGGCCACGGGTAAAAAAATTTCCAACAATTCTTGATTAGAAATTCTAATTGGGTTGTATATAGTTCACAATTGATTTTCACTGTAAAATTGATGTAAGCTCGACTGAACTTAATAAAAATTGCGTCTTGACAAGGTCCTCACTGTCAACTGAAGAGTCCAAGTGAGAACGCTGGGACGAAACGCCAATTTCTATGAACTAAAGGCCGTTAAAAGCTATATTGAATCAATAATTCAACAAGTCCAATTAAATAGTACTAAGTCTTCTACTTGGCAGATGTATTTCAGTAGTATATAGAATTTTTATCAAAGAAACACTCAAACACGCGGGTTACAAAATTTCCAAAAATTCTTGATTAGAAATTCTAATTGGGTTGGATATAGTTCACAATTGATTTTCGCTGTAAAATTGATGTAAGCTGGACTGAGCTTAATAAAAACTGCGTCTTGACAAGGCCCTCACTGTAAACTGAAGAGCCCAAGTGAGAACGCGGGGACGAAACGCCAATTTGTATGGACTAAAGGCCGTTAAAAGCTATATTAAATCAATAATTCAACAAGTCCAATTAAATAATGCTATAAGACTTCTACTTGGCTGATGTATTTCAGTAGTATATAGAATTTGTATTATAAGAACACTCATATGTAAACAATGCCAGGCCACGGGTAACAAAATGTCCAACAATTCATGATTATAAATTCTAATTGGGTTGGATATAGTTCACAATTGATTTTCGCTGTAAAATTGATGTAAGCTGGACTGATCTTAATAAAAATTGCGTCTTGACAAGGCCCTCACTGTCAACTGAAGAGTCCAAGTGAGAACGCCGGGACGGAACGCCAATTTGTATGGATTAAAGGCCGTTAAAAGCTATATTGAATCAATAATTCAACAAGTCCAATTAAATAATGCTAAGTCTTCTACTTGGCTGATGTATTTCAGTAGTATATAGATTTTGTATTATAAAAAACACTCATATGTAAACAATGCCAGGCCACAGGTAACAAAATTTCCAACAATTCTTGATAAGAAATTCTAATTGGGTTGGATATAGTTCACAATTGATTTTCGCTGTAAAATTGATGTAAGCTGGACTGACCTTAATAAAAATTGCGTCTTCACAAGGCCCTCACTGTCAACTGAAGAGCACAAGTGAGAACGCGGGGACGAAACGCCAATTTGTTTGGACTAAAGGCCGTTAAAAGCTATATTAAATCAATAATTCAACAAGTCCAATTAAATAATGCTATAAGTCTTCTACTTGGCTGGTGTATTTCAGTAGTATATAGAATTTGTATTATAAGAACACTCATCTGTAAACAATGCCAGGCCACAGGTAACAAAATGTCGAACAATTCATGATTATAAATTCTAATTGGGTTGGATATAGTTCACAATTGATTTTTGCTGTAAAATTGATGTAAGCTGGACTGAACTTAATATAAATTGCTTCTTGACAAGGCCCTCACTGTCAACTGAAGAGTCCAAGTGAGAACACCGGGACGAAACTCCAATTTTTATGTTCTAAAGGCGGTTAAAAAATATATTGAATCAATAATTGAACAAGTCCAATTAAATAACGCTAAGTCTTCTACTTGGCAGATGTATTTCAGTAGTATATAGAATTTGTATTATAAAAAACACTCATATGTAAATAATGCCGGGGCACGGGTAACAAAATTTCCAACAATTCTTGATTAGAAATTCTAATTGGGTTCGATAAAAAGTTTAAATTGAATCAATAATTCAACAAGTCCAATTAAATAATGCTAAGTCTTCTACTTGGCTGATGTATTTCAGTAGCATATAGAATTTGTATTATAAAAAACACTCATATGTAAACAATGCCAGGCCATGGGTAACAAAATTGCCAACAATTCTTGATAAGAAATTCTTATTGGGTTGGATATAGTTCACAATTGATTTTCGCTGTAAAATTGATGTAAGCTGGACTGATCTTAATAAAAATTGCGACTTGACAAGGACCTCACTGTCAACTGAAGAGTCCAATTGAGAACGCCGGGACGAAACGCCAATTTGTATTGACTAAAGGCCGTTAAAAGCTATATTGAATCAATAATTCAACAGATCCAATTAAATAATGCTAACTCTTCTACTTGGCTGATGTATTTCAGTAGTATATAGAATTTGTATTATAAAAAACACTCATCTGTAAACAATGCCAGGCCACAGGTAACAAAATTTCCAACAATTCTTGATTAGAAATTCTAATAGGGTCGTATATATTTCACAATTGATTTTCACTGTAAAATTGATGTAAGCTGGACTGAACTTAATAAAAATTGCGTCTTGATAAGGCCCTCACTGTCAACTGAAGAGTCCAAGTGAGACCGCCGGGACTAAACGCCAATTTGTATGGACTAAAGGCCGTTAAAGCTATATTGAATCAATAATTCAACAAGTCCAATTAAATAATGCTAAGTCTTCTACTTGGCTGATGTATTTCAGTAGTATATAGAATTTGTATTATAAAAAACACTCATATGTAAACAATGCCGGCGCACGGGTAACAAAATTTCCAACAATTCTTGATTAGAAATTCTAATTGGGTTGGATATAGTTCGCAATTGATTTTCGCTGTAAAATTGATGTAAGCTGGACTGAACTTAATAATAATTGCGTCTTGACAAAGCCCTCACTGTCAACTGAAGAGTCCAAGTGAGAACGCCGGGACGAAACGCCAATTTGTATGGCCTAAAGGCCGTTAAAAGCTATATTGAATCAATAATTCAACAAGTCCAATTAAATAATGCAAAGTCTTCTACTTGGCTGATGTATTTCAGTAGTATATAGAATTTATATTATAAAAAACACTCATATGTAACCAATGCCAGGCCACGGGTAAAAAAATTTCCAACAATTCTTGATTAGAAATTCTAATTGGGTTGTATATAGTTCACAATTGATTTTCACTGTAAAATTGATGTAAGCTCGACTGAACTTAATAAAAATTGCGTCTTGACAAGGTCCTCACTGTCAACTGAAGAGTCCAAGTGAGAACGCCGGGACGAAACGCCAATTTGTATGGACTAAAGGCCGTTTAAAGCTATATTGAATCAATAATTCAACAAGTCCAATTAAATAATACTAAGTCTTCTTTTTGGCAGATGTATTTCAGTAGTATATAGAATTTTTATCAAAGAAACACTCATATGTAAACAATGCGAGGCCGCGGGTTACAAAATTTCCAAAAATTCCTGATTAGAAATTCTAATTGGGTTGGATATAGTTCACAATTGATTTTCGCTGTAAAATTGATGTAAGCTGGACTGAGCTTAATAAAAACTGCGTCTTGACAAGGCCCTCACTGTAAACTGAAGAGCCCAAGTGAGAACGCGGGGACGAAACGCCAATTTGTATGGACTAAAGGCCGTTAAAAGCTATATTAAATCAATAATTCAACAAGTCCAATTAAATAATGCTATAAGTCTTCTACTTGGCTGATGTATTTCAGTAGTATATAGAATTTGTATTATAAGAACACTCATATGTAAACAATGCCAGGCCACGGGTAACAAAATGTCCAACAATTCATGATTATAAATTCTAATTGGGTTGGATATAGTTCACAATTGATTTTCGCTGTAAAATTGATGTAAGCTGGACTGATCTTAATAAAAATTGCGTCTTGACAAGGCCCTCACTGTCAACTGAAGAGTCCAAGTGAGAACGCCGGGACGGAACGCCAATTTGTATGGATTAAAGGCCGTTAAAAGCTATATTGAATCAATAATTCAACAAGTCCAATTAAATAATGCTAAGTCTTCTACCTGGCTGATGTATTTCAGTAGTATATAGAATTTGTATTATAAAAAACACTCATATGTAAACAATGCCAGGCCACAGGTAACAAAATTTCCAACAATTCTTCATAAGAAATTCTAATTGGGTTGGATATAGTTCACAATTGATTTTCGCTGTAAAATTGATGTAAGCTGGACTGACCTTAATAACAATTGCGTCTTCACAAGGCCCTCACTGTCAACTGAAGAGCACAAGTGAGAACGCGGGGACGAAACGCCAATTTGTTTGGACTAAAGGCCGTTAAAAGCTATATTAAATCAATAATTCAACAAGTCCAATTAAATAATGCTATAAGTCTTCTACTTGGCTGATGTATTTCAGTAGTATATAGAATTTGTATTATAAGAACACTCATCTGTAAACAATGCCAGGCCACAGGTACCAAAATGTCCAACAATTCATGATTATAAATTCTAATTGGGTTGGATATAGTTCACAATTGATTTTTGCTGTAAAATTGATGTAAGCTGGACTGAACTTAATAAAAATTGCTTCTTGACAAGGCCCTCACTGTCAACTGAAGAGTCCAAGTGAGAACACCGGGACGAAACTCCAATTTTTATGTTCTAAAGGCCGTTAAAAGCTATATTGAATCAATGATTGAACAAGTCCAATTAAATAATGCTAAGTCTTCTACTTGGCAGATGTATTTCAGTAGTATATAGAATTTGTATTATAAAAAACACTCATATGTAAACAATGTCAGGCCACGGGTAACAAAATTTCCAACAATTCTTTATTAGAAATTCCAATTGGGTTGGATATAGTTCACAATTGATTTTCGCTGTAAAATTGATGTAAGCTGGACTGATCTTAATAAAAATTATAAAAAACACTCATATGTAAACAATGCCAGGCCACAGGTAACAAAATTTCCAACAATTCTTGATTAGAAATTCTAATTGGGTTGTATATATTTCACAATTGATTTTCACTGTAAATTTGATGTAAGCTGGACTGAACTTAATAAAAATTGCGTCTTGATAAGGCCCTCATTGCCAACTGAAGAGTCCAAGTGAGACCGCCGGGACTGAACGCCAATTTGTATGAACTAAAGACCGTTAAAGCTATATTCAATCAATAATTCAACAAGTCCAATTAAATAATGCTAAGTCTTCTACTTGGCTGATGTATTTCAGTAGTATATAGAATTTGTATTATAAAAAACACTCATATGTAAACAATGCCGGGGCACGGGTAACAAAATTTCCAACAATTCTTGATTAGAAATTCTAATTGGGTTGGATATAATTCACAAATTATTTTCGCTGTAAAATTGATGTAAGCTGGACTGAACTTAATACAAATTGCGTTTTGACAAGGCCCTCACTGTCAACTGAAGAGTCCAGGTGAAACGCCGGGACGAAACGCCACTTTTTATGGACTAAAGGCCGTTGAAAGGTATATTGAATCAATAATTCAACAAGTCCAATTAAATAATGCTAAGTCTTCTACTTGGCTGATGTATTTCAGTAGTATATAGAATTTGTATTATAAAAAACACTCATATGTAAACAATGCCGGGGCACGGGTAACAAAATTTCCAACTATTCTTGATTAGAAATTCTAATTGGGTTGGATATAGTTCACAATTGATTTTCGCTATAAAATAGATGTAAGCTGGACTGAACTTAATAAAAATTGCGTCTTGACAAGGCCCTCACTGTCAACTGAAGAGCCCAAGTGAGAACGCCGGGACGAAACGCAAATTTTTATGAACTAAAGGCCATTAAAAGCTATATTGAATCAATAATTCAACAAGTCCAATTAAATAATGCTTAGTCTTCTACTTGCTGATGTATTTCAGTAGTATATATAATTTGTATTATAAAAGACACTCATATGTAAACAATGCCAGGCCACGGGTAACAAAACTTCCAACAATTCTTGATTAGAAATTCTAATTGGGTTGGATATAGTTCACAATTGATTTTCGCTGTAAAATTGATGTAAGCTGTACTGAACTTAATAATAATTGCGTCTTGACAAGGCCCTCACTGTCAACTGAAGAGTCCAAGTGAGAACGCCGGGACGAAACGACAATTTTTATGGATTAAAGGCCGTTAAAAGCTATATTGAATCAATAATTCAACAAGTCCTATTAAATAATGCTTAGTCTTCTACTTGGCTGATGTATTTCAGTAGTATAAAGAATTTGTATTATAAAAAACACTCATATGTAAACAATGCCGGGGCACGGGTAACAAAATTTCCAACTATTCTTGATTAGAAATTCTGATTGGGTTGGATATAATTCACAAATGATTTTTGCTGTAAAATTGATGTAAGCTGGACTGAACTTAATAAAATTGCGTCTTGACAAGGCCCTCACTGTCAACTAAGAGTCCAAGTGAGAACGCCGGGACGAAACGCTAATTTGTATGGACTAAAGGCCGTTAAAAGCTATATTAAATCAATAACTCAACAAGTCTAATTAAATAATGCTAAGTCTTCTAATTGGCTGATGTATTTCAGTAGTATACAGAATTTGTATTAATAAAAACAATCATATGTAAACAATGCCAGGCCACGGGTAACAAAATTTCCAACAATTCTTGATTAGAAATTCTAATTGGGTTCGATAAAAAGCTTATATTGAATCAATAATTCAACAAGTCCAATTAAATAATGCTTAGTCTTCTACTTGGCTGATGTATGTCAGTCAGTTCTATAATTTGTATTATAAAAAACACTCATATGTAAACAATGCCAGGCCACGGGTAACAAAATCTTTAACAATTCTTGATTAGAAATTCTAATTGGGTTGGATATAGTTCACAATTGATTTTCGCTGTAAAATTGATGTAAGTTGGACTGAACTTAATAAAAATTGCGTCTTGACAAGGCCCTCACTGACAACTGAAGAGTCCAAGTGAGAACGCCGGGTCGAAACGCCAATTTGTATGGCCTAAAGGCCGTTAAAAGCTATATTGAATCAATAATTCAACAAGTCCAATTAAATAAAGCTAAGTCTTTCTACTTTGCTGATGTATTTTAGTAGTATATAGAATTTATATTATAAAAAACACTCATATGTAACCAATGCCAGGCCACGGGTAACAAAATTTCCAACAATTCTTGACTAGAAATTCTAATTGGGTTGTTGTATATAGTTCACAACTGATTTTCACTGTAAAATAGATGGAAGCTCGACTAAAACGCCAATTTCTATGGACTAAAGGCCGTTAAAAGCTATATTGAATCAATAATTCAACAAGTCCAATTAAATAATGCTAAGTCTTCTACTTGGTAGATGTATTTCAGTAGTATATAGAATTTTTATCAAAAAAACACTCATATGTAAACAATGCGAGGCCGCGGGTTACCAAATTTCCAACAATTCTTGATTAGAAATTCTAATTGGGTTGGATATAGTTCACAATTGATTTTCGCTGTAAAGTTGATGTAAGCTGGACTGACCTTAATAAAAATTGCGTCTTGACAAGGCCCTTACTGTCAACTGAAGAGTCCAAGTGAGAACGCCGGGAAGAAACGACAATTTTTATGGATTAAAGGCCGTTAAAAGCTTTATTGAATCAATAATTCAACAAGTCCAATTAAATAATGCTAGGTCTTCTACTTGGCTGATGTATTTCAGTAGTATATTGAATTTGTATTATAAAAACACTCATATGTAAACAATGCCAGGCCACGGGTAACAAAATTTCCAACAATTCTTGATTAGAAATTCTAATTGGGTTGGATATAGTTCACAAATTATTTTCGCTGTAAAATTGATGTAAGCTGGACTGAACTTAATACAAATTGCGTCTTGACAAGGCCCTCACTGTCAACTGAAGAGTCCAGGTGAAACGCCGGGACGAAACGCCACTTTATATGGACTAAAGGCCGTTAAAAGGTATATTGAATCAATAATTCAACAAGTCCAAATAAATAATGCTAAGTCTTCTACTTGGCTGATGTATTTCAGTAGTATATAGAATTTGTATTATAAAAAACACTCATATGTAAACAATGCCGGGGCACGGGTAACAAAATTTCCAACAATACTTGATTAGAAATTCTAATTGGGTTGGATATAGTTCACAATTGATTTTCGCTGTAAAATTGATGTAAGCTGGACTGAACTTAATAAAAATTGCGTCTTGACAAGGCCCTCACTGTCAACTGAAGAGTCGAAGTGAGAACGCCGAGACGAAACGCCAATTTTTATGGATTAAAGGCTTTTAAAAGCTATATTGAATCAATAATTCAACAAGTCCAATTAAATAATGCAATAAGTCTTCTACTTGGCTGATGTATTTCAGTAGTATATAGAATTTGTATTATAAAAAACACTCATATGTAAACAATGTTAAGCCACGGGTAACAAAATTTCCAACAATTCTTTATTAGAAATTCTAATTGGGTTGTATATAATTCACAATTGATTTTCGCTGTAAAATTGATGTAAGCTCGACTGAACTTAATAAAAATTGCGTCTTGACAAGGCCCTCACTGTCAACTGAAGAGTCGAAGTGAGAACGCCGAGACGAAACGCCAATTTGTATTGACTAACGGCCGTTAAAAGCTATATTGAATCAATAATTCAACAAGTCCAATTAAATAATGCTAACTCTTCTACTTGGCTGATGTATTTCAGTAATATATAGAATTTGTATTATAAAAAACAGTCATATGTAAATAATGCCAGGCCACAGGTAACAAAATTTCCAACAATTCTTGATTAGAAATTCTAATTGGGTTGTATATAGTTCACAATTGATTTTCGCTGTAAAATTGATGTAAGCTCGACTGAACTTAATAAAAATTGCGTCTTGATAAGGCCCTCACTGTCAACTGAAGAGTCCAAGTGAGAACGCCGGGACGAAATGCCAGTTTTTATGGACTAAAGGCCGTTAAAGCTATATTGAATCGATAATTCAACAAGTCCAATTAAATAATGCTAAGTCTTATACTTGGCAGATGTATTTCAGTAGTATATAGAATTTGTATTATAAAAAACACTCAGGCCAGGCCACGGGTAACAAAATTTCCAAAAATTCTTGATAAGAAATTCTAAATGGGTTGGATATAGTTCACAATTTATTTTCGCTGTAAAATTGATGTAAGCTGGACTGAACTTAATAAAAATTGCGTCTTGACAAGGCCCTCACTGTCAACTGAAGAGCCCAAGTGAGAATGCCGGGACGAAACGCCAATTTGTATTGACTTAAGGCCGTTAAAAGCTATATTGAATCAATAATTCAACAAGTCCAATTAAATAATGCTAAGTCTTCTACTTGGCTGATGTATTTCAGTAGTATACAGAATTTGTATTATAAAAAACAATCATATGTAAACAATGCCTGGCCACGGGTAACAAAATTTCCAACAATTCTTGATTAGAAATTCTAATTGGGTTCGATAAAAAGCTTATATTGAATCAATAATGCAACAAGTCCAATTAAATAATGCTAAGTCTTCTACTTGGCTGATGTATTTCAGTAGTATATAGAATTTGTATTATAAAAAACACTCATACATAAACAATGCCAGGCCACGCGTAACAAAATTTTTAACAATTCTTGATAAGAAATTCTAATTGGGTTGGATATAGTTCACAATTGATTTTCGCTGTAAAATTGATGTAAGTTGGACTGAACTTAATAAAAATTGCGCCTTGACAAGGCCCTCACTGTCAACTGAAGAGTCCAAGTGAGAACGCCGGGACGAAACGCCAATTTGTATGGCCTAAAGGCCGTTAAAAGCTATATTGAATCAATAATTGAACAAGTCCAATTAAATAATGCTAAGTCTTCTACTTGGCTAATGTATTTCAGTAGTATATAGAATTTATATTATAAAAAACACTCATATGTAACCAATGCCAGGCCACGGGTAAAAAAATTTCCAACAATTCTTGATTAGAAATTCTAATTGGGTTGTATATAGTTCACAATTGATTTTCACTGTAAAATTGATGTAAACTCGACTGAGCTTAATACAAATTGCGTCTTGACAAGGTCCTCACTGTCAACTGAAGAGTCCAAGTGAGAACGCCGGGACGAAACGCCAATTTCTATGGACCGTTAAAAGCTATATTGAATCAATAATTCAACAAGTCCAATTAAATAATGCTAAGTCTCTACTTGGCACATGTATTTCAGTAGTATATAGAATTTTTATCAAAGAAACACTCATATGTAAACAAAGCGAGGCGCGGGTTACAAAATTGCCAACAATTCTTGATTAGAAATTCTAATTGGGTTGGATATAGTTCACAATTGATTTTCGCTATAAAATTGATGTAAGCTGGACTGAACTTAATAAAAATTGCGTCTTGACAAGGTTCTCACTGTCAACTGAAGAGTCCAAGTGAGAACGCCGGGAAGAAACGCAAATTTTTATGAACTAAAGGCCATTAAAATCTATATTGAATCAATAATTCAACAAGTCCAATTAAATAATGCTAACTCTTCTACTTGCTGATGTATTTCAGTAGTATATAGAATTTATATTATAAAAGACACTCATATGTAAACAATGCCAGGCCACGGGTAACAAAATTTCCAACAATTCTTGATTAGAAATTCTAATTGGGTTGGATATAATTCACAATTGATTTTTGCTGTAAAATTGATGTACGCTGGACTGAACTTAATAAAAATTGCGTCTTGACAAGGCCCTTACTGTCAACTAAGAGTCCAAGTGAGAACGCCGGGACGAAACGCTAATTTGTATGGACTAAAGGCCGTTAAAAGCTTTATTAAATCAATAACTCAACAAGTCTTATTAAATAATGCTAAGTCTTCTACTTGGCTGATGTATTTCAGTAGTATACAGAATTTGTATTAATAAAAACAATCATATGTAAACAATGCCAGGCCACG
The DNA here is from genome assembly GCA_949320155.1 of Melangyna quadrimaculata. Lineage (NCBI taxonomy): Eukaryota > Metazoa > Arthropoda > Insecta > Diptera > Syrphidae > Melangyna > Melangyna quadrimaculata. The sequence continues at coordinate 341,491,760 of OX439483.1, read as the reverse complement.
GGTAACAAAATTTCCAACAATTCTTGATTAGAAATTCTAATTGGGTTCGATAAAAAGCTTATATTGAATCAATAATTCAACAAGTCCAATTTAATAATGCTAAGTCTTCTACTTGGCTGATGTATTTCAGTAGTATATAGAATTTGTATTATAAAAAAACACTGATATGTAAACAATGCCAGGCCACGGGTAACAAAATCTTTAACAATTCTTGATTAGAAATTCTAATTGGGTTGGATATAGTTCACAATTGATTTTCGCTGTAAAATTGATGTAAGCTGGATTGAACTTAATGAAAATTGCGTCATGACAACGCCCTCACTGTCAACTGAAGAGTTCAAGTGAGAACGCCGGGACGAAACACCAATTTTTATGGACTAAATAATTCAACAAGTCCAATTAAATAATGCTAAGTCTTCTACTTGGCTGATGTATTTCAGTAGTATATAGAACATAATGAAAATTGCGTCATGACAAGGCCCTCACTGTCAACTGAAGAGTCCAAGTGAGAACGCCGGGACGAAACGCCAATTTGTATGGACTAAATAATTCAACAAGTCCAATTAAATAATGCTAAGTCTTCTACTTGGCTGATGTATTTCAGTTGTATATAGAATTAGTATTATAAAAAACACTCATATGTAAACAATGCCAGGCCACGGGTAACAAAATTTCCAACAATTCTTGATTAGAAATTCTAATTGGGTTGGATATAATTCACAATTGATTTTTGCTGTAAAATTGATGTACGCTGGACTGAACTTAATAAAAATTGCGTCTTGACAAGGCCCTCACTGTCAACTAAGAGTCCAAGTGAGAACGCCGGGACGAAACGCTAATTTGTATGGACTAAAGGCCGTTAAAAGCTATATTAAATCAATAACTCAACAAGTCTAATTAAATAATGCTAAGTCTTCTACTTGGCTGATGTATTTCAGTAGTATACAGAATTTGTATTAATAAAAACAATCATATGTAAACAATGCCAGGCCACGGGTAACAAAATTTCCAACAATTATTGGTTAGAAATTCTAATTGGGTTCGATAAAAAGCTTATATTGAATTAATAATTCAACAATTCCAATTAAATAATGCTAAATCTTCTACTTGGCTGATGTATTTCAGTAGTATATAGAATTTGTATTATAAAAAACACTCATATGTAAACAATGCCAGGCCACGGGTAACAAAATCTTTAACAATTCTTGATTAGAAATTCTAATTGGGTTGGATATAGTTCACAATTGATTTTCGCTGTAAAATTGATGTAAGTTGGACTGAACTTAATAAAAATTGCGTCTTGTCAAGGCCCTCACTGTCAACTGAAGAGTCCAAGTGAGAACGCCGGGACATAACGCCAATTTGTATGGCCTAAAGGCCGTTAAAAGCTTTATTGAATCAATAATTCAACAAGTCCAATTAAATAATGCTAAGTCTTTCTACTTGGCTGATGTATTTCAGTAGTATATAGAATTTATATTATAAAAAACACTCATATTAACCAATGCCAGGCCACGGGTAACAAAATTTCCAACAATTCTTGATTAGAAATTCTAATTGGGTTGTATATAGTTCCCAATTGATTTTCACTGTAAAATTGATGGAAGCTCGACTGAAACGCCAATTTCTATGGACTAAAGGCCGTTAAAAGCCTTGAATCAATAATTCAACAAGTCCAATTAAATAATGCTAAGTCTTCTACTTGGCAGATGTATTTCAGTAGTATATAGAATTTTTATCAAAAAAACACTCATATGTAAACAATGCGAGCCCGCGGGTTACCAAATTTCCAACAATTCTTGATTAGAAATTCTAATTGGGTTGGATATAGTTCACAATTGATTTTCGCTGTAAAATTGATGTAAGCTGGACTGACCTTAATAAAAATTGCGTCTTGACAAGGCCCTCACTGACAACTGAAGAGTCCAAGTGAGAACGCCGGGACGAAACGACAATTTTTATGGATTAAAGGCCGTTAAAAGCTTTATTGAATCAATAATTCAACAAGTCCAATTAAATAATGCTAAGTCTTCTACTTGGCTGATGTATTTCAGTAGTATACAGATTTTGTATTATAAAAAACAATCATATGTAAACAATGCCAGGCCACGAGTAACAAAATTTCCAACAATTCTTGATTAGAAATTCTTATTGGGTTCGATAAAAAGCTTATATTGAATCAATAATTCAGCAAGTCCAATTAAATAATGCTAAGTCTTCTACTTGGCTGATGTATTTCAGGAGTATATAGAATTTGTATTATAAAAAACACTCATATGTAAACAACGCCAGGCCACGGGTAACAAAATTTTTAACAATTCTTGATAAGAAATTCTAATTGGGTTGGATATAGTTCACAATTGATTTTCGCTGTAAAATTGATGTAAGTTGGACTGAACTTAATAAAAATTGCGTCTTGACAAGGCCCTCACTGTCAACTGAAGAGTCCAAGTGAGAACGCCGGAGAAACGCCAATTTGTATGGCCTAAAGGCCGTTAAAAGCTATATTGAATCAATAATTCAACAAGTCCAATTAAATAATCCTAAGTCTTCTACTTGGCTGATGTATTTCAGTAGTATATAGAATTTATATTAACTAAATTGGGTTGTATATAGTTCACAATTGATTTTCACTGTAAAATTGATGGAAGCTCGACTGAAACGCCAATTTCTATGGACTTAAGGCCGTTAAAAGCTATATTGAATCAATAATTCAACAAGTCCAATTAAATAATGCTAAGTCTTCTACTTGGCAGATGTATTTCAGTAGTATATAGACTTTTTATCAAAAAAACACTCATATGTAAACAATGCGAGGCCGCGGGTTACCAAATTTCCAACAATTCTTGATTAGAAATTCTAATTGGGTTGGATATAGTTCACAATTGATTTTCGCTGTAAATTTGATGTAAGCTGGACTGACCTTAATAAAAATTGCGTCTTGACAAGGCCCTCACTATCAACTGAAGAGTCCAAGTGAGAACGCCGGGACGAAACGACAATTTTTATGGATTAAAGGCCGTTAAAAGCTATATTGAATCAATAATTCAACAAGTCCAATTAAATAATGCTAAGTCTTCTACTTGCTGATGTATTTCAGTAGTATATAGAATTTGTATTATAAAAAACACTCATATGTAAACAATGCCAGGCCACGGGTAACAAAATCTTTAACAATTCTTGATTAGAAATTCTAATTGGGTTGGATATAGTTCACAATTGATTTTCGCTGTAAAATCGATGTAAGTTGGACTGAACTTAATAAAAATTGCGTCTTGACAAGGCCCTCACTGTCAACTGAAGAGTCCAAGTGAGAACGCCGGAGAAACGCCAATTTGTTTGGCCTAAAGGCCGTTAAAAGCTATATTGAATCAATAATTCAACAAGTCCAATTAAATAATGCTAAGTCTTCTACTTGGCTGATGTATTTCAGTAGTATATAGAATTTATATTATAAAAAACACTCATATGTAACCAATGCCAGGCCACGGGTAAAAAAATTTCCATCAATTCTTGATTAGAAATTCTAATTGGGTTGTATATAGTTCACAATTGATTTTCACTGTAAAATTGATGTAAGCTCGACTGAACTTAATACAAATTGCGTCTTGACAAGGCCCTCACTGTCAACTGAAGTGTCCAAGTGAGAACGCCGGGACGAAACGCAAATTTTTATGAACTTAAGGCCATTAAAAGCTATATTGAATCAATAATTCAACAAGTCCAATTAAATAATGCTAAGTCTTCTACTTGCTGATGTATTTCAGTAGTATATAGAATTTGTATTATAAAAGACACTCATATGTAAACAATGCCAGGCCACGGGTAACAAAATTTCCAACAATTCTTGATTAGAAATTCTAATTGTGTTCGATAAAAAGGTTATATTGAATCAATAATTCAACAAGTCCAATTAAATTATGCTAAGTCTTCTACTTGGAAAATGTATTTCAGTAGTATATAGATTTTGTATTATAAAAAACACTCATATGTAAACAATGCCAGGCCACGGGTAACAAAATCTTTAACAATTCTTGATAATAAATTCTAATTGGTTTGGATATAGTTCACAATTGATTTTCGCTGTAAAATTGATGTAAGCTGGACTGAACTTAATAAAAATTGCGTCTTGACAAGGCCCTCACTGTCAACTGAAGAGTCCAAGTGAGAACGCCGGGACGAAACGCCAATTTGTATGACCTAAAGGCCGTTAAAAGCTATATTGAATCAATAATTCAACAAGTCCAATTAAATAATGCTAAGTCTTCCTACTTGGCTGATGTATTTCAGTAGTATTTAGAATTTATATTATAAAAAACACTCATATGTAACCAATGCCAGGCCACAGGTAACAAAATTTCCAACAATTCTTGATGAGAAATTCTAATTGGGTTGTATATAGTCCACAATTGATTTTCACTGTAAAATTGATGGAAGCTCGACTGAAACGCCAATTTATATGGACTTAAGGCCGTTAAAAGCTATATTGAATCAATAATTCAACAAGTGCAATTAAATAATGCTAAGTCTTCTACTTGGCTGATGTATTTCAGTAGTATATAGAATTTTTATCAAAAAAACACTCATATGTAAACAATGCCAGGCCGCGGGTTAGAAAAATTTCCAACAATTCTTGATTAGAAATTCTAATTGGGTTGGATATAGTTCACAATTGATTTTCGCTGTAAAATTGATGTAAGTTCGACTGACCTTAATAAAAATTGCGTCTTGACAAGGCCCTCACTGTCAACTGAAGAGTCCAAGTGAGAACGCCGGGACGAAAAGACAATTTTTATGGATTAAAGGCCGTTAAAAGCTATATTGAATCAATAATTCAACAAGTCCAATTAAATAATGCTAAGTCTTCTACTTGGCTGATGTATTTCAGTAGTATATAGAATTTGTATTATACAAAACACTCATATGTAAACAATGCCAGGCCACGGGTAACAAAATTTCCAACAATTCTTGATTAGAAATTCTAATTGTGTTGGATATAGTTCACAATTGATTTTCGCTGTAAAATTGATGTTAGCTCGACTGAACTTAATAAAAATTGCGTCTCGACAAGGCCCTCACTGTCAACTGAAGAGTCCAAGTGAGAACGCCGGGACGAAACGCCAATTTAAATGGCCTAAAGGCCGTTAAAAGCTATATTGAATCAATAATTCAACAAGTCTAATTAAATAATGCTAAGTCTTTCTACTTGGCTGATGTATTTCAGTCGTATATAGAATTTATATTATGAAAAACACTCATATGTAACCAATGCCAGGCCACGGGTAACAAAATTTCCAACAATTCTTGGTTAGAAATTCTAATTGGGTTGTATTTAGTTCACAATTGATTTTCACTTTAAAATTGATGGAAGCTCGACTGAAACGCCAATTTCTATGGACTAAAGGCCGTTAAAAGCTATATTGAATCAATAATTCAACAAGTCCAATTAAATAATGCTAGGTCTTCTACTTGGCAGATGTATTTCAGTAGTATATAGAATTTTTATCAAAAAAACACTCATATGTAAACAATGCAAGGCCGCGGGTTACCAAATTTCCAACAATTCTTGATTAGAAATTCTAATTGGGTTGGATATAGTTCACAATTGATTTTCGCTGTAAAATTGATGTAAGCTGGACTGACCTTAATAAAAATTGCGTCTTGACAAGGCCCTCACTGTCAACTGAAGAGTCCAAGTGAGAACGCCGGGACGAAACGACAATTTTTATCGATTAAAGCCCGTTAAAAGCTATATTGAATCAATAATTCAACAAGTCCAATTAAATAATGCTAAGTCTTCTACTTGGCTGATGTATTTCAGTAGTATATAGAATTTGTATTATAAAAAACAGTCATATGTAAACAATGCCAGGCCACGGGTAACAAAATTTCCAACAATTCTTGATTAGAAATTCTAATTGGGTTGGATATAGTTCACAATTGATTTTCGCTGTAAAATTGATGTTAGCTCGACAGAACTTAATAAAAATTGCGTCTTGACAAGGCCCTCACTGTCAACTGAAGAGTCCAAGTGAGAACGCCGGGACGAAACGCCAATTTGTATGGCCTAAAGGCCGTTAAAAGCTATATTGAATCAATAATTCAACAAGTCCAATTAAATAATGCTAAGTCTTCTACTTGGCTGATGTATTTCAGTAGTATATAGAATGTATATTATGAAAAACACTCATATGTAACCAATGCCAGGCCACGGGTAACAAAATTTCCAACAATTCTTGATTAGAAATTCTAATTGGGTTGGATATAGTTCACAATTGATTTTCGCTGTAAAATTGATGTAAGTTCGACTGACCTTAATAAAAATTGCGTCTTGACAAGGCCCTCACTGTCAACTGAAGAGTCCAAGTGAGAACGCCGGGACGAAAAGACAATTTTTATGGATTAAAGGCCGTTAAAAGCTATATTGAATCAATAATTCAACAAGTCCAATTAAATAATGCTAAGTCTTCTACTTGGCTGATGTATTTCAGTAGTATATAGAATTTGTATTATACAAAACACTCATATGTAAACAATGCCAGGCCACGGGTAACAAAATTTCCAACAATTCTTGATTAGAAATTCTAATTGTGTTGGATATAGTTCACAATTGATTTTCGCTGTAAAATTGATGTTAGCTCGACTGAACTTAATAAAAATTGCGTCTCGACAAGGCCCTCACTGTCAACTGAAGAGTCCAAGTGAGAACGCCGGGACGAAACGCCAATTTAAATGGCCTAAAGGCCGTTAAAAGCTATATTGAATCAATAATTCAACAAGTCTAATTAAATAATGCTAAGTCTTTCTACTTGGCTGATGTATTTCAGTCGTATATAGAATTTATATTATGAAAAACACTCATATGTAACCAATGCCAGGCCACGGGTAACAAAATTTCCAACAATTCTTGGTTAGAAATTCTAATTGGGTTGTATTTAGTTCACAATTGATTTTCACTTTAAAATTGATGGAAGCTCGACTGAAACGCCAATTTCTATGGACTAAAGGCCGTTAAAAGCTATATTGAATCAATAATTCAACAAGTCCAATTAAATAATGCTAGGTCTTCTACTTGGCAGATGTATTTCAGTAGTATATAGAATTTTTATCAAAAAAACACTCATATGTAAACAATGCAAGGCCGCGGGTTACCAAATTTCCAACAATTCTTGATTAGAAATTCTAATTGGGTTGGATATAGTTCACAATTGATTTTCGCTGTAAAATTGATGTAAGCTGGACTGACCTTAATAAAAATTGCGTCTTGACAAGGCCCTCACTGTCAACTGAAGAGTCCAAGTGAGAACGCCGGGACGAAACGACAATTTTTATCGATTAAAGCCCGTTAAAAGCTATATTGAATCAATAATTCAACAAGTCCAATTAAATAATGCTAAGTCTTCTACTTGGCTGATGTATTTCAGTAGTATATAGAATTTGTATTATAAAAAACAGTCATATGTAAACAATGCCAGGCCACGGGTAACAAAATTTCCAACAATTCTTGATTAGAAATTCTAATTGGGTTGGATATAGTTCACAATTGATTTTCGCTGTAAAATTGATGTTAGCTCGACAGAACTTAATAAAAATTGCGTCTTGACAAGGCCCTCACTGTCAACTGAAGAGTCCAAGTGAGAACGCCGGGACGAAACGCCAATTTGTATGGCCTAAAGGCCGTTAAAAGCTATATTGAATCAATAATTCAACAAGTCCAATTAAATAATGCTAAGTCTTCTACTTGGCTGATGTATTTCAGTAGTATATAGAATGTATATTATGAAAAACACTCATATGTAACCAATGCCAGGCCACGGGTAACAAAATTTCCAACAATTCTTGATTAGAAATTCTAATTGGGTTGGATATAGTTCACAATTGATTTTCGCTGTAAAATTGATGTAAGTTCGACTGACCTTAATAAAAATTGCGTCTTGACAAGGCCCTCACTGTCAACTGAAGAGTCCAAGTGAGAACGCCGGGACGAAAAGACAATTTTTATGGATTAAAGGCCGTTAAAAGCTATATTGAATCAATAATTCAACAAGTCCAATTAAATAATGCTAAGTCTTCTACTTGGCTGATGTATTTCAGTAGTATATAGAATTTGTATTATACAAAACACTCATATGTAACCAATGCCAGGCCACGGGTAACAAAATTTCCAACAATTCTTGGTTAGAAATTCTAATTGGGTTGTATTTAGTTCACAATTGATTTTCACTTTAAAATTGATGGAAGCTCGACTGAAACGCCAATTTCTATGGACTAAAGGCCGTTAAAAGCTATATTGAATCAATAATTCAACAAGTCCAATTAAATAATGCTAGGTCTTCTACTTGGCAGATGTATTTCAGTAGTATATAGAATTTTTATCAAAAAAACACTCATATGTAAACAATGCAAGGCCGCGGGTTACCAAATTTCCAACAATTCTTGATTAGAAATTCTAATTGGGTTGGATATAGTTCACAATTGATTTTCGCTGTAAAATTGATGTAAGCTGGACTGACCTTAATAAAAATTGCGTCTTGACAAGGCCCTCACTGTCAACTGAAGAGTCCAAGTGAGAACGCCGGGACGAAACGACAATTTTTATCGATTAAAGCCCGTTAAAAGCTATATTGAATCAATAATTCAACAAGTCCAATTAAATAATGCTAAGTCTTCTACTTGGCTGATGTATTTCAGTAGTATATAGAATTTGTATTATAAAAAACAGTCATATGTAAACAATGCCAGGCCACGGGTAACAAAATTTCCAACAATTCTTGATTAGAAATTCTAATTGGGTTGGATATAGTTCACAATTGATTTTCGCTGTAAAATTGATGTTAGCTCGACAGAACTTAATAAAAATTGCGTCTTGACAAGGCCCTCACTGTCAACTGAAGAGTCCAAGTGAGAACGCCGGGACGAAACGCCAATTTGTATGGCCTAAAGGCCGTTAAAAGCTATATTGAATCAATAATTCAACAAGTCCAATTAAATAATGCTAAGTCTTCTACTTGGCTGATGTATTTCAGTAGTATATAGAATGTATATTATGAAAAACACTCATATGTAACCAATGCCAGGCCACGGGTAACAAAATTTCCAACAATTCTTGATTAGAAATTCTAATTGGGTTGGATATAGTTCAAAATTGATTTTCGCTGTAAAATTGATGTAAGCTGGACTGAACTTAATAATAATTGCGTCTTGACAAGGACCTCACTGTCAACTGAAGAGTCCAAGTGAGAACGCCAGGACGAAACGACAATTTTTATGGATTATAGGCCCTTAAAAGCTATATTGAATCAATAATTCAACAAGTCCAATTGAATAATGCTAAGTCTTCTACTTGGCTGATGTATTTCAGTAGTATATAGAATTTGTATTATAAGAACACTCATATGTAAACAATGCCAGGCCACGGGTAACAAAATTTCCAACAATTCTTGATTAGAAATTCTAATTAGGTTGGATATAGTTCACAATTGATTTTCGCTGTAAAATTGATGTAAGTTGGACTGAACTTAATACAAATTGCGTCTTGACAAGGCCCTCACTGTCAACTGAAGAGTCCAAGTGAAACTCCGGGACGAAACGCCACTTTTTATGGACTAAAGGCCGTTAAAAGGTATATTGAATCAATAATTCAACAAGTCCAATTAAATAATGCTAAGTCTTCTACTTGGCTGATGTATTTCAGTAGTATATAGAATTTGTATTATAAAAAATACTCATATGTAAACAATGCCGGGGCACGGGTAACAAAATTTCCAACAATACTTGATTAGAAATTCTAATTGTGTTGTATATAGTTCACAATTGATTTTCGCTGTAAAATTGATGTAAGCTGGACTGAACTTAATAAGAATTGCGTCTTGACAAGGCTCACTGTTAACTGAAGAGTCCAAGTGAGAAAGCCGGGACGAAACGCCAATTTTTATGGATTAAAGGCCGTTAAAAGCTATATTGAATCAATAATTCAACAAGTCCAATTAAATAATGCTATAAGTCTTCTACTTGGCTGATGTATTTCAGTAGTATATAGAATTTGTGTCATAAAAAACACTCATATGTAAACAATGTCAAGCCACGGGTAACAAAATTTCCAACAATTCTTTATTAGAAATTCTAATTGTGTTGGATATAGTTCACAATTCATTTTCGCTGTAAAATTGATGTGAGTTGGACTGATCTTAATAAAAATTGCGTCTTGACAAGGCCCTCACTGTCAACTGAAGAGTCCAAGTGAGAATGCCGGGACGAAACGCCAATTTGTATTGACTAAAGGCCGCTAAAAGCTATATTGAATCAATAATTCAACAAATCCAATTTAATAATGCTAACTCTTCTACTTGGCTGATGTATTTCAGTAGTATATAGAATTTGTATTATAAAAAACAGTCATATGTAAACAAACAAGTGAGAACGCCGGGACGAAACGACAATTTTTATGGATTAAAGGCCGTTAAAGGCTATATTGAATCAATAATTCAACAACTCCAATTAAATAATGCTAAGTCTTCTACTTGGCTGATGTATTTCAGTAGTATATAGAATTTGTATTATAAAAAACACTCATATGTAAACAATGCCAGGCCACGGGTAACAAAAGTTCCAACAATTCTTGACTAGAAATTCTAATTGGGTTGGATATAGTTCACAATTGATTTTCGCTGTAAAATTGATGTTAGCTCGACTGAACTTAATAAAAATTGCGTCTTGACAAGGCCCTCACTGTCAACTAAAGAGTCCAAGTGAGAACGCCGGGACGAAACGCCAATTTGTATGGCCTAAAGGCCGTTAAAAGCTATATTGAATCAATAATTCAACAAGTCCAATTAAATAATGCTAAGTCTTCTACTTGGCTGATGTATTTCAGTAGTATATAGAATTTATATTATAAAAAACAGTCATATGTAACCAATGCCAGGCCACGGGTAACAAAATTTCCAACAATTCTTGATTAGAAATTCTAATTGGGTTGGATATAGTTCACAATTGATTTTCGCTGTAAAATTGATGTAAGCTGGACTGAACTTAATAATAATTGCGTCTTGACAAGGCCCTCACTGTCAACTGAAGAGTCCAAGTGAGAACGCCGGGACGAAACGCCACTTTTTATGGACTAAAGGCCGTTAAAATGTATATTGAATCAATAATTCAACAAGTCCAATTAAATAATGCTAAGTCTTCTACTTGGCTGATGTATTTCAGTAGTATATAGAATTTGTATTATAAAAAACACTCATATGTAAACAATGCCGGGGCACGGGTAACAAAATTTCCAACAATACTTGATTAGAAATTCTAATTGGGTTGGATATAGTTCACAATTGATTTTCGCTGTAAAATTGATGTTAGCTTGACTGAACTTAATAAAAATTGCGTCTTGACAAGGCCCTCACTGTCAACTGAAGAGTCCAAGTGAGAACGCCGGGACGAAACGCCAATTTTTATGGATCAAAGGCCGTTAAAAGCTATGTTGAATCAATAATTCAACAAGTCCAATTAAATAATGCTATAAGTCTTCTACTTGGCTGATGTATTTCAGTAGTATATAGAATTTGTATCATAAAAAACAATCATTTGTTAACAATGTCAAGCCACGGGTAACAAAATTTCCAACAATTCTTTATTAGAAATTCTAATTGTGTTGGATATAGTTCACAATTAATTTTCGCTGTAAAATTGATGTAAGTTGGACTGATCTTAATAAAAATTGCGTCTTGACAAGGCCCTCACTGTCAACTGAAGAGTCCAAGTGAGAATGCCGGGACGAAACGCCAATTTGTATTGACTTAAGGCCGCTAAAAGCTATATTGAATCAAAAATTCAACAAATCCAATTTAATAGTGCTAACTCTTCTATTTGGCTGATGTATTTCAGTAGTATATAGAATTTGTATTATAAAAAAAAGTCATATGTAAACAAACAAGTGAGAACGCCGGGACGAAACGACAATTTTTATGGATTAAAGGCCGTTAAAAGCTATATTGAATCAATAATTCAACAAGTCCAATTAAATAATGCTAAGTCTTCTACTTGGCAGATGTATTTCAGTAGTATATAGAATTTTTATCAAAAAAACACTCATATGTAAACAATGCGAGGCCGCGGGTTACCAAATTTCCAACAATTCTTGATTAGAAATTCTAATTGGGTTGGATATAGTTCACAATTGATTTTCGCTGTAAAATTGATGTAAGCTGGACTGACCTTAATAAAAATTGCGTCTTGACAAGGCCCTCACTGTCAACTGAAGAGTCCAAGTGAGAACGCCGGGACGAAACGACAATTTTTATGGATTAAAGCCCGTTAAAAGCTATATTGAATCAATAATTCAACAAGTCCAATTAAATAATGCTAAGTCTTCTACTTGGCTGATGTATTTCAGTAGTATATAGAATTTGTATTATAAAAAACACTCATATGTAAACAATGCCAGGCCACGGGTAACAAAATTTCCAACAATTCTTGATTAGAAATTCTAATTGGGTTGGATATAGTTCACAATTGATTTTCGCTGTAAAATTGATGTTAGCTCGACTGAACTTAATAAAAATTGCGTCTTGACAAGGCCCTCACTGTCAACTGAAGAGTCCAAGTGAGAACGCCGGGACGAAACGCCAATTTGTATGGCCTAAAGGCCGTTAAAAGCTATATTGAATCAATAATTCAACAAGTCCAATTAAATAATGCTAAGTCTTCTACTTGGCTGATGTATTTCAGTAGTATATAGAATGTATATTATGAAAAACATTCATATGTAACCAATGCCAGGCCACGGGTAACAAAATTTCCAACAATTCTTGATTAGAAATTCTAATTGGGTGGGATATAGTTCAAAATTGATTTTCGCTGTAAAATTGATGAAAGCTGGACTGAACTTAATAATAATTGCGTCTTGACAAGGCCCTCACTGTCAACTGAAGAGTCCAAGTGAGAACGCCGGGACGAAACGACAATTTTTATGGACTAAAGGCCGTTAAAATGTATATTGAATCAATAATTCAACAACTCCAATTAAATAATGCTAAGTCTTCTACTTGGCTGATGTATTTCAGTAGTATATAGAATTTGTATTATAAAAAACACTCATATGTAAACAATGCCAGGCCACGGGTAACATAATTTCCAACAATTCTTGATTAGAAATTCTAATTAGGTTGGATATAGTTCACAAATTATTTTCGCTGTAAAATTGATGTAAGCTGGACTGAACTTTATACAAACTGCGTCTTGACAAGGCCCTCACTGTCAACTGAAGAGTCCAAGTGAAACGCCGGGACGAAACGCCACTTTTTATGGACTAAAGGCCGTTAAAAGGTATATTGAATCAATAATTCAACAAGTCCAATTAAATAATGCTAAGTCTTCTACTTGGCTGATGTATTTCAGTAGAATATAGAATTTGTATTATAAAAAACACTCATATGTAAACAATGCCGGGGCACGGGTAACAAAATTTCCAACAATACTTGATTAGAAATTCTAATTGGGTTGGATATAGTTCACAATTGACTTTCGCTGTAAAATTGATGTAAGCTGGACTGAACTTAATAAAAATTGCGTCTTGACAAGGCCCTCACTGTCAACTGAAGAGTCCAAGTGAGAACGCCGGGACGAAACGACAATTTTTATGGACTAAAGGCCGTTAAAATGTATATTGAATCAATAATTCAACAACTCCAATTAAATAATGCTAAGTCTTCTACTTGGCTGATGTATTTCAGTAGTATATAGAATTTGTATTATAAAAAACACTCATATGTAAACAATGCCAGGCCACGGGTAACAAAAGTTCCAACAATTCTTGACTAGAAATTCTAATTGGGTTGGATATAGTTCACAATTGATTTTCGCTGTAAAATTGATGTTAGCTCGACTGAACTTAATAAAAATTGCGTCTTGACAAGGCCCTCACTGTCAACTGAAGAGTCCAAGTGAGAACGCCGGGACGAAACGCCAATTTGTATGGCCTAAAGGCCGTTAAAAGCTGTATTGAATCAATAATTCAACAAGTCCAATTAAATAATGCTAAGTCTTCTACTTGGCTGATGTATTTCAGTAGTATATAGAATTTATATTATAAAAAACAGTCATATGTAACCAATGCCAGGCCACGGGTAACAAAATTTCCAACAATTCTTGATTAGAAATTTTAATTGGGTTGGATATAGTTCACAATTGATTTTCGCTGTAAAATTGATGTAAGCTGGACTGAACTTAATAATAATTGCGTCTTGACAAGGCCCTCACTGTCAACTGAAGAGTCCAAGTGAGAACGCCGGGACGAAACGCCAATTTTTATGGATTAAATGCCGTTAAAAGCTATATTGAATCAATAATTCAACAAGTCCAATTAAATAATGCTATAAGTCTTCTACTTGGCTGATGTATTTCAGTAGTATATAGAATTTGTATCATAAAAAACACTCATATGTTAACAATGTCAAGCCACGGGTAACAAAATTTCCAACAATTCTTTATTAGAAATTCTAATTGTGTTGGATATAGTTCACAATTCATTTTCGCTGTAAAATTGATGTAAGTTGGACTGATCTTAATAAAAATTGCGTCTTGACAAGGCCCTCACTGTCAACTGAAGAGTCCAAGTGAGAATGCTGGGACGAAACGCCAATTTGTATTGACTAAAGGCCGCTAAAAGCTTTATTAATTCAAAAATTCAACAAATCCAATTTAATAGTGCTAACTCTTCTACTTGGCTGATGTATTTCAGTAGTATATAGAATTTGTATTATAAAAAACAGTCATATGTAAACAAACAAGTGAGAACGCCGGGACGAAACGACAATTTTTATGGATTAAAGGCCGTTAAAAGCTATATTGAATCAATAATTCAACAACTCCAATTAAATAATGCTAAGTCTTCTACTTGGCTGATGTATTTCAGTAGTATATAGAATTTGTATTATAAAAAACACTCATATGTAAACAATGCCAGGCCACGGGTAACAAAAGTTCCAACAATTCTTGATTAGAAATTCTAATTGGGTTGGATATAGTTCACAATTGATTTTCGCTGTAAAATTGATGTTAGCTCGACTGAACTTAATAAAAATTGCGTCTTGACAAGGCCCTCACTGTCAACTTAAGAGTCCAAGTGAGAACGCCGGGACGAAACGCCAATTTGTATGGCCTAAAGGCCGTTAAAAGCTGTATTGAATCAATAATTCAACAAGTCCAATTAAATAATGCTAAGTCTTCTACTTGGCTGATGTATTTCAGTAGTATATAGAATTTATATTATAAAAAACAGTCATATGTAACCAATGCCAGGCCACGGGTAACAAAATTTCCAACAATTCTTGATTAGAAATTCTAATTGGGTTGGATATAGTTCACAATTGATTTTCACTGTAAAATTGATGTAAGCTGGACTGAACTTAATAATAATTGCGTCTTGACAAGGCCCTTACTGTCAACTGAAGAGTCCAAGTGAGAACGCCGGGACGAAACGACAATTTGTATGGATTAAAGGCCGTTAAAAGCTATATTGAATCAATAATTCAACAAGTCCAATTAAATAATGCTTAGTCTTCTACTTGGCTGATGTATTTCAGTAGTATTTTTTTTTTTTTTTTTTTTATATTAAGCGCGTGCAAAAGGGGTTGTGACTACCCTTAAGATGATATACACAGCACGAGCGATTAGGTAGATTGGAGGGGATTTAAAAGGAGATACCGATGCACATTGGTTTTGAACGTCTGTAGATCACAATGGGAGGGGAAAATTGAGCTGGGTAGAGCATTCCACATTCGAGTAGTGCGACTAAAGAAAGAATCTCTGTACTTAACAGTACGTCCGAAATTGGGCTCAAGGGTATACTGATGGGCATTCCTAGAAGCGCGAGTATTACGGTTGAATTGTTTAAGGGGAGGAATGCAACTGGCTATTTCACTAGAGCATTGTTTATGGAAATAACGGTAAAATAACGAAAGACATGAAACATTTCGACGGTGCTCAAGGGATGAGAATGTTTCCGTTATAGTTCTTTCACCTATCATTTTAAGAGCTCTCTTTTCAATTCTATCCAATAAACTCAAGTGGGTTATTGGAGCACCTGCCCAAATGTGAGAGTTATACTCAAGTTTTGGACGAATAAAGGCTTTGTAGATCACAGCCAGATCAGAAGGGGAGAAAAATTTCTTGCATCGACGGAGAAAACCTAAACACTTAGCAGCATTTTTGGCGATGTCGAATATGTGGTCGTTCCATAAAAGGTGGTCTGTGACACACATACCGAGGACTGAAAGCTTTTCGGTTTCCTCAATGCAAGTGCCACTCATGGATAGTGGCATGGGGGGTGGGTTTCGTTTTAACGACAGTAGACAGCATTGAGTTTTTGAAGCATTAAATTCTACACGATTTTTTATTCCCCAATGGACAATGCTGTCGAGATCAGAATTTAGTGAGCTTATCATACGCTGCCGTTCAAGTTCCACATCCGAAGGACATGGATGAGAATCTGTAAACGAATATGAGAAGCTGAGGGTACTGTCATCAGCGAAACAATTTAATGGATTAGAAGTTTCAGATAAAAGATCGTTTATGAATATAAGGAAGAGAGTCGGAGACAGAACGGAGCCCTGGGGCACACCAGCATTTATTTTGTGAATTTCAGACTTGAAACCATCCAATACAACTTGTATTGAACGGTCCGAAAGGTAATTTCTAATCCAACGAAGAAGAGATTCATCGATACCAAATGCACGCATTTTCGATAAGAGAGCTTGATGCCAAACTCTATCAAATGCTTTGGAAATATCAAGCGCAATAATCTTACTTTCTCCAAAACGATGTAAAGATTTGTGCCACTGTTCGGTGAGATATACCATCAGATCACCAGTGGACCTATTGCTACGAAAGCCGTACTGCCGGTCATTAAGAAGCTTTCGTTCTTCGAGATATTTCTTAAGCTGAAAATTAATCAGCGTTTCCATGACCTTGGAAAGAAGGGACGTAAGCGCAATTGGCCGATAGTTGGAGGGGGAAGAAGACACGCCTTTTTTAGGGACAGGCTGGACAAACGCTGTTTTCCATCCACTCGGAAAGAGACCAGTAGAGTAGGACAGATGGAAAAGCTTACGTAGTGGTTTTGCCAGCGTTGAAGAACACCTCTTCAGAACAATGGGAGGAATACTATCCGGGCCAGCGGATTTGTGTATATCGAGATCTTTCAGAACTCTGGCAACTGCACGAGTGCGAAAGAAGATTTGTCCCATAGAATCATTTGCGCTCTCAAGTACAGGAGGAGTCATATCACTTTCAGGCAGCGACGAATTAACAGCAAACTGTGCTGCAAGCAAATTGGCTTTATCGATTGAGCTGACAAAAGGAGTATCGTTGAAGACGAGCGTTGGAACCGAGGACGAGGTGGTGTTTCGTATGTTTTTTACAAATGGCCAAAAATTTTTACTACCTTTGGGACATTGAAGAATTTTTTGCCGTAATTTTTGATCATGTAAAAATTTGGTTCGTCGAATATGAACGTTACAGGTCTTTCTAGCTTGTTGAAACTTTTTCCGGTTTTCCTCTGTAGGGTTGGCTTTATAACTTCGGAAGCTTACTTCTCTAACCCTAATAACCTCTTTACAGCTCGAATCAAACCATGAGTTTTCTTTGGGTTTGATAGGTTTCACCCTATTCGGGATAAAATTTCTCATTCCACAAACAATTAAGTTTGTAATCATATCTGCACTGGAATCTACGTCACTATCGAGGAAGCATAGTGACCAGTTAAAGTTCCTGAAGAAAACATTGAGACCGTCCCAGTTGGCTTTCTCATACTGCCAAACGGTTCTCTTGGGAGTTTTTTCTTTAACTGTGTTTTGGTGGCACGAGAAATTCGCAGATATGACACAATGGTCTGATGTGCCTAGAGGCGATAATACACTTATAGTGTATTTATCAGGGTCAGAGGTAAGAAACAAATCTAGAGTGTTGGCGGATTGACCTGCAACGTCAGGAATCCGAGTAGGCTCGTCGACCAGCTGAGTTAGGTTGTTTATCTCAGCAAAAATCTCGACATACCTTCCTTCGGGTGTTGTCTGACCCGAATAGCGTAGCCACGAAGAATTATGTACATTGAAATCGCCCGTAACAACGATTTCACTGCGCGGAAAATGGGAAATAATTCTCTGGATGGAGTCGGATAGTGCATCGAATTCGTTGGAAGTCGAATTACTATCCAAACTAGGACTACGATAAATAAAACAAGTATGGATGATGCGCTTATGGATGGTAAATTTAAACCACATGAAATTAAAGTTCGTATTCAAACATGAACCATATTGTGGTTGAAGCTGATAAGCTACATCACTGCGAACATACACGGCGAGACCATGATGTGGAAAAAATAGAGGCACTAAGCTATAACCATGTAGGCTGAATTTCGAGTGATCGGTATTTTCCCCTACCTGGGTTTCACTTAGTGCCAAAACAGCTGGCCTGTTTTTCACAGTATGGACATATGCAGCACAAAAATTCTGCCTCAGTCCCCGAATGTTGCTGTAGTCAACCCTAAATTCACCCACCATTACAATAAACAGACATAAAAAACCAAATCAGACTGTTATCTATGCTGATATCAAGTTTGGGCCCCAAATGACTTCACAGTACAATACTACTAGTGTTATGCCTAAAAAAGCAGTGTACTGATCCGCCCCTGGATACACAAAATCAATAACAGCAATTTATCTGATATGCTTCGGCTTAGTCCATCATAAGAATTGCATGTAATGATACATACATATACTACATATAATAACTAAGCCAAAGCACTGTGAGTGAAGTGGAAAGGAGAGATTGGGAATTACCGCTGTGCTATGCCTGTTTGTGGTTTGATCATCATAAACGTCGCTACACGGGTGCACTTTTGTTATTGTTTTTATGGACTGCCACTTGCACTTTTTTTTTTTTTATTTGTAACTTGTTTAAGTATGTATGTAGTCTATTGATTCTATTGATTTTCGCGGCGCGATTTGTGTTGGTTTTGTATTTCTAATTTTTTTTATTTATTATATTTTAGAGGGAATGGATATTTTATTTTTTTATAATAAGCGGCAATAGGAGGAAAAAAAAACAGAATATTGCAATTGATAGGGTTATTGACTAGGAAGTTCACAACGTAATTCACACTCCTACACACGTCCACTCACGGTGGGTTGCAGATCGGAACTCAGTTATATATATAGAATTTGTATTATAAGAACACTCATATGTAAACAATGCCAGGCCACGGGTAACATAATTTCCAACAATTCTTTATTAGAAATTCTAATTGGGTTGGATATAGTTCACAATTCATTTTCGCTGTAAAATTGATGTAAGTTGGACTGATCTTAATAAAAATTGCGTCTTGACAAGGCCCTCACTGTCAACTGAAGAGTCCAAGTGAGAACGCCGGGACGAAACGCCAATTTGTATTGACTAAAGGCCGCTAAAAGCTATATTGAATCAATAATTCAACAAATCCAATTTAATAATGCTAACTCTTCTACTTGGCTGATGTATTTCAGTAGTATATAGAATTTGTATTATAAAAAACAGTCATATGTAAACAAACAAGTGAGAACGCCGGGACGAAACGACAATTTTTATGGATTAAAAGCCGTTAAAAGCTATATTGAATCAATAATTCAACAAGTCCAATTAAATAATGCAAAGTCTTCTACTTGGCTGATGTATTTCAGTAGTATATAGAATTTATATTATAAAAAACAGTCATATGTAACCAATGCCAGGCCACGGGTAACAAAATTTCCAACAATTCTTGATTAGAAATTCTAATTGGGTTGGATATAGTTCACAATTGATTTTCGCTGTAAAATTGATGTAAGCTGGACTGAACTTAATAATAATTGCGTCTTGACAAGGCCCTCACTGTCAACTGAAGAGTCCAAGTGAGAACGCCGGGACGAAACGACAATTTTTATGGATTAAAGGCCGTTAAAAGCTATATTGAATCAATAGTTCAACAAGTCCAATTAAATAATGCTTAGTCTTCTACTTGGCTGATGTATTTCAGTAGTATATAGAATTTGTATTATAAGAACACTCATATGTAAACAATGCCAGGCCACGGGTAACATAATTTCCAACAATTCTTTATTAGAAATTCTAATTAGGTTGGATATAGTTCACAAATTATTTTCGCTGTAAAATTGATGTAAGCTGGACTGAACCGTTAAAAGCTATATTGAATCAATAATTCAACAAGTCCAATTAAATAATGCTATAATTCTTCTAGTTGGCTGATGTATTTCAGTAGTATATAGAATTTGTATTATAAAAAACACTCATATGTAAACAATGTCAAGCCACGGGTAACAAAATTTCCAACAATTCTTTATTAGAAATTCTAATTGGGTTGGATATAGTTCACAATTCATTTTCGCTGTAAAATTGATGTAAGTTGGACTGATCTTAATAAAAATTGCGTCTTGACAAGGCCCTCACTGTCAACTGAAGAGTCCAAGTGAGAACGCCGGGACGAAACGCCAATTTGTATTGACTAAAGGCCGCTAAAAGCTATATTGAATCAATAATTCAACAAATCCAATTTAATAATGCTAACTCTTCTACTTGGCTGATGTATTTCAGTAGTATATAGAATTTGTATTATAAAAAACAGTCATATGTAAACAAACAAGTGAGAACGCCGGGACGAAACTCCAATTTTTATGGATTAAAGGCCGTTAAAAGCTATTTTGAATCAATAATTCAACAAGTCCAATTAAATAATGCTATAAGTCTTCTACTTGGCTGATGTATTTCAGTAGTATATAGAATTTGTATTATAAAAAACACTCATATGTAAACAATGCCGGGGCACGGGTAACAAAATTTCCAACAATCCTTTATTAGAAATTCTAATTGGGTTGGATATAGTTCACAATTCATTTTCGCTGTACAATTGATGTAAGTTGGACTGATCTTAATAAAAATTGCGACTTGACAAGGCCCTCACTGTCAACTGAAGAGTCCAAGTGAGAACGCCGGGACGAAACGACAATTTTTATGGATTAAAGGCCGTTAAAAGCTATATTGAATCAATAGTTCAACAAGTCCAATTAAATAATGCTTAGTCTTCTACTTGGCTGATGTATTTCAGTAGTATATAGAATTTGTATTATAAGAACACTCATATGTAAACAATGCCAGGCCACGGGTAACATAATTTCCAACAATTCTTTATTAGAAATTCTAATTAGGTTGGATATAGTTCACAAATTATTTTCGCTGTAAAATTGATGTAAGCTGGACTGAACCGTTAAAAGCTATATTGAATCAATAATTCAACAAGTCCAATTAAATAATGCTATAATTCTTCTACTTGGCTGATGTATTTCAGTAGTATATAGAATTTGTATTATAAAAAACACTCATATGTAAACAATGTCAAGCCACGGGTAACAAAATTTCCAACAATTCTTTATTAGAAATTCTAATTGGGTTGGATATAGTTCACAATTCATTTTCGCTGTAAAATTGATGTAAGTTGGACTGATCTTAATAAAAATTGCGTCTTGACAAGGCCCTCACTGTCAACTGAAGAGTCCAAGTGAGAACGCCGGGACGAAACGCCAATTTGTATTGACTAAAGGCCGCTAAAAGCTATATTGAATCAATAATTCAACAAATCCAATTTAATAATGCTAACTCTTCTACTTGGCTGATGTATTTCAGTAGTATACAGAATTTGTATTATAAAAAACAGTCATATGTAAACAAACAAGTGAGAACGCCGGGACGAAACTCCAATTTTTATGGATTAAAGGCCGTTAAAAGCTATATTGAATCAATAATTCAACAAGTCCAATTAAATAATGCTATAAGTCTTCAACTTGGCTGATGTATTTCAGTAGTATATAGAATTTGTATTATAAAAAACACTCATATGTAAACAATGCCGGGGCACGGGTAACAAAATTTCCAACAATTCTTTATTAGAAATTCTAATTGGGTTGGATATAGTTCACAATTCATTTTCGCTGTACAATTGATGTAAGTTGGACTGATCTTAATAAAAATTGCGACTTGACAAGGCCCTCACTGTCAACTGAAGAGTCCAAGTGAGAATGCCGGGACGAAACGCCAATTTGTATTGACTAAAGGCCGCTAAAAGCTATATTGAGTCAATAATTCAACAAATCTAATTTAATAATGCTAACTCTTCTACTTGGCTGATGTATTTCAGTAGTATATAGAATTTGTATTATAAAAAACAGTCATATGTTAACAATGCCAGGCCACAGATAACAAAATTTCCAACAATTCTTGATTAGAAATTCTAATTGGGTTGTATTTTTTTTTTTTTTTTATATTAAGCGCGTGCAAAAGGGGTTGTGGCTACCCTCAAGATGATATACACAGCACGAGCGATTGGGTAGATTGGAGGGGATTTAAAAGGAGATACCGATGCACATTGGTTTTGAACGTCTGTAGATCACAATGGGAGGGGAAAATTTAGCAGGGTAGAGCATTCCACATTCGAGTAGTGCGACTAAAGAAAGAATCTCTGTACTTAACAGTACGTCCGAAATTGGGCTCAAGGGTAAACTGATGGGCATTCCTAGAAGCGCGAGTATTACAGTTGAATTGTTTAAGGGGAGGAATGCAACTGGCTATTTCACTAGAGCATTGTTTATGGAAATAACGGTAAAATAACGAAAGATATGAAACATTTCGACGGTGCTCAAGAGATGAGAATGTTTCCGTTATAGTTCTTTCACCTTTCATTTTAAAAGCTCTCTTTTCAATTCTATCCAATAAACTCAAGTGGGTTATTGGAGCACCTGCCCAAATGTGAGAGTTATACTCAAGTTTTGGACGAATAAAGGCTTTGTAGATCACAGCCAGATCAGAAGGGGAGAAAAATTTCTTGCATCGACGGAGAAAACCTAAACACTTAGCAGCATTTTTGGCGATGTCGAATATGTGGTCGTTCCATAAAAGGTGGTCTGTGACACACATACCAAGGACTGAAAGCTTTTCGGTTTCCTCAATGCAGGTGCCACTCATGGATAGTGGCATGGGGGGGTGGGTTTTGTTTTAACGACAGTAGACAGCATTGAGTTTTTGAAGCATTAAATTCTACACGATTTTTTATTCCCCATTGGACAATGCTGTCGAGATCAGAATTTAATGAGCTTATCATACGCTGCCGTTCAAGTTCCAAATCCGAAGGACATGGATGTGAATCTAAGAACGAATATGAAAAGCTGAGGGTACTGTCGTCAGCGAAACAATTTAATGGATTAGAAGTTTCAGATAAAAGATCGTTTATGAATATAAGGAAGAGAGTCGGAGACAGAACGGAGCCCTGGGGCACACCAGCATTTATTTTGTGAATTTCAGACTTAAAACCATCCAATACAACTTGTATTTAACGGTCCGAAAGGTAATTTCTAATCCAACGAAGAAGAGATTCATCGATACCAAATGCACGCATTTTCGATAAGAGAGCTTGATGCCAAACTCTATCAAATGTTTTAGAAATATCAAGCGCAATAATCTTACTTTCTCCAAAACGATGTAAAGATTTGTGCCACTGTTCGGTGAGATAAACCATCAGATCACCAGTGGCTACGAAAGCCGTACTGCCGGTCATTAAGAAGCTTTCGTTCTTCGAGATATTTCTTTAGCTGAAAATTAATCAGCGTTTCCATGACCTTGGAAAGAAGGGACGTAAGCGCAATTGGCCGATAGTTGGAGGGGGAAGAAGACACGCCTTTTTTAGGGACAGGCTGGACAAATGCTGTTTTCCATCCACTCGGAAAGAGACCAGTAGAGTAGGACAGATGGAAAAGCTTACGCAGTGGTTTTGCCAGCGTTGAAGAACACCTCTTCAAAACAATAGGAGGGATACTATCCGGGCCAGCGGATTTGTGTATATCGAGATCTTTCAGAACTCTGGCAACTGCACGAGTGCGGAAGAAGATTTGTCCCATAGAATCATTTGCGCTCTCAAGTACAGGAGGAGTCATAACACTTTCAGGCAGCGACGAATTAACAGCAAACTGTGCTGCAAGCAAATTGGCTTTATCGATTGAGCTGACAAAAGGAGTTTCGTTGAAGACGAGTGTTGGAACCGAGGACGAGGTGGTATTTCGTATGTTTTTTACAAATGACCGAAAATTTTTACTACCTTTGGGACATTGAAGAATTTTTTGCCGTAATTTTTGATCATGTAAAAATTTGGTTCGTCGAATATGAACGTTACAGGTCTTTCTAGCTTGTTGAAACAACCCTAATAACCTCCTTACAGCTCGAATCAAACCATGAGTTTTCTTTGGGTTTGATAGATTTCACCATATTCGGCATAAATTTTCTCATTCCACAAAGAATTAAGTTTGTAAACATATCTGCACTGGAATCTAAGTCACTACCGAGGAAGCATAGTGACCAGTTAAAGTTCCTGAAGAAAACATTGAGACCGTCCCAGTTGGCTTTCTCGTACTGCCAAACGGTTCTCTTGGGAGTTTTTTCTTTAACTGTGTTTTGGTGGCACAAGAAATTTGCAGATATGACACAATGGCCTGATATGCCTAGAGGCGATAATACACTTATAGTGTATTTATCAGGGTCAGAGGTAAGAAACAAATCTAGAGTGTTGGCGGATTGACCTGCAACGTCAGGAATCCGAGTAGGCTCGTCGACCAGCTGAGTTAGGTTGTTTATCTCAGCAAAAATCTCGACATACCTTCCTTCGGGTGTTGTCTGACCCGAATAGCGTAGCCACGAAGAATTATGTACATTGAAATCGCCCGTAACAACGATTTCACTGTGCGGAAAATGGGAAATAATTCTCTGGATGGAGTCGGATAGTGCATCGAATTCGTTGGAAGTCGAATTACTATCCAAACTAGGACTACGATAAATAAAACAAGTATGGATGATGCGCTTATGGATGGTGAATTTAAACCACATGAAATTAAAGTTCGTATTCAAACATGAACCATATTGTGGTTGAAGCTGATAAGCAACATCATTTCGAACATACACGGCGAGACCATGATGTGGAAAAAATAGAGGCTTTAAGCTATAACCATGTAGGCTGAATTCCGAGTGATCGGTATTTTCCCCTACCTGGGTTTCACTTAGTTCCAAAACAGCTGGCCTGTTTTTCACAGTATGGACATATGCAGCACAAAAATTCTGCCTCAGTCCCCGAATGTTGCTGTAGTCAACCCCAAATTCACCCACCATTACAATAAACAGACATAAAAAAAACAAATCAGACAGTTATCTATGCTGATATCAAGTTTGGGCCCCCAATGACTTCACAGTACAATACTACTAGTGTTATGCCTAAAAAAGCAGTGTACTGATCCGCCCCTGGATACACAAAATCAATAACAGCAATTTATCTTATATGCTTTGGCTCAGTCGATTACGAGCATTGTATGAATGTTGCACACACTACATATAATGACGAAGCCAAAGCACTGTTAGTGATGTGGGAAGGAGATGTGGGAAGGAGAGATAGGAAAATTTACCGCTGTGCTGTTTGTGGTTTGAACATCATCATCTTCAAGCTTGGGTGCACTTTTTGTTGTTGTTTTTTGCACGCACTGGCACTTGCACTAATTTTTTTTTTATTTTGTTTGATATTAAATAGATGAGTTGGGCTATTGACTTTATTATTCGCGGCGCGGTTTGTGTGGGCAATTTAGTTATTTTTCTTTTATTATTTTTATTTGGGAATTGAGTCATGGGCTATTTTTTTTTTTTTAATTTTATTTTGGTGAGGGATAAATATTGGATAGCACTTGAATAAATTGTATTGTTAATATTATTGTTGGGGGTATTAGGCACGGTATTTCTCTCGCACACGTCCACTCGCGATGGGTTGCATATCGGCATCAATATAGTTCACAATTGATTTTCGCTGTAAAATTGATGTAAGCTCGACTGAACTTAATAAAAATCGTCTGTCAACTGAAGAGTCCAAGCGCGAACGCCGGGACGAAACGCCAATTTTTATGGACTAAAGGCCGTTAAAGCTATATTGAATCGATAATTCAACAAGTCCAATTAAATAATGCTAAGTCTTCTACTTGGCAGATGTATTGCAGTAGTATATAGAATTTGTATTAAAAAAAACACTCAGGCCAGGCCACGGGTAACAAAATTTCCAAACATTCTTGATAAGAAATTCTAATTGGGTTGGATATAGTTTATTTTCGCTGTAAAATTGATGTAAGGTGGACTGAACTTAATAAAAATTGCGTCTTGACAAGGCCCTCACTGTCAACTGAAGAGTCCAAGTGAGAACGCCGGGACGAAACGCCAATTTGAATTGGCTAAAGCTATATTGAATCAATAATTCAACAAGTCCAATTAAATAATGCTAAGTCTTCTACTTGGCTGATGTATTTCAGTAGTATATAGAATTTTTATCAAAGAAACACTCATATGTAAACAATGCGAGGACACGGGTAACAAAATTTCCAACAATTCTTGATAAGAAATTCTGATTGGGTTGGATATAGTTCACAATTGATTTTCGCTGTAAAATTGATGTAAGCTGGACTGAGCGTAATAAAAATTGCGTTTTGACAAGGCCCTCACTGTCAACTGAAGAGCACAAGTGAGAACGCGGGGACGAAACGCCAATTTGTTTGGACTAAACGCCGTTAAAAGCTATATTGAATCAATAATTCAACAAGTCCAATTAAATAATGCTAAGTCTTCTACTTGGCTGATGTATTTCAGTAGTATATAGAATTTGTATTATAAAAACACTCATATGTAAACAATGCCAGGACACGGGTAACAAAATTTCCAACAATTCTTGATAAGAAATTCTGATTGGGTTGGATATAGTTCACAATTGATTTTCGCTGTAAAATTGATGTAAGCTGGACTGACCTTAATAAAAATTGCGTCTTCACAAGGCCCTCACTGTCAACTGAAGAGCACAAGTGAGAACGCCAGGACGAAACGCCAATTTGTTTGGACTAAAGGCCGTTAAAAGCTATATTAAATCAATAATTCAACAAGTCCAATTAAATAATGCTATAAGTCTTCTACTTGGCTGATGTATTTCAGTAGTATATAGAATTTGTATTATAAGAACACTCATCTGTAAACAATGCCAGGCCACGGGTAACAAAATGTCCAACAATTCTTGATTAGAAATTCTAATTGGGTTGGATATAGTTCACAATTGATTTTCGCTAAAATTGATGTAAGCTAGACTGAATTAATAAAAATTGCTTCTTGACAAGACCCTCACTGTCAACTGAAGAGTCCAAGTGAGAACGCCGAGACTAAACGCCACTTTTTATGGACTCAAGGCCGTTAAAGCTATATTGAATCAATAATTCAACAAGTCCAATTAAATAATGCTAAGTCTTCTACGTGGCGGATGTATTTCAGTAGTATATAGAATTTGTATTATAAAAAACACTCAGGCCAGGCCACGGGTAACAAAATTTCCAAAAATTCTTGATTAGAAATTCTAATTGGGTTGGATATAGTTCACAATTGATTTTCGCTGTAAAATTGATGTAAGCTGGACTGAACTTAATAAAAATTGCTTCTTGACAAGGCCCTCACTGTCAGCTGAAGAGTCCAAGTGAGAACGCCGGGGCGAAACGCCAATTAGTATGGATTAAAGGCCGTTAAAAGCTATATTGAATCAATAATTCAACAAGTCCAATTAAATAATGCAAAGTCTTCTACTTGGCTGATGTGTTTCAGTAGTATACAGAATTTGTATTATAAAAAACAATCATATGTAAACAATGCCAGGCCGCGGGTAACAAAATGTCCAACCATTCTTGATTAGAAATTCTAATTGGGTTCGACAAAAAGCTTATATTGAATCAATAATTCAACAAGTCCAATTAAATAATGCTAAGTCTTCTACTTGGCTGATGTATTTTAGTATTTTAGTAGTTTATAGAATTTGTATTATAAAAAACACTTATATGTAAACAATGCCAGGCCACGGGTAACAAAATTTTTAACAATTCTTGATTAGAAATTCTAATTGGGTTGTATATAGTTCACAATTGATTTTCACTGTAAAATTGATGTAAGCTCGACTGAACTTAATAAAAATTGCGTCTTGACAAGGCCCTCACTGTCAACTGAAGAGTCCAAGTGAGAAGGCTGGGACGAAACGCCAATTTGTATGGACTAAAGGCCGTTAAAAGCTATATTAAATCAATAATTCAACAAGTCCAATTAAATAATACTATAAGTTTTCTACTTGGCTGATGTATTTCAGTAGTATATAGAATTTGTATTATAAGAACACTCATCTGTAAACAATGCCAGGCCACGGGTAACATAAATTCCAACAATTCTTGATTAGAAATTCTAATTAGGTTGGATATAGTTCACAAATTATTTTCGCTGTAAAATTGATGTAAGCTGGACTGAACTTAATACAAATTGCGTCTTGACAAGGCCCGCACTGTCAACTGAAGACTCCAAGTGAAACGCCGGGACGAAACGCCACTTTTTATGGACTAAAAGCCGTTAAAAGCTATATTGAATCAATAATTCAACAAGTCCAATTAAATAATGCTAAGTCTTCTACTTGGCTGATGTATTTCAGTAGTATATAGAATTTGTATTATAAAAACACTCATATGTAAACAATGCCGGGGCACGGGTAACAAAATGTCCAACAATTCTTGATTAGAAATTCTGATTGGGTTGGATATAGTTCACAATTGATTTTCGCTTTAAAATTGATGTAAGATGGACTAACCTTAATAAAAATTGCGTCTTGACAAGGCCCTCACTGTCAACTGAAGAGTCCAAGTGAGAACGCCGGGACGAAACGACAATTTTTATGGATTAAAGGCCGTTAAAAGCTATATTGAATCAATAATTCAACAAGTCCAATTAAATAATGCTGAGTCTTCTACTTGGCTGATGTATTTCAGTAGTATATAGAATTTGTATTATAAAAAACACTCATATGTAAACAATGCCAGGCCACGGGAAACAAAATTTCCAACAATTCTCGATTAGAAATTCTAATTGGGTTGGATATAGTTCACAATTGATTTTCGCTGTAAAATTGATGTAAGCTGGACTGAACTTAATAAAAATTGCTTCTTGACAAGGCCGCGGGTAACAAAATGTCCAACCATTCTTGATTAGAAATTCTAATTGGGTTCGACAAAAAGCTTATATTGAATCAATAATTCAACAAGTCCAATTAAATAATGCTAAGTCTTCTACTTGGCTGATGTATTTTAGTATTTTAGTAGTTTATAGAATTTGTATTATAAAAAACACTTATATGTAAACAATGCCAGGCCACGGGTAACAAAATTTTTAACAATTCTTGATTAGAAATTCTAATTGGGTTGTATATAGTTCACAATTGATTTTCACTGTAAAATTGATGTAAGCTCGACTGAACTTAATAAAAATTGCGTCTTGACAAGGCCCTCACTGTCAACTGAAGAGTCCAAGTGAGAAGGCTGGGACGAAACGCCAATTTGTATGGACTAAAGGCCGTTAAAAGCTATATTAAATCAATAATTCAACAAGTCCAATTAAATAATACTATAAGTTTTCTACTTGGCTGATGTATTTCAGTAGTATATAGAATTTGTATTATAAGAACACTCATCTGTAAACAATGCCAGGCCACGGGTAACATAAATTCCAACAATTCTTGATTAGAAATTCTAATTAGGTTGGATATAGTTCACAAATTATTTTCGCTGTAAAATTGATGTAAGCTGGACTGAACTTAATACAAATTGCGTCTTGACAAGGCCCGCACTGTCAACTGAAGACTCCAAGTGAAACGCCGGGACGAAACGCCACTTTTTATGGACTAAAAGCCGTTAAAAGCTATATTGAATCAATAATTCAACAAGTCCAATTAAATAATGCTAAGTCTTCTACTTGGCTGATGTATTTCAGTAGTATATAGAATTTGTATTATAAAAACACTCATATGTAAACAATGCCGGGGCACGGGTAACAAAATGTCCAACAATTCTTGATTAGAAATTCTGATTGGGTTGGATATAGTTCACAATTGATTTTCGCTTTAAAATTGATGTAAGATGGACTAACCTTAATAAAAATTGCGTCTTGACAAGGCCCTCACTGTCAACTGAAGAGTCCAAGTGAGAACGCCGGGACGAAACGACAATTTTTATGGATTAAAGGCCGTTAAAAGCTATATTGAATCAATAATTCAACAAGTCCAATTAAATAATGCTGAGTCTTCTACTTGGCTGATGTATTTCAGTAGTATATAGAATTTGTATTATAAAAAACACTCATATGTAAACAATGCCAGGCCACGGGAAACAAAATTTCCAACAATTCTCGATTAGAAATTCTAATTGGGTTGGATATAGTTCACAATTGATTTTCGCTGTAAAATTGATGTAAGCTGGACTGAACTTAATAAAAATTGCTTCTTGACAAGGCCCTCACTGTCAACTGAAGAGTCCAAGTGAGAACGCCGGGGCGAAACGCCAATTTGTATGGATTAAAGGCCGTTAAAAGCTATATTGAATCAATAATTCAACAAGTCCAATTAAATAATGCAAAGTCTTCTGCTTGGCTGATGTGTTTCAGTAGTATACAGAATTTGTATTATAAAAAACAATCATATGTAAGCAATGCCAGGCCGCACGTAACAAAATTTCCAACAATTCTTGATTAGAAATTCTAATTGGGTTCGACAAAAAGCTTATATTGAATAAATAATTCAACAAGTCCAATTAAATAATGCTAAGTCTTCTTCTTGGCTGATGTATTTTAGTAGTTTATAGAATTTGTATTATAAAAAACACTTATATGTAAACAATGCCAGGCCACGGGTAACAAAATTTTTAACAATTCTTGATTAGGAATTCTAATTGGTTTGGATATAGTTCACAATTGATTTTCGCTGTAAAATTGATGTAAGTTGGACTTAACTTAATAAAAATTGCGTCTTGACAAGGCCCTCACTGTCAACTGAAGAGTCCAAGTGAGAACGCCGGGACGAAACGCCAATTTGTATGGCCTGAAGGCCGTTAAAAGCTATATTGAATCAATAATTCAACAAGTCCAATTAAATAATGCTAAGTCTTCTACTTGGCAGATGTATTTGAGTAGTATATATAATTTATATAATAAAAAACACTCATATAAAACCAATGCCAGGCCACGGGTAACAAAATTTCCAACAATTCTTGATTAGAAATTCTAATTCGGTTGGATATAGTTCACAAATTATTTTCGCTGTAAAATTGATGTAAGCTGGACTGAACTTAATACAAATTGCGTCTTGACAAGGCCCGCACTGTCAACTGAAGACTCCAAGTTAAACGCCGGGACGAAACGCCAATTTGTATGGACTAAAGGCCGTTAAAAGCTATATTGAATCAATAATTCAACAAGTCCAATTAAATAATGCTAAGTCTTCTACTTGGCTGATGTATTTCAGTAGTATATAGAATTTGTATAATAAAAACATTCATATGTAAACAATGCCGGGGCACGGGTAACAAAATGTCCAACAATTCTTGATTAGAAATTCTAATTGGGTTGGATATAGTTCACAATTGATTTTCGCTATAAAATTGATGTAAGCTGGACTGAACTTAATAAAAATTGCGTCTTGACAAGGCCCTCACTGTCAACTGAAGAGTCCAAGTGAGAACGCCGGGAAGAAACGCAAATTTTTATGAACTAAAGGCCATTAAAAGCTATATTGAATCAATAATTCAACAAGTCCAATTAAAAAATGCTAAGTCTTCTACTTGCTGATGTATTTCAATAGTATATAGAATTTGTATTATAAAAAACACTCATATGTAAACAATGCCAGGCCACGGCTAACAAAATTTCCAACAATTCTTGATTAGAAATTCTAATTGGGTTGGATATAGTTCACAATTGATTTTCGCTGTAAAATTGATGTAAGCTTGACTGAACTTAATAATAATTGCGTCTTGACAAAGCCCTCACTGTCAACTGAAGAGTCCAAGTCAGAACGCCGGGACGATACGCCAATTTTTATGGATTAAAGGCCGTTAAAAGCTATATTGAATCAATAATTCAACAAGTTCAATTAAATAATGCTAAGTCTTCTACTTGGCAGATGTATTTCAGTAGTATATAGAATTTTAATCAAAAAAACACTCATATGTAAACAATGTGAGGCCGCGGGTTACAAAATTTCCAACAATTCTTGATTAGAAATTCTAATTGGGTTGGATATAGTTCACAATTGATTTTCGCTGTAAAATTGATGTAAGATGGACTAACCTTAATAAAAATTGCGTTAAGACAAGGCCCCCACTGTCAACTGAAGAGTCCAAGTGAGAACGCCGGGACGAAACGACAATTTTTATGGATTAAAGGCCGTTAAAAGCTATATTGAATCAATAATTCAACAAGTCCAATTAAATAATGCTAAGTCTTCTACTTGGCTGATGTATTTCAGTAGTATATAGAATTTGTATTATAAAAAACACTCATATGTAAACAATGCCAGGCCACGGGTAACAAAATTTCCAACAACTCTTGATTAGAAATTCTAATTGGGTTGGATATAGTTCACAATTGATTTTCGCTGTAAAATTGATGTTAGCTCGACTGAACTTAATAAAAGTTGCGTCTTGACAAGGCCCTCACTGTCAACTGAAGAGTCCAAGTGAGAAAGCCGGACCGAAACGCCAATTTGTATGGACTAAAGGCCGTTAAAAGCTATATTGAATCAATTATTCAACAAGTCCAATTAAATAATGCTAAGTCTTCTACTTGGCTGATGTATTTCAGTAGTATATAGAATTTGTATTATAAGAACACTCATATGTAAACAATGCCAAGTCACGGGTAACATAATTTCCAACAATTCTTGATTAGAAATTTTAATTAGGTTGGATATAGTTCACAAATTATTTTCGCTGTAAAATTAATGTAAGCTGGACTGAACTTAATACAAATTGCGTCTTGACAAGGCCCTTACTGTCAACTGAAGAGTCCAAGTGAAACGCCGGGACGAATCGCCACTTTTTATGGACTAAAGGCCGTTAAAAGGTATATTGAATCAATAATACAACAAGTCCAATTAAATAATGCTAAGTCTTCTACTTGGCTGATGTATTTCAGTAGTATATAGAATTTGTATTATAAAAAACACTCATATGTAAACAATGCCGGGGCACGGGTAACAAAATTTCCAACAATTCTTGATTAGAAATTCTAATTGGGTTGGATATAGTTCACAATTGATTTTCGCTGTAAAATTGATGTTAGCTCGACTGAACTTAATAAAAATTGCGTCTTGACAAGGCCCTCACTGTCAACTGAAGAGTCCAAGTGAGAAAGCCGGACCGAAACGCCAATTTGTATGGACTAAAGGCCGTTAAAAGCTATATTGAAACAATTATTCAACAAGTCCAATTAAATAATGCTAAGTCTTCTACTTGGCTGATGTATTTCAGTAGTATATAGAATTTGTATTATAAGAACACTCATATGTAAACAATGCCAAGTCACGGGTAACATAATTTCCAACAATTCTTGATTAGAAATTTTAATTAGGTTGGATATAGTTCACAAATTATTTTCGCTGTAAAATTGATGTAAGCTGGACTGAACTTAATAAAAATTGGGTCTTGACAAGGCCCTCACTGTCAACTGAAGAGTCCAAGTGAGAACGCCGGGACGAAACGCCAATTTGTATTGACTAAAGGCCGTTAAATGTTATATTGAATCAATAATTCAACAAATCCAATTAAATAATGCTAACTCTTCTACTTGGCTGATGTATTTCAGTAGTATATAGAATTTATATTATAAAAAACAGTCATATGTAAACAATGCCAGGCCACAGATAACAAAATTTCCAACAATTCTTGATTAGAAATTCTAATTGGGTTGTATATAGTTCACAATTGATTTTCGCTGTAAAATTGATGTAAGCTGGACTGAACTTAATAAAAATTGCGTCTTGATAAGGCCCTCACTGTCAACTGAAGAGTTCAGGTGAGAACGCCGGGACGAAACGCCAATTTTAATGGACTAAAGGCAGTTAAAGCTATATTGAATCGATAATTCAACAAGTCCAATTAAATAATGCTAAGTCTTCTACTTGGCAGACGTATTTCAGTAGTATATAGAATTTGTATTATAAAAAACATTCAGGCCAGGCCACGGGTAACAAAATTTCCGAAAATTCTTGATAAGAAATTCTAATTGGGTTGGATATAGTTCACAATTTATTTTCGCTGTAAAATTGATGTAAGCTGGACTGAACTTAATAAAAATTAAGTCTTGAGTAGGCCCTCACTGTCAACTGAAGAGTCCAAGTGAGAACGCCGGGACGAAACGCCAATTTGTATTGACTAAAGGCCGTTAAAAGCTATGTTGAATCAATTATTCAGCAAGTCCAATTAAATAATACTAAGTCTTCTACTTGGCTGATGTATTTCAGTAGTATACAGAATTTGTATTATAAAAAAACAATCATATGTAAACAATGCCTGGCCACGGGTAACAAAATTTCCAACAATTCTTGATTAGAAATTCTAATTGGGTTCGATAAAAAGCTTATATTGAATCAATAATTCAACAAGTCCAATTGAATAATTCTAAGTCTTCTACTTGGCTGATGTATTACAGTAGTATATAGAATTTGTATTATAAAAAACACTCATATGTAAACAATGCCAGGCCACGGGTAACAACATTTCCAACAATTCTTGATTAGAAATTCTAACTGGGTTGGATATAGTTCTCAATTGATTTTCGCTGTAAAATTGATGTAAGCTGGACTGAACTTAATAAAAATTGCCTTTTGACAAGACCCTCACTGTCAACTGAAGAGTCCAAGGGAGAACGCGCGCCGCGACGAAACGCCAATTTTTATGGACTAAAGGCCGTTAAAAGCTATATTGAATCAATAATTCAACAAGTCCAATTGAATAATTCTAAGTCTTCTACTTGGCTGATGTATTACAGTAGTATATAGAATTTGTATTATAAAAAACACTCATATGTAATTAATGCCAGGCCACGGGTAACAACATTTCCAACAATTCTTGATTAGAAATTCTAACTGGGTTGGATATAGTTCTCAATTGATTTTCGCTGTAAAATTGATGTAAGCTGGACTGAACTTAATAAAAATTGCCTTTTGACAAGACCCTCACTGTCAACTGAAGAGTCCAAGGGAGAACGGGCGCCGCGACGAAACGCCAATTTTTATGGACTAAAGGCCGTTAAAAGCTATATTGAATCAATAATTTTTCAAGTCATATTAAATAATGCTAAGTCTTCTACTTGGCTGATGTATTTCAGTAGTATATAGAATTTGTATTATAAAAAACACTCATATGTAAACAATGCCAGGCCACGGGTAACAAAATTTCCAACAATTCTTGATTAGAAATTCTAATTGGGTTGGATATAGTTCACAATTGATTTTCGCTGTAAAATTGATGTAAGTTGGACTGATCTTAATAAAAATTGCGTCTTGACAAGGCCCTCACTGTCAGCTGAAGAGTCCAAGTGAGAACGCCGGGACGAAACGCCAATTTGTATTGACTAAAGGCCGTTAAAAGCTATATTGAATCAATTATTCAACAAATCCAATTAAATAATGCTAACTCTTCTACTTGGCTGATGTATTTCAGTAGTATATAGAATTTATATTATAAAAAACAATCATATGTAAACAATACCAGGCCACATGTAACAAAATTTCCAACAATTCTTGATTAGAAATTCTAATTGGGTTGTATATATTTCACAATTGATTTTCGCAGTAAAATTGATGTAAGCTGGACTGAACTTAATAAAAATTGCGTCTTGATAAGGCCCTCACTGTCAACTGAAGAGTCCAAGTGAGAACGCCGGGACTAAACGCCAATTTTTATGGACTAAAGGCCGTTAAAGCTATATTGAATCAATAATTCAACAAGTCCAATTAAATAATGCTAAGTCTTCTACTTGACAGATGTATTTCAGTAGTATATAGAATTTGTATTATAAAAAACACTCAGGCCAGGCCACGGGTAACAAAATTTCCAAAAATTCTTGATTAGAAATTCTAATTGGGTTGGATATAGTTCACAATTGATTTTCGCTGTAAAATTGATGTAAGCTGGACTGAACTTAATAAAAATTGCGTCTTGACAAGGCCCTCACTGTCAACTGAAGAGTCCAAGTGAGAACGCCGGGGCGAAACGCCAATTTGTATGGATTAAAGGCCGTTAAAAGCTATATTGAATCAATAAATCAACAAGTCCAATTAAATAATGCAAAGTCTTCTACTTGGCTGATGTGTTTCAGTAGTATACAGAATTTGTATTTTAAAAAACAATCATATGTAAACAATGCCAGGCCACGGGTAACAAAATTTCCAACAATTCTTGATTAGAAATTCTAATTGGGTTCGATAAAAAGCTTATATTGAATCAATAATTCAATAAGTCCAATTAAATAATGCGAAGTCTTCTACTTGGCTGATGTGTTTCAGTAGTTTATAGAATTTGTATTATAAAAAACACTTATATGTAAGCAATGCCAGGCCACGGAGAACAAAATTTTTAACAATTCTTGATTAGAAATTCTAATTGGTTTGGATATAGTTCACAATTGATTTTCGCTGTAAAATTGATGTAAGGTTGACTTAACTTAATAAAAATTGCGTCTTGACAAGGCCCTCACTGTCAACTGAAGAGTCCAAGTGAGAACGCCGGGACGAAACGCCAATTTGTATGGCCTAAAGGCCGTTAAAAGCTATTCTTTTTTAGAAATCAATTCTTGATTAGAAATTCTAATTGGGTTCGATAAAAAGCTTATATTGAATCAATAATTCAATAAGTCCAATTAAATAATGCGAAGTCTTCTACTTGGCTGATGTATTTCAGTAGTTTATAGAATTTGTATTATAAAAAACACTTATATGTAAGCAATGCCAGGCCAAGGGTAACAAAATTACCAACAATTCTTGATTAGAAATTCTTATTGGGTTGGATATAGTTACAATTGATTTTCGCTGTAAATTTGATGTAAGCTGGACTGATCTTAATAAAAATTGCGTCTTGACAAGGCCCTCACTGTCAACTGAAGAGTCCAAGTGAGAACGTTGGGACGAAACGCCAATTTTTATGGATTAAAGGCCGTTAAAAGCTATATTGAATCAATAATTTATCAAGTCCAATTAAATAATACTAAGTCTTCTACTTGGCTGATGTATTTCAGAAGTATATAGAATTTGTATTATAAAAAACACTCATATGTAAACAATGCCAGGCCACGGGTAACAAAATTTCCAACAATTCTTGATAAGAAATTCTAATTGGGTTGGATATAGTTCACAATTGATTTTCGCTGTAAGATTGATGTAAGCTGGACTGACCTTAATAAAAATTGCGTCTTGACAAGGCCCTCACTGTCAGCTGAAGAGCACAAGGCAGAACGCGGGGACGAAACGCCAATTTGTTTGGACTAAAGGCTGTTAAAAGCTATATTGAATCAATAATTCAACAAGTCCAATTAAATGCTAAGTCTTCTACTTGGCTGATGTATTTCAGTAGTATATAGAATTTATATTATAAAAAACACTCATATGTAACCAATGCCAGGCCACGGGTAAAAAAATTTCCAACTATTCTTGATTAGAAATTCTAATTGGGTTGTATATAGTTCACAATTGATTTCCACTGTAAAATTGATGTAAGCTCGACTAAACTTAATACAAATTGCGTCTTGACAAGGTCCTCACTGTCAACTGAAGAGTCCAAGTGAGAACGCATGGACGAAACGCCACTTTGTATGGACTAAAGGCCGTTAAAAGCTATATTGAATCAATAATTCAACAAGTCCAATAAAATAATGCTAAGTCTTCTACTTGGCAGATGTATTTCAGTAGTATATAGAATTTTTATCAAAGAAACACTCATATGTAAACAATGCGAGGCCGCGGGTTACACAATTTCCAACAATTCTTGATTAGAAATTCTAATTGGGTTGGATATAGTTCACAATTGATTTTCGCTGTAAAATTGATGTAAGCTGGACTGACCTTAATAAAAATTGCGTCTTCACAAGGCCCTCACTGTCAACTGAAGAGCACAAGTGAGAACGCGGGGACGAAACGCCAATTTGTTTGGACTAAAGGCCGTTAAAAGCTAAATTAAATCAATAATTCAACAAGTCCAATTAAATAATGCTATAAGTCTTCTACTTGGCTGATGTATTTCAGTAGTATACAGAATTTGTATTATAAAAAACAATCATATGTAAACAATGCCAGGCCACGGGTAACAAAATTTCCAACAATTCTTGATTAGAAATTCTAATTGGGTTCGATAAAAAGCTTATATTGAATCAATAATTCAACAAGTCCAATTAAATAATGCTGCGTCTTCTACTTGGCTGATGTATTTCAGTAGTATATAGAATTTGTATTATAAAAAACACTCATATGTAAACAATGCCAGGCCACGGGTAACAAAATCTTTAACAATTCTTGATTAGAAATTCTAATTGGGTTGGATATAGTTCAAAATTGATTTTCGCTGTAAAATTGATGTAAGTTGGACTGAACTTAATAAAAATTGCGTCTTGGCAAGGCCCTCACTGTCAACTGAAGAGTCCAAGTGAGAACGCCGGGGCGAAACGCCAATTTGTATGGATTAAAGGCCGTTAAAAGCTATATTGAATCAATAAATCAACAAGTCCAATTAAATAATGCAAAGTCTTCTACTTGGCTGATGTGTTTCAGTAGTATACAGAATTTGTATTTTAAAAAACAATCATATGTAAACAATGCCAGGCCACGGGTAACAAAATTTCCAACAATTCTTGATTAGAAATTCTAATTGGGTTCGATAAAAAGCTTATATTGAATCAATAATTCAATAAGTCCAATTAAATAATGCGAAGTCTTCTACTTGGCTGATGTATTTCAGTAGTTTATAGAATTTGTATTATAAAAAACACTTATATGTAAGCAATGCCAGGCCAAGGGTAACAAAATTACCAACAATTCTTGATTAGAAATTCTTATTGGGTTGGATATAGTTACAATTGATTTTCGCTGTAAATTTGATGTAAGCTGGACTGATCTTAATAAAAATTGCGTCTTGACAAGGCCCTCACTGTCAACTGAAGAGTCCAAGTGAGAACGTTGGGACGAAACGCCAATTTTTATGGATTAAAGGCCGTTAAAAGCTATATTGAATCAATAATTCATCAAGTCCAATTAAATAATACTAAGTCTTCTACTTGGCTGATGTATAGAATTTGTATTATAAAAAACACTCATATGTAAACAATGCCAGGCCACAGGTAACAAAATTTCCAACAATTCTTGATAAGACATTCTAATTGGGTTGGATATAGTTCACAATTGATTTTCGCTGTAAAATTGATGTAAGCTGGACTGACCTTAATAAAAATTGCGTCTTCACAAGGCCCTCACTGTCAGCTGAAGAGCACAAGGCAGAACGCGGGGACGAAACGCCAATTTGTTTGGACTAAAGGCTGTTAAAAGCTATATTGAATCAATAATTCAACAAGTCCAATTAAATGCTCAGTCTTCTACTTGGCTGATGTATTTCAGTAGTATATAGAATTTATATTATAAAAAACACTCATATGTAACCAATGCCAGGCCACGGGTAAAAAAATTTCCAACTATTCTTGATTAGAAATTCTAATTGGGTTGTATATAGTTCACAATTGATTTTCACTGTAAAATTGATGTAAGCTCGACTAAACTTAATACAAATTGCGTCTTGACAAGGTCCTCACTGTCAACTGAAGAGTCCAAGTGAGAACGCATGGACGAAACGCCACTTTGTATGGACTAAAGGCCGTTAAAAGCTATATTGAATCAATAATTCAACAAGTCCAATAAAATAATGCTAAGTCTTCTACTTGGCAGATGTATTTCAGTAGTATATAGAATTTTTATCAAAGAAACACTCATATGTAAACAATGCGAGGCCGCGGGTTACAAAATTTCCAACAATTCTTGATTAGAAATTCTAATTGGGTTGGATATAGTTCACAATTGATTTTCGCTGTAAAATTGATGTAAGCTGGACTGACCTTAATAAAAATTGCGTCTTCACAAGGCCCTCACTGTCAACTGAAGAGCACAAGTGAGAACGCGGGGACGAAACGCCAATTTGTTTGGACTAAGAGCCGTTAAAAGCTAAATTAAATCAATAATTCAACAAGTCCAATTAAATAATGCTATAAGTCTTCTACTTGGCTGATGTATTTCAGTAGTATACAGAATTTGTATTATAAAAAACAATCATATGTAAACAATGCCAGGCCACGGGTAACAAAATTTCCAACAATTCTTGATTAGAAATTCTAATTGGGTTCGATAAAAAGCTTATATTGAATCAATAATTCAACAAGTCCAATTAAATAATGCTAAGTCTTCTACTTGGCTGATGTATTTCAGTAGTATATAGAATTTGTATTATAAAAAACACTCATATGTAAACAATGCCAGGCCACGGGTAACAAAATCTTTAACAATTCTTGATTAGAAATTCTAATTGGGTTGGATATAGTTCAAAATTGATTTTCGCTGTAAAATTGATGTAAGTTGGACTGAACTTAATAAAAATTGCGTCTTGGCAAGGCCCTCACTGTCAACTGAAGAGTCCAAGTGAGAACGCCGGGGCGAAACGCCAATTTGTATGGATTAAAGGCCGTTAAAAGCTATATTGAATCAATAAATCAACAAGTCCAATTAAATAATGGAAAGTCTTCTACTTGGCTGATGTGTTTCAGTAGTATACAGAATTTGTATTTTAAAAAACAATCATATGTAAACAATGCCAGGCCACGGGTAACAAAATTTCCAACAATTCTTGATTAGAAATTCTAATTGGGTTCGATAAAAAGCTTATATTGAATCAATAATTCAATAAGTCCAATTAAATAATGCGAAGTCTTCTACTTGGCTGATGTATTTCAGTAGTTTATAGAATTTGTATTATAAAAAACACTTATATGTAAGCAATGCCAGGCCACGGGGAACAAAATTTTTAACAATTCTTGATTAGAAATTCTAATTGGTTTGGATATAGTTCACAATTGATTTTCGCTGTAAAATTGATGTAAGGTGGACTTAACTTAATAAAAATTGCGTCTTGACAAGGCCCTCACTGTCAACTGAAGAGTCCAAGTGAGAACGCCGGGACGATACGCCAATTTGTATGGCCTAAAGGCCGTTAAAAGCTATTCTTTTTTAGAAATCAATTCTTGATTAGAAATTCTAATTGGGTTCGATAAAAAGCTTATATTGAATCAATAATTCAATAAGTCCAATTAAATAATGCGAAGTCTTCTACTTGGCTGATGTATTTCAGTAGTTTATAGAATTTGTATTATAAAAAACACTTATATGTAAGCAATGCCAGGCCAAGGGTAACAAAATTACCAACAATTCTTGATTAGAAATTCTTATTGGGTTGGATATAGTTACAATTGATTTTCGCTGTAAATTTGATGTAAGCTGGACTGATCTTAATAAAAATTGCGTCTTGACAAGGCCCTCACTGTCAACTGAAGAGTCCAAGTGAGAACGTTGGGACGAAACGCCAATTTTTATGGATTAAAGGCCGTTAAAAGCTATATTGAATCAATAATTCATCAAGTCCAATTAAATAATACTAAGTCTTCTACTTGGCTGATGTATAGAATTTGTATTATAAAAAACACTCATATGTAAACAATGCCAGGCCACGGGTAACAAAATTTCCAACAATTCTTGATAAGACATTCTAATTGGGTTGGATATAGTTCACAATTGATTTTCGCTGTAAAATTGATGTAAGCTGGACTGACCTTAATAAAAATTGCGTCTTCACAAGGCCCTCACTGTCAGCTGAAGAGCACAAGGCAGAACGCGGGGACGAAACGCCAATTTGTTTGGACTAAAGGCTGTTAAAAGCTATATTGAATCAATAATTCAACAAGTCCAATTAAATGCTAAGTCTTCTACTTGGCTGATGTATTTCAGTAGTATACAGAATTTGTATTATAAAAAACAATCATATGTAAACAATGCCAGGCCACGGGTAACAAAATTTCCAACAATTCTTGATTAGAAATTCTAATTGGGTTCGATAAAAAGCTTATATTGAATCAATAATTCAACAAGTCCAATTAAATAATGCTAAGTCTTCTACTTGGCTGATGTATTTCAGTAGTATATAGAATTTGTATTATAAAAAACACTCATATGTAAACAATGCCAGGCCACGGGTAACAAAATCTTTAACAATTCTTGATTAGAAATTCTAATTGGGT
Organism: Melangyna quadrimaculata; assembly: GCA_949320155.1. Taxonomy (NCBI): domain Eukaryota; kingdom Metazoa; phylum Arthropoda; class Insecta; order Diptera; family Syrphidae; genus Melangyna; species Melangyna quadrimaculata. The sequence goes on along the minus strand of OX439483.1, from coordinate 341,449,460 downwards.
TGGATATAGTTCAAAATTGATTTTCGCTGTAAAATTGATGTAAGTTGGACTGAACTTAATAAAAATTGCGTCTTGGCAAGGCCCTCACTGTCAACTGAAGAGTCCAAGTGAGAACGCCGGGGCGAAACGCCAATTTGTATGGATTAAAGGCCGTTAAAAGCTATATTGAATCAATAAATCAACAAGTCCAATTAAATAATTCAAAGTCTTCTACTTGGCTGATGTGTTTCAGTAGTATACAGAATTTGTATTTTAAAAAACAATCATATGTAAACAATGCCAGGCCACGGGTAACAAAATTTCCAACAATTCTTGATTAGAAATTCTAATTGGGTTCGATAAAAAGCTTATATTGAATCAATAATTCAATAAGTCCAATTAAATAATGCGAAGTCTTCTACTTGGCTGATGTATTTCAGTAGTTTATAGAATTTGTATTATAAAAAACACTTATATGTAAGCAATGCCAGGCCACGGGGAACAAAATTTTTAACAATTCTTGATTTGAAATTCTAATTGGTTTGGATATAGTTCACAATTGATTTTCGCTGTAAAATTGATGTAAGGTGGACTTAACTTAATAAAAATTGCGTCTTGACAAGGCCCTCACTGTCAACTGAAGAGTCCAAGTGAGAACGCCGGGACGATACGCCAATTTGTATGGCCTAAAGGCCGTTAAAAGCTATTCTTTTTTAGAAATCAATTCTTGATTAGAAATTCTAATTGGGTTCGATAAAAAGCTTATATTGAATCAATAATTCAATAAGTCCAATTAAATAATGCGAAGTCTTCTACTTGGCTGATGTATTTCAGTAGTTTATAGAATTTGTATTATAAAAAACACTTATATGTAAGCAATGCCAGGCCAAGGGTAACAAAATTACCAACAATTCTTGATTAGAAATTCTTATTGGGTTGGATATAGTTACAATTGATTTTCGCTGTAAATTTGATGTAAGCTGGACTGATCTTAATAAAAATTGCGTCTTGACAAGGCCCTCACTGTCAACTGAAGAGTCCAAGTGAGAACGTTGGGACGAAACGCCAATTTTTATGGATTAAAGGCCGTTAAAAGCTATATTGAATCAATAATTCATCAAGTCCAATTAAATAATACTAAGTCTTCTACTTGGCTGATGTATAGAATTTGTATTATAAAAAACACTCATATGTAAACAATGCCAGGCCACGGGTAACAAAATTTCCAACAATTCTTGATAAGACATTCTAATTGGGTTGGATATAGTTCACAATTGATTTTCGCTGTAAAATTGATGTAAGCTGGACTGACCTTAATAAAAATTGCGTCTTCACAAGGCCCTCACTGTCAGCTGAAGAGCACAAGGCAGAACGCGGGGACGAAACGCCAATTTGTTTGGACTAAAGGCTGTTAAAAGCTATATTGAATCAATAATTCAACAAGTCCAATTAAATGCTAAGTCTTCTACTTGGCTGATGTATTTCAGTAGTATACAGAATTTGTATTATAAAAAACAATCATATGTAAACAATGCCAGGCCACGGGTAACAAAATTTCCAACAATTCTTGATTAGAAATTCTAATTGGGTTGGATAAAAAGCTTATATTGAATCAATAATTCAACAAGTCCAATTAAATAATGCTAAGTCTTCTACTTGGCTGATGTATTTCAGTAGTATATAGAATTTGTATTATAAAAAACACTCATATGTAAACAATGCCAGGCCACGGGTAACAAAATCTTTAACAATTCTTGATTAGAAATTCTAATTGGGTTGGATATAGTTCATAATTGATTTTCGCTGTAAAATTGATGTAAGTTGGACTGAACTTAATAAAAATTGCGTCTTGGCAAGGCCCTCACTGTCAACTGAAGAGTCCAAGTGAGAACGCCGGGACGAAACGCCAATTTGTATGGCCTAAAGGCCGTTAAAAGCTATATTGAATCAATAATTCAACAAGTCCAATTAAATGCTAAGTCTTCTACTTGGCTGATGTATTTCAGTAGTATATAGAATTTATATTATAAAAAACAATCATATGTAAACAATGCCAGGCCACGGGTAACAAAATTTCCAACAATTCTTGATTAGAAATTCTAATTGGGTTGTATATAGTTCACAATTGATTTTCACTGTAAAATTGATGGAAGCTCGACTGAAACGCCAATTTCTATGGACTAAAGGCCGTTAAAAGCTATATTGAATCAATAATTCAACAAGTCCAATTAAATAATTCTAAGTCTTCTACTTGGCAGATGTATTTCAGTAGTATATAGAATTTTTATCAAAAAAACTCTCATATGTAAACAATGCGAGGCCGCGGGTTACAAAATTTCCAACAATTCTTGATTAGAAATTCTAATTGGGTTGGATAAAGTTCACAATTGATTTTCGCTGTAAAATTGATGTAAGCTGGACTGAACTTAATAATAATTGCGTCTTGACAAAGCCCTCACTGTCAACTGAAGAGTCCAAGTGAGAACGCCGGGACGAAACGCCAATTTTTATGGACTAAAGGCCGTTAAAAGCTATATTGAATCAATAATTCAACAAGTTCAATTGAATAATGCTAAGTCTTCTACTTGGCTGATGTATTTCAGTAGTATATAGAATTTGTATTATAAAAGACACTCATATGTAAACAATGCCAGGTCACGGGTAACAAAATTTCCAACAATTCTTGATTAGAAATTCCAATTGGGTTGGATATAGTTCACAATTGATTTTCGCTAAAAAATTGATGTTAGCTGGACTGAACTTAATAAAAATTGCGTCTTGACAAGGCCCTCACTGTCAACTAAGAGTCCAAGTGAGAACGCCGGGATGAAACGGTAATATGTATGGACTAAAGGCCGTTAAAAGCTATATTAAATCAATAACTCAACTAGTCTAATTAAATAATGCTAAGTCTTCTACTTGGCTGATGTATTTCAGTAGTATACAGAATTTGTTTTATAAAAAACAATCATATGTAAACAATGCCAGGCCACGGGTAACAAAATTTCCAACAATTCTTGATTAGAAATTCTAATTTGGTTCGATAAAAAGCTTATATTGAATCAATAATTCAACAAGTCCAATTAAATAATGCTAAGTCTTCTACTTGGCTGATGTATTTCAGTAGTATATAGAATTTGTATTATAAAAAACACTCATATGTAAACAATGCCAGGCCACGGGTAACAAAATCTTTAACAATTCTTGATTAGAAATTCTAATTGGGTTGGATATAGTTCACAATTGATTTTCGCTGTAAAATTGATGTAAGTTGGACTGAACTTAATAAAAATTGCGTCTTGACAAGGCCTGTCAAGACTGTCAACTGAAGAGTCCAAGTAAGAACGCCGGGACGAAACGCCAATTTGTATGGCTTAAAGGCCGTTAAAAGCTTTATTGAATCAATAATTCAACAAGTCCAATTAAATTATGCTAAGTCTTTCTACTTGGCTGATGTATTTCAGAAGAATATAGAATTTATATTATAAAAAAACACTCATATGTAACCAATGCCAGGCCACGGGTAACAAAATTTCCAACAATTCTTGATTAGAAATTCTAATTGGGTTGTATATAGTTCACATTTTATTTTCACTGTAAAATTGATGGAAGCTCGACTGAAACGCCAATTTCTATGGACTTAAGGCCGTAAAAAGCTATATTGAATCAATAATTCAACAAGTCTAATTAAATAATGCTAAGTCTTCTGCTTGGCAGATGTATTTCAGTAGTATATAGAATTTTTATCAAAAAAACACTCATATGCAAACAATGCGAGGCCGCGGGCTACAAAATTTAATTGGGTTGGATATAGTTCACAATTGATTTTCGCTGTAAAATTGATGTAAGCTGGACTGACCTTAATAAAAATTGCGTCTTGACAAAGCCCTCACTGTCAACTAAAGAGTCCAAGTGAAACGCCGGGACGAATCGCCAATTTGTATGGACTAAAGGCCGTTAAAAGCTATATTTAATCAATAATTCGTCAAGTCCAATTAAATAATGCTATAGGTCTTCTACTTGGCTGATGTATTTCAGTAGTATATAGAATTTGTATTATAAAAAACACTTATATGTAAACAACTCCAGGCAACGGGTAACATAATTTCCAACAATTCTTGATTAGAAATTTTAATTAGGTTGGATATAGTTCACAAATTATTTTGGCTGTAAAATTGATGTAAGCTGGACTGAACTTAATACAAATTGCGTCTTGACAAGGCCCTCACTGTGAACTGAAGAGTCCAAGTGAAACGCCGGGACGAAACGCCACTTTTTATGGACTTAAGGCCGTTAAAAGCTATATTGAATCAATAATTCAACAAGTCCAATTAAATAATGCTAAGTCTTCTACTTGGCTGATGTATTTCAGTAGTATATAGAATTTGTATTATAAAAGACACTCATATGTAAACAATGCCAGGCCACGGGTAACAAAATTTCCAACAATTCTTAATTAGAAATTCTAATTGGGTTGGATATAATTCACAATTGATTTTCGCTGTAAAATTGATGTAAGCTGGACTGAGCTTAATAAAAATTGCGTCTTGACATGGCCCTCACTGTCAACTAAGAGTCCAAGTGAGAACGCCGGGACGAAACCCTAATTTGTATGGACTAAAGGCCGTTAAAAGCTATATTAAATCAGTAACTCAACAAGTCTAATTAAATAATGCTAAGTCTTCTACTTGGCTGATGTATTTCAGTAGTATACAGAATTTGTATTATAAAAAACAATCATATGTAAACAATGCCAGGCCACGGGTAACAAAATTTCCAACAATTCTTGATTAGAAATTCTAATTGGGTTCGATAAAAAGCTTATATTGAATCAATAATTCAACAAGTCCAATTAAATAATGCTAAGTCTTCTACTTGGCTGATGTATTTCAGTAGTATATAGAATTTGTATTATAAAAAACACTCATATGTAAACAATGCCAGGCCACGGGTAGCAAAATCTTTAACAATTCTTGATTAGAAATTCTAATTGGGTTGGATATAGTTCACAATTTATTTTCACTGTAAAATTGATGGAAGCTCGACTGAAACGCCAATTTCTATGGACTAAAGGCCGTTAAAAGCTATATTGAATCAATAATTCAACAAGTCCAATTAAATTATGCTAAGTCTTTCTACTTGGCTGATGTATTTCAGAAGAATATAGAATTTATATTATAAAAAACACTCATATGTAACCAATGCCAGGCCACGGGTAACAAAATTTCCAACAATTCTTGATTAGAAATTCTAATTGGGTTGTATATAGTATATAGTTCACTGCCTTGTGAGCACAAGGCAGAACGCGGGGACGAAACGCCAATTTGTTTGGACTAAAGGCTGTTAAAAGCTATATTGAATCAATAATTCAACAAGTCCAATTAAATGCTAAGTCTTCTACTTGGCTGATGTATTTCAGTAGTATACAGAATTTGTATTATAAAAAACAATCATATGTAAACAATGCCAGGCCACGGGTAACAAAATTTCCAACAATTCTTGATTAGAAATTCTAATTGGGTTCGATAAAAAGCTTATATTGAATCAATAAATCAACAAGTCCAATTAAATAATGCAAAGTCTTCTACTTGGCTGATGTGTTTCAGTAGTATACAGAATTTGTATTTTAAAAAACAATCATATGTAAACAATGCCAGGCCACGGGTAACAAAATTTCCAACAATTCTTGATTAGAAATTCTAATTGGGTTCGATAAAAAGCTTATATTGAATCAATAATTCAATAAGTCCAATTAAATAATGCGAAGTCTTCTACTTGGCTGATGTATTTCAGTAGTTTATAGAATTTTTATTATAAAAAACACTTATATGTAAGCAATGCCAGGCCACGGGGAACAAAATTTTTAACAATTCTTGATTAGAAATTCTAATTGGTTTGGATATAGTTCACAATTGATTTTCGCTGTAAAATTGATGTAAGGTGGACTTAACTTAATAAAAATTGCGTCTTGACATGGCCCTCACTGTCAACTGAAGAGTCCAAGTGAGAACGCCGGGACGATACGCCAATTTGTATGGCCTAAAGGCCGTTAAAAGCTATTCTTTTTTAGAAATCAATTCTTGATTAGAAATTCTAATTGGGTTCGATAAAAAGCTTATATTGAATCAATAATTCAATAAGTCCAATTAAATAATGTGAAGTCTTCTACTTGGCTGATGTATTTCAGTAGTTTATAGAATTTGTATTATAAAAAACACTTATATGTAAGCAATGCCAGGCCAAGGGTAACAAAATTACCAACAATTCTTGATTAGAAATTCTTATTGGGTTGGATATAGTTACAATTGATTTTCGCTGTAAATTTGATGTAAGCTGGACTGATCTTAATAAAAATTGCGTCTTGACAAGGCCCTCACTGTCAACTGAAGAGTCCAAGTGAGAACGTTGGGACGAAACGCCAATTTTTATGGATTAAAGGCCGTTAAAAGCTATATTGAATCAATAATTCATCAAGTCCAATTAAATAATACTAAGTCTTCTACTTGGCTGATGTATAGAATTTGTATTATAAAAAACACTCATATGTAAACAATGCCAGGCCACGGGTAACAAAATTTCCAACAATTCTTGATAAGACATTCTAATTGGGTTGGATATAGTTCACAATTGATTTTCGCTGTAAAATTGATGTAAGCTGGACTGACCTTAATAAAAATTGCGTCTTCACAAGGCCCTCACTGTCAGCTGAAGAGCACAAGGCAGAACGCGGGGACGAAACGCCAATTTGTTTGGACTAAAGGCTGTTAAAAGCTATATTGAATCAATAATTCAACAAGTCCAATTAAATGCTAAGTCTTCTACTTGGCTGATGTATTTCAGTAGTATACAGAATTTGTATTATAAAAAACAATCATATGTAAACAATGCCAGGCCACGGGTAACAAAATTTCCAACAATTCTTGATTAGAAATTCTAATTGGGTTGGATAAAAAGCTTATATTGAATCAATAATTCAACAAGTCCAATTAAATAATGCTAAGTCTTCTACTTGGCTGATGTATTTCAGTAGTATATAGAATTTGTATTATAAAAAACACTCATATGTAAACAATGCCAGGCCACGGGTAACAAAATCTTTAACAATTCTTGATTAGAAATTCTAATTGGGTTGGATATAGTTCAAAATTGATTTTCGCTGTAAAATTGATATAAGTTGGACTGAACTTAATAAAAATTGCGTCTTGGCAAGGCCCTCACTGTCAACTGAAGAGTCCAAGTGAGAACGCCGGGACGAAACGCCAATTTGTATGGCCTAAAGGCCGTTAAAAGCTATATTGAATCAATAATTCAACAAGTCCAATTAAATGCTAAGTCTTCTACTTGGCTGATGTATTTCAGTAGTATATAGAATTTATGTTATAAAAAACAATCATATGTAAACAATGCCAGGCCACGGGTAACAAAATTTCCAACAATTCTTGATTAGAAATTCTAATTGGGTTGTATATAGTTCACAATTGATTTTCACTGTAAAATTGATGGAAGCTCGACTGAAACGCCAATTTCTATGGACTAAAGGCCGTTAAAAGCTATATTGAATCAATAATTCAACAAGTCCAATTAAATAATTCTAAGTCTTCTACTTGGCAGATGTATTTCAGTAGTATATAGAATTTTTATCAAAAAAACTCTCATATGTAAACAATGCGAGGCCGCGGGTTACAAAATTTCCAACAATTCTTGATTAGAAATTCTAATTGGGTTGGATAAAGTTCACAATTGATTTTCGCTGTAAAATTGATGTAAGCTGGACTGAACTTAATAATAATTGCGTCTTGACAAAGCCCTCACTGTCAACTGAAGAGTCCAAGTGAGAACGCCGGGACGAAACGCCAATTTTTATGGACTAAAGGCCGTTAAAAGCTATATTGAATCAATAATTCAACAAGTTCAATTGAATAATGCTAAGTCTTCTACTTGGCTGATGTATTTCAGTAGTATATAGAATTTGTATTATAAAAGACACTCATATGTAAACAATGCCAGGTCACGGGTAACAAAATTTCCAACAATTCTTGATTAGAAATTCTAATTGGGTTGGATATAGTTCACAATTGATTTTCGCTAAAAAATTGATGTAAGCTGGACTGAACTTAATAAAAATTGCGTCTTGACAAGGCCCTCACTGTCAACTAAGAGTCCAAGTGAGAACGCCGGGATGAAACGGTAATATGTATGGACTAAAGGCCGTTAAAAGCTATATTAAATCAATAACTCAACTAGTCTAATTAAATAATGCTAAGTCTTCTACTTGGCTGATGTATTTCAGTAGTATACAGAATTTGTTTTATAAAAAACAATCATATGTAAACAATGCCAGGCCACGGGTTACAAAATTTCCAACAATTCTTGATTAGAAATTCTAATTTGGTTCGATAAAAAGCTTATATTGAATCAATAATTCAACAAGTCCAATTAAATAATGCTAAGTCTTCTACTTGGCTGATGTATTTCAGTAGTATATAGAATTTGTATTATAAAAAACACTCATATGTAAACAATGCCAGGCCACGGGTAACAAAATCTTTAACAATTCTTGATTAGAAATTCTAATTGGGTTGGATATAGTTCACAATTGATTTTCGCTGTAAAATTGATGTAAGTTGGACTGAACTTAATAAAAATTGCGTCTTGACAAGGCCTGTCAAGACTGTCAACTGAAGAGTCCAAGTAAGAACGCCGGGACGAAACGCCAATTTGTATGGCTTAAAGGCCGTTAAAAGCTTTATTGAATCAATAATTCAACAAGTCCAATTAAATTATGCTAAGTCTTTCTACTTGGCTGATGTATTTCAGAAGAATATAGAATTTATATTATAAAAAAACACTCATATGTAACCAATGCCAGGCCACGGGTAACAAAATTTCCAACAATTCTTGATTAGAAATTCTAATTGGGTTGTATATAGTTCACAATTGATTTTCACTGTAAAATTGATGGAAGCTCGACTGAAACGCCAATTTCTATGGACTTAAGGCCGTAAAAAGCTATATTGAATCAATAATTCAACAAGTCTAATTAAATAATGCTAAGTCTTCTGCTTGGCAGATGTATTTCAGTAGTATATAGAATTTTTATCAAAAAAACACTCATATGTAAACAATGCGAGGCCGCGGGCTACAAAATTTAATTGGGTTGGATATAGTTCACAATTGATTTTCGCTGTAAAATTGATGTAAGCTGGACTGACCTTAATAAAAATTGCGTCTTGACAAAGCCCTCACTGTCAACTAAAGAGTCCAAGTGAAACGCCGGGACGAAACGCCAATTTGTATGGACTAAAGGCCGTTAAAAGCTATATTTAATCAATAATTCGTCAAGTCCAATTAAATAATGCTATAGGTCTTCTACTTGGCTGATGTATTTCAGTAGTATATAGAATTTGTATTATAAGAAACACTTATATGTAAACAACTCCAGGCAACGGGTAACATAATTTCCAACAATTCTTGATTAGAAATTTTAATTAGGTTGGATATAGTTCACAAATTATTTTGGCTGTAAAATTGATGTAAGCTGGACTGAACTTAATACAAATTGCGTCTTGACAAGGCCCTCACTGTGAACTGAAGAGTCCAAGTGAAACGCCGGGACGAAACGCCACTTTTTATGGACTTAAGGCCGTTAAAAGCTATATTGAATCAATAATTCAACAAGTCCAATTAAATAATGCTAAGTCTTCTACTTGGCTGATGTATTTCAGTAGTATATAGAATTTGTATTATAAAAGACACTCATATGTAAACAATGCCAGGCCACGGGTAACAAAATTTCCAACAATTCTTAATTAGAAATTCTAATTGGGTTGGATATAATTCACAATTGATTTTCGCTGTAAAATTGATGTAAGCTGGACTGAGCTTAATAAAAATTGCGTCTTGACATGGCCCTCACTGTCAACTAAGAGTCCAAGTGAGAACGCCGGGACGAAACCCTAATTTGTATGGACTAAAGGCCGTTAAAAGCTATATTAAATCAGTAACTCAACAAGTCTAATTAAATAATGCTAAGTCTTCTACTTGGCTGATGTATTTCAGTAGTATACAGAATTTGTATTATAAAAAACAATCATATGTAAACAATGCCAGGCCACGGGTAACAAAATTTCCAACAATTCTTGATTAGAAATTCTAATTGGGTTCGATAAAAAGCTTATATTGAATCAATAATTCAACAAGTCCAATTAAATAATGCTAAGTCTTCTACTTGGCTGATGTATTTCAGTAGTATATAGAATTTGTATTATAAAAAACACTCATATGTAAACAATGCCAGGCCACGGGTAACAAAATCTTTAACAATTCTTGATTAGAAATTCTAATTGGGTTGGATATAGTTCACAATTTATTTTCACTGTAAAATTGATGGAAGCTCGACTGAAACGCCAATTTCTATGGACTAAAGGCCGTTAAAAGCTATATTGAATCAATAATTCAACAAGTCCAATTAAATTATGCTAAGTCTTTCTACTTGGCTGATGTATTTCAGAAGAATATAGAATTTATATTATAAAAAACACTCATATGTAACCAATGCCAGGCCACGGGTAACAAAATTTCCAACAATTCTTGATTAGAAATTCTAATTGGGTTGTATATAGTTCACAATTGATTTTCACTGTAAAATTGATGGAAGCTCGACTGAAACGCCAATTTCTATGGACTTAAGGCCGTAAAAAGCTATATTGAATCAATAATTCAACAAGTCTAATTAAATAATGCTAAGTCTTCTGCTTGGCAGATGTATTTCAGTAGTATATAGAATTTTTATCAAAAAAACACTCATATGTAAACAATGCGAGGCCGCGGGCTACAAAATTTAATTGGGTTGGATATAGTTCACAATTGATTTTCGCTGTAAAATTGATGTAAGCTGGACTGAACTTAATACAAATTGCGTCTTGACAAGGCCCTTACTGCCAACTGAAGAGTCCAAGTGAAACGCCGGGACGAAACGCCACTTTTTATGGACTTAAGGCCGTTAAAAGCTATATTGAATCAATAATTCAACAAGTCCAATTAAATAATGCTAAGTCTTCTACTTGGCTGATGTATTTCAGTAGTATATAGAATTTGTATTATAAAAGACACTCATATGTAAACAATGCCAGGCCACGGGTAACAAAATTTCCAACAATTCTTAATTAGAAATTCTAATTGGGTTGGATATAATTCACAATTGATTTTCGCTGTAAAATTGATGTAAGCTGGACTGAGCTTAATAAAAATTGCATCTTGACATGGCCCTCACTGTCAACTAAGAGTCCAAGTGAGAACGCCGGGACGAAACCCTAATTTGTATGGACTAAAGGCCGTTAAAAGCTATATTAAATCAGTAACTCAACAAGTCTAATTAAATAATGCTAAGTCTTCTACTTGGCTGATGTATTTCAGTAGTATACAGAATTTGTATTATAAAAAACAATCATATGTAAGCAATGCCAGGCCACGGGTAACAAAATTTCCAACAATTCTTGATTAGAAATTCTAATTGGGTTCGATAAAAAGCTTATATTGAATCAATAATTCAACAAGTGCAATTAAATAATGCTGAGTCTTCTACTTGGCTGATGTATTTCAGTAGTATATAGAATTTGTATTATAAAAAACACTCATATGTAAACAATGCCAGGCCACGGGTAACAAAATCTTTAACAATTCTTGATTAGAAATTCTAATTGGGTTGGATATAGTTCACAATTTATTTTCACTGTAAAATTGATGGAAGCTCGACTGAAACGCCAATTTCTATGGACTAAAGGCCGTTAAAAGCTATATTGAATCAATAGTTCAACAAGTCCAATTAAATAATGCTAAGTCTTCTACTTGGAAGATGTATTTCAGTAGTATTTGAATTTTTATCAAAAAAACACTCATATGTAAACAATGCGAGGCCGCGGGTTACAAAATTTCCAACAATTCTTGATTAGAAATTCTAATTGAGTTGGATATAGTTCACAATTGATTTTCGCTGTAAAATTGATATAAGCTAGACTGACCTTAATAAAAATTGCGTCTTGACAAGGCCCTGACTATCAACTGAAGAGTCCAAGTGAGAACGCCGGGACGAAACGACAATTTGTATGGATTAAAGGCCCTTAAAAGCTATATTGAATCAATAATTCAACAAGTCCAATTAAATAATGCTAAGTCTTCTACTTGGCTGATGTATTTCAGTAGTATATAGAATTTGTATTATAAAAAACACTCATATGTAAACAATGCCAGGCCACGGGTAACAAAATTTCCAACAATTCTTGATAAGAAATTCTAATTGGGTTGGATATAGTTCACAATTGATTTTCGCTGTAAAATTGATGTTAGCTCGACTGAACTTAATAAAAATTGCGTCTTGACAAGGCCCTCACTATCAACTGAAGAGTCCAAGTGAGAACGCCGGGACGAAACACCAATTTTTATGGCCTAAAGGCCGTTAAAAGCTATATTGAATCAATAATTCAACAAGTCCAATTAAATAATGCTAAGTCTTCTACTTGGCTGATGTATTTCAGTAGTATATAGAATTTATATTATAAAAAACACTCATATGTAACCAATGCCAGGTCACGGGTAACAAAATTTCCAACAATTCTTGATTTGAAATTCTAATTGGGTTGTATATAGTTCACAATTGATTTTCACTGTAAAATTGATGAAAGCTCGACTGAACTTAATACAAATTGCGTCTTGACAAGGCCCTCACTGCCAACTGAAGAGTCCAAGTGAAACGCCGGGACGAAACGCCAATTTGTATGGACTAAAGGCCGTTAAAAGCTATATTGAATCAATAATTCAACATGTCCAATTAAATAATGCTATAGGTCTTCTACTTGGCTGATGTATTTCAGTAGTATATAGAATTTGTATTATAAAAAACACTCATATGTAAACAATGCCAGGCCACGGGTAACATAATTTCCAACAATTCTTGATTAGAAATTTTAATTAGGTTGGATATAGTTCACAAATTATTTTGGCTGTAAAATTGATGTAAGCTGGACTGAACTTAATACAAATTGCGTCTTGACAAGGCCCTTACTGTCAACTGAAGAGTCCAAGTGAAACGCCGGGACGAAACGCCACTTTTTATGGACTTAAGGCCGTTAAAAGCTATATTGAATCAATAATTCAACAAGTCCAATTAAATAATGCTAAGTCTTCTACTTGGCTGATGTATTTCAGTAGTATATAGAATTTGTATTATAAAAGACACTCATATGTAAACAATGCCAGGCCACGGGTAACAAAATTTCCAACAATTCTTAATTAGAAATTCTAATTGGGTTGGATATAATTCACAATTGATTTTCGCTGTAAAATTGATGTAAGCTGGACTGAGCTTAATAAAAATTGCATCTTGACATGGCCCTCACTGTCAACTAAGAGTCCAAGTGAGAACGCCGGGACGAAACCCTAATTTGTATGGACTAAAGGCCGTTAAAAGCTATATTAAATCAGTAACTCAACAAGTCTAATTAAATAATGCTAAGTCTTCTACTTGGCTGATGTATTTCAGTAGTATACAGAATTTGTATTATAAAAAACAATCATATGTAAACAATGCCAGGCCACGGGTAACAAAATTTCCAACAATTCTTGATTAGAAATCCTAATTGGGTTGTATATAGCTCACAATTGATTTTCACTGTAAAATTGATGGAAGCTCGACTGAAACGCCAATTTCTATGGACTAAAGGCCGTTAAAAGCTATATTGAATCAATAATTCAACAAGTCCAATTAAATAATGCTAAGTCTTCTACTTGGCTGATGTATTTCAGTAGTATATAGAATTTGTATTATAAAAAACACTCATATGTAAACAATGCCAGGCCACGGGTAACAAAATTTCCAAAAATTCTTGATTAGAAATTCTAATTGGGTTGGATATAGTTCACAATTGATTTTCGCTGTAAAATTGATGTAAGCTGGACTGACGTTAATAAAAATTGCGTCTTGACAAGGCCCTCACTATCAACTGAAGAGTCCAAGTGAGAACGCCGGGACGAAACACCAATTTTTATGGCCTAAAGGCCCTTAAAAGCTATATTGAATCAATAATTCAACAAGTCCAATTAAATAATGCTAAGTCTTCTACTTGGCTGATGTATTTCAGTAGTATATAGAATTTATATTATAAAAAACACTCATATGTAACCAATGCCAGGTCACGGGTAACAAAATTTCCAACAATTCTTGATTTGAAATTCTAATTGGGTTGTATATAGTTCACAATTGATTTTCACTGTAAAATTGATGAAAGCTCGACTGAACTTAATACAAATTGCGTCTTGACAAGGCCCTCACTGCCAACTGAAGAGTCCAAGTGAAACGCCGGGACGAAACGCCAATTTGTATGGACTAAAGGCCGTTAAAAGCTATATTGAATCAATAATTCAACATGTCCAATTAAATAATGCTATAGGTCTTCTACTTGGCTGATGTATTTCAGTAGTATATAGAATTTGTATTATAAAAAACACTCATATGTAAACAATGCCAGGCCACGGGTAACATAATTTCCAACAATTCTTGATTAGAAATTTTAATTAGGTTGGATATAGTTCACAAATTATTTTGGCTGTAAAATTGATGTAAGCTGGACTGAACTTAATACAAATTGCGTCTTGACAAGGCCCTTACTGTCAACTGAAGAGTCCAAGTGAAACGCCGGGACGAAACGCCACTTTTTATGGACTTAAGGCCGTTAAAAGCTATATTGAATCAATAATTCAACAAGTCCAATTAAATAATGCTAAGTCTTCTACTTGGCTGATGTATTTCAGTAGTATATAGAATTTGTATTATAAAAGACACTCATATGTAAACAATGCCAGGCCACGGGTAACAAAATTTCCAACAATTCTTAATTAGAAATTCTAATTGGGTTGGATATAATTCACAATTGATTTTCGCTGTAAAATTGATGTAAGCTGGACTGAGCTTAATAAAAATTGCATCTTGACATGGCCCTCACTGTCAACTAAGAGTCCAAGTGAGAACGCCGGGACGAAACCCTAATTTGTATGGACTAAAGGCCGTTAAAAGCTATATTAAATCAGTAACTCAACAAGTCTAATTAAATAATGCTAAGTCTTCTACTTGGCTGATGTATTTCAGTAGTATACAGAATTTGTATTATAAAAAACAATCATATGTAAACAATGCCAGGCCACGGGTAACAAAATTTCCAACAATTCTTGATTAGAAATCCTAATTGGGTTGTATATAGCTCACAATTGATTTTCACTGTAAAATTGATGGAAGCTCGACTGAAACGCCAATTTCTATGGACTAAAGGCCGTTAAAAGCTATATTGAATCAATAATTCAACAAGTCCAATTAAATAATGCTAAGTCTTCTACTTGGCAGATGTATTTCAGTAGTATATAGAATTTTTATCAAAAAAACACTCATATGTAAACAATGCGAGGCCGCGGGTTACAAAATTTCCAAAAATTCTTGATTAGAAATTCTAATTGGGTTGGATATAGTTCACAATTGATTTTCGCTGTAAAATTGATGTAAGCTGGACTGACGTTAATAAAAATTGCGTCTTGACAAGGCCCTCACTGTCAACTGAAGAGTCCAAGTGAGAACGCCGGGACGAAACGACAATTTTTATGGATTAAAGGCCCTTAAAAGCTATATTAAATCAATAATTCAACAAGAGTAGTAGGGAATAGCGGGTCCACATGGGGCTATTCACGGTTCCACCTCGACCCCAAATTAGCCCCCATGTGTCCCAACCACCATGCGAGTCATTGGCGGTCCATTGGCATTGGTGGCGCAGCGAATAAGTTGCTCAGCGGCTTGGTGGCTTGTTGCTTGATGGCTTGTTGCTTGGTGGCCTGTTGATTTGGTGGATAGCTGCTGAGCGACTTGGTGTCTGGACAATTTGGAAGTTAATATAAAAATTCGCGTTAATTACGTTCATGTCAAAAACCCAAAAATGTACGTAAAAATCACGTTAAAAACACGAAATTTACCTAAAAAACCCAAAAATTTGCGTTAATTACGTTCACGTTTAGAACCCAAAAAAATCACGTTTATTACGTTTAAGAACTCATGTTTAAAATTATAAAATTATGTGAATGTAACTAGACAGCTCCTCATATGATTGAAGAGAGAAAGAAATATTTGAGTAGAAACACATCCTTTTTTTTAATTATTTATTTATTTTTTTTTTTTTTTTTTAATGTTAATAAATTAAATTATTTATTTTTTTTAAATTATTTTTTACAATTAAGTAAAAATCTTGATATCGGTGTAGCTTGTTGCCACAAGCAAAAAAAAAAAATACAAAAAATAGCGACCCATTTGCGTGAAAAAGAGGAATTAATAAATAAAAAAATGCTTTTTTTTTTAAATTATTTATTTATTTATTTATTTTTTTTTAATGTTAAAAAATTAAATTATTTTTTTTTTTTAAATTATTTTTTACAAGTAAGTAAAAATCTTGATATCGGTGGAAGGGGGCTGACATCGAATCCCCCTTCATCAGCCCTTATCCTTAGAGCTTCCATTATGTGTGTAACTGCTTTCAAGTTAAGAACGCTGAATTCGTCCGCTTTATCGATCTCCTCCCAAGCAATAGTCTGCAGGTCAGAGAACTCCCAGCAAGCTTTGTTGAAATTATCAAGCCACTGCTTGATCTCTTTCTTAGCTTCAATTTTATAACAATTATTTGCAAATGCCATTATAATTTTTGTATGTTCAATAGGAACTGACGACTTTAAACTGATGATGAGGAGGACAAACGTTCTTAGTATTTATACAAAAAAGTTGATCTTACCGAACACACATACCTTAATAGTTTTCCAACTATACACTTTACTACCAATTTTTAAGGGTGTCTTGTCTGTACAACATTTGATCAAAGTCAAATGGTTTCCGACATTAGGTATACAAAAAAAAAAGGTAGATTTAACTCACACAACTATATTCCAACCATACCTTTAGATATCAACATTTGCTAAGGGTGTATATGCGACATTCGGTTAATGCCAAAGAATTCAAAAAGGATAGCTCGGTTCAGTACAGTATATCCTGAAAATTCTAATACTCTTACGGAGGCGCCATCAATAAATGTGGGTCACAGACAACGAATGTAAAAGAGGATAGTCTATAGGAACCCATGTTTGTCACAGACAAACAAATTTGAAAAAGGATCAGTCGTCAAGATCTCTTTTTAATTTGTTTTCTTTTAAGGATGCGGTATGGTTTGGTTTCAATAGGTAGTACAAATTATAGAGGAATTTTCCCAACAGGTACTCTTTCAGATAGGTCAGCAATAAATTTCGGTCACAGACAAAGAATGCAAAAGAGGATAGTCTATAGGAACCCATGTTTGCCACAGTCAAACAAATTCGAAAAAAGGATCAGCCGTCAATTTGTTTTCTTTTAAGGATGCGGTATGGTTTGGTTTCAATAGATATTTAAAATTATAGAGGAATTTTCCCAACAGGTACTCTTACGGAGGCGCCAGCAATAAATTTCGGTCACAGACAAAGAATGCAAAAGAGGATAGTCTATAGGAACCCATGTTTACCACAGTCAAACAAATTCGAAAAAGGATCAGTCGTCAAGACACTTTTTAATTTGTTTTCTATTAAGGTTGCGGTATGGTTTGGTTTCAATAGATAGTAAAAATTAAAGAGGAATTTTCCCAACAGGTACTTTTACGGAGGCGCCAGCGATAAACTTCGGTCTCAGACAAATAATGTGAAAACAATTATAGTCTATAGGTATCTATGTTTATTTTGTAGGATGCGACAAATATATAATAAAATAGAATACAAATGTTTTATGGGTACAGACATTCGGTCACAGTTGAAAAATTTAAAAAAGGATCGATTTCCTTTGCATTGAAAAAAGGCAGTATAACGAAATCCTATGAATGCAATGAATATTATAAAGAATAGAAGAATTTTTTCAGAAGACACTTATGCAGGTGTCAGTTATAAATTTCACTTTAACATTATCAGGGGGATTTTCAAATATTGAAAAATTTTAAAAAGGATCGATCCAGGTCATGATTTCCATTACATTAAAAAAGGAAAGTGTAACAAAATGGTATTCATATATGAAACCCCTTGTATTTTTATGATGCTTTGAACGAAGGTTCTTTTTTTCAAGAGAAAAGAAGTCTTAAATAAATAAAATAAAAACACTAATTTTTTGTTTTGGATGGTGATAAAAATTTATTATTGTATATTGGATATTTTTTTTTGATAATTTAAGCGGTTTTACATTTTATTCTTAAATATAATTCTCAAACAATTCTTGTAACTACTTGATCAAGTGGATTATATTCAATAACTCTATCATGAAGCATAAGGCAGTAAGCTGAAGTATTTGCAGGAATATGTTTTGATGTCCTCATCTCCAAGCGGATATCGATAGGTCCTGTCTTCAAAGTTTCATTTTGATGTCTACAGTCAATAACAAAAATTGGAGCACGTGATTTGAATAGATCCCAGGAAAGTAGAGGTTCTGTCGTAATCTTATTATAGTACGTTTTCTGAAAATCTGTATACATTTTGTAAAGCAAACTATATCTGTTTCTCTCAAAACAAGCATTGATATCTTCATGAGGGTATACATCAGAGTTAAGATATACTTTTAAGTCTGTTAGATTACAATGATCAAACGTTGAAGGATCCGCAGATAGGTGTTTATTTTTTTCAGTTTGCAGAGCGAATACAATAAATCGAGGTTTTTCTATTTGTGTTGTCGTCTTTACGTTCCAGATGTGATGATCAGAGCTTGATAACATGGGATATTCATAAAGATCCCAGTTTCGGAAAGCAATTTTCATAAAACTATTTTTACTTATAGATTTGTATAGACTTAGTTTCATATAATCTGATAATGTTACGTGGGGTACTTTCCACTGTAGCTTATGAAGTTTTACTTGAACATTTTCATCGGTCGGAGAGATAAGTGCGTTTTTGTCTACCCTAGCGCGAGTGATAATAAGATCATGTCGAGCATTTGGAATAATTTTTTTATAATCCTCAGCAAATCCTAAAAGTTTATTCAATGGGATACAATAATTAAAATGCAATGGATTCAAATTATTAGCTGAATCAGGAGACCAGGATGCATTCAAAAGCATATCGCTCTCATTTTTAGTTAAAGATAGATAGTTTTTAAGAGTTGATGTAATTCCAACATTACGATTGAAGTCGATTTCCTTTCCATTTAGCTCATAGCGTATTTCATCAAAAAGAAAAGCCATGGCATTGTTTACAAGTTTTGTGTTGATTATTTCTTTTCCATCTGTCTTTGATAGTGATCCCTCCACATATAAAAAACTTTCTGAAGGAAGAACATTAAGGTTTTGATGTTGTATGCAAATCTGAATGATATCATTGCGTTCAAAATTGTTTTGATATGGTGAATAAGTATGGTATTCATATTTAGAAATACTTTCACTGATCTCAGGATCTTGGAAGATGTTCAACATATTTCTGATTGTTTTCAGTGTTTAACGATGTGACCCAATGAATGTAAAAATTCTTGATTCTGTTTTGTAATACGATGTGTTACCACAGCCGAGTTCGGAGCTTGATTGAGTAATGTAATGTTTTCAACTGTGTTTTTATATGGAATTGAGTTGATTATAATATCACTATATACAATCATGGTTCTGGCTGTAAATGTAATCGAACTGTAATTTTTTCACCTCTAAAATTTATGTCTCCCCCGTCTTGATCCACAAACTTTAAGCACAACGATGTTATTCGTTTGACGTTCACTGGTAGATAAATGACATTTCTCGGAACTTCTATTATTTTATAGCCTGGACTTACTTTAACCGCAAATTCATGTAGTATATGAGCCAATTAATTATTAATATATGATCCCTCTATGATATTGCATTCAATAAGTATGGCATTAACTCTATTTATGTCAACGTAAAGATCTGATTCATGCAATATATTTGACTGGAGCACTTTCTTACTAAAACCGAGAAGAGATCCAATAGAATTAGGTTTAGAGAAGTCGATATCTTCTGAACTGTAGATTTCACATTTCAGGGTGTTGTTGTTAGCCTTGATTTTAATTTCGCTTTTTTTGAGACTTTTCTTTTTTTTATTAATTTCAATGAGTTTTTTTTGTATTAAATTATTTATATCTTCTATCTCATATGAACCAATAGGAAACGAGATAACACTATCACCTATATGCAACAAGTTATTAAACTCATCAACATTAGGTATAGAGTTATATGTTTGGAAATCTATAAGTCCACATACATAATTAGATTTCAGTACAATAGGTGGAAAATACTCTGCATTGAGAGTGGTTTCATTCCCACTTAAAGTAAGTGTTAACGACATCCTGATTAAAAGACAAATGAAACATTTTTGATTTGTTCAGATCTTTTTATTCATTTTAATTTTATTAAAAAAAAAAAACATTCTTACATTGTTCAAATAAAAACCTTAAGCATAAATGACCACATATAAATGTATCAAAATTCTGTTCTTGAATATAATTATAATTTATTTGATTACCAAGATAGTTAATTACTTCAGTTGGTGGTCTTAAATTTCCAAAACTATCAAAATACCTTATAATATTATTTTTTTTATTTATTATATATGCTACCCAATGTGTACCCATCCCAGCTTCATCATCTAAATTTATAACGCCGCACTCCTTATCTATAGATATTTTCGGTAATGAGTCTCTCATAAAAACTCCTCTAAAGTGCTCAAGATGTTTCTTTCCGAATCGTAGAATATCATGATTATTTAGGGGTCGATTAGGTAGCAAATCAATTAGTTTTTTGTATTAGGTGGATTTATAAATAAACCAAGTCCATTTTTATATGGTTTTAAGTATAACCCCTTCCCCTGAATGGCAACCGCTTCCATAACCTTATTATGTCGTTTGTTTTCTTCAAAAGATCTTTTAGCAGCACGTGCGTCATTCAATGCTTTTGCAACACCAGCAGCACCACCACTCAAAGATCCGACAGCCGATAAACCAGCTAGAATTGGAGCTAGAAATGGAAGAAAGCCCCCACTCTTTGGAAGTGGAATTATTCTTGGCGTTTGAATATGTTGTTTTTTCTTAATAAAATTTTTTACAGCCCCTACAGCTATATTTGCCATAGATGTTGTGCCACAACAATTGATATTGTTTTTAATAGCATTTCTTGCCTCACTTATTGCCTTTTTAAAAATATTTTTTTTACAAGACTTTTTCTTTTTTGGTTTTTTATTTCTTATAGTTTTGTTTTTAGCACTCTTATTACCCATACCAAATTTTGTCTTAGCTTTCATCATGTTGGTGACTAACAGTCCGCTTAACTTTTCAGAGGTTGAAGAGTCGTTTGCTTTGAATCTTTTCCACGCTTGCTCGGTTAGAATTTTATCAGCAGCGTGTCGATCTGAGACAGAACTACTCTTAGAATATGCAATATCATGTAAGCGACAAGCCTCATCCAGTGGATTAATTCCTTTATCTCTTCTACGCAAGCGTTCTTCCAATTTTGTCCCAGGGCCGCAGTAATTATAAGAAGGAAGATGGAGCTCAAATGGTAATTTGTCTATAACTTTATTCAAAAGTCCTCCCCCTTTAATTGATTTTCTTTTATTATGACACTGAGTTTGAAGGTTATACTCAATCATATTTAAATTTATCCCACCTCCCTACTCGAAGGTTGAAACGTATGTGAATGTAATCATATAAATATGATATGTTTTATAGCGAAAGCTGTTAGTCATCAATATGCGCTTTGTAGAGCAGTCCAAAATCATTAAAGTAAAAAATTTTGATTCAAATGTCGAAATAAAAAAAAAACATGGCTCATTATTCCCAAACAGTATTCGGGGAATTATAGTTGGACCTTCAAACTGTGGGAAAACAAATGTAATGCTAAGCATTCTTCTAGACCCCCACGGTTTAAAGTTCGAAAATATTTATATTTACTCTAAATCACTACATCAACCGAAATATCTATATCTGAAGAAACTGATTACATCTATAAAAGGAATGGAATATGATGAATTTTCGAATAATTGTGAGATAATGCCCCCATCAAACGCTAAAAATAATTATATATTTATATTCGATGATGTCGCATGTCAGAAACAAAATAACATAAGAGATTATTTTTGCATGGGTCGTCATAATGGAGTTGACAGTTTTTATTTATGTTAGTCCTATACCCATATACCAAAACATTTAATTAGAGACAATGCTAATTTTGTTATTCTTTTCAAACAAGACGAATTGAATTTAAAACATGTTTACAAAGATCATATAAACTCTGCTATGACATTCAATCAATTTAAGGAATTGTGTTCATACTGTTGGTCTGATAATTTTGGATTTCTGGTTATAGACAAAGAAAATAGTATTGAAAAAGGTCGTTACAAAAACAGTTTCAGTAAAATTGCAGTACTATAAATAAAGCATTTATCATATAAAGCAACACATTCTAATGCCAACGCTGTTTGGGGGAACTTGTTCTTCATATAAACAAATCAAAGTAAACATATCCTTTTTCCGCTGTCAACTATTTTTAAAAATTAAAATGGATGAAAAAGTAATAAACAAAAAATGTTCTGAAAAACAAATACAATCAACTTAGAACTGGTCAAATGATGAGAGAAACTGATTTGGAAAACACTTTCAAACCCATTATTGATCCTTTGAAAGAAATGGTTGGAAGTGCTAAAAAAAAGAATGAAAAACAACATCAGGAGGAACAAATTAATAAAGAAAAGATCGAACAAGAGGACAAAAATAAAATATTTAAACGTCGTAAGCTGCATTTCAAATCTTTTAATGAAAAGGCTGAGGAAAAAGATTATGAACAAACAGACTCGGCATCGTTAGAATTGAATAGTCCAGATAATACTTTTTTCTATAGTACACCTAAGAGTTTTGCTACCCCTAATAAATCATCTTCATTAGTAAAAAAATTTTTGTCAGAATCAAATCGTGATACAATTTATGGTCCGTATTTCGATGCTAATACACAATCTGTAAAAATGGGTAAATGTAGCTTTGCAATGAATGATCATGAGATTATCATAGACGATGAAATGTTTGCTCGAACTCCTGGCCTTATTGAACTGATGCTAAAGAAAAATCCTCGTAAGCAAATATATAATAGTGATGACCTAGAACAATATGGGAAAATCTTACAAAAAACTAATGCGCATATGCGTAATCATGATAGTGCTTCTCGAATAAATAGTAATAGAAGTGTTAAATATAACCACCTGATTAAAGACCTTCTTGCTAGACTTAAAAAAGAAAAAAAGGGGGGATCTTATACTCATAATATAAGTG
The DNA here is from genome assembly GCA_949320155.1 of Melangyna quadrimaculata. Taxonomy (NCBI): domain Eukaryota; kingdom Metazoa; phylum Arthropoda; class Insecta; order Diptera; family Syrphidae; genus Melangyna; species Melangyna quadrimaculata. The sequence continues at coordinate 341,426,143 of OX439483.1, read as the reverse complement.
AAATGAAATATACAAATAAAAATATTGAATACGTGTACTGGAATGATCCTAATGAACTTGTTGATAGACTAAGACTTTTAGTAGCATCTAAAAATGCTGGTAACGATAACCATCAGAATGAAATCACTTCCATAATTGAAGAATTAAAGGAATCAAATATTATATATTAGTATCATACAAAAAAGAAAACTTAACATTTGAACAATGAACGTCGACAAGTTCGGTAGGAACTTCAAACCTACTCCAAAAACCAAAGGTATTGTGGGTCCTCCAGGGTTGGGATTTAAACTCTTACCCTCTGGTGATTTTGATATAGAAAGTAGATATTTAAACAATGTTGGAAGTAATCCTGAATACCTCCACCAAGCCGTGTGCAAAGGATATGTTTATGATCAAATAAGTCTTAAAGAATCAAGCATTATAAACCACATAAATTCTTCTTTAATGGAAGTTTTATCCACTTTTAATAAGGAAATTCATATGCTAAAAAACCACATAGACTCTACCATAAAGGAAACAATAAAAAGTATGGAACAAGAAAACAAAGCATCACAATTAATTTATCAAAAAAAACTTAAAGACTCCATAGAAGAAAAGTATATTGACAAGAAAATAAAAAATAAAGTTGAATATTTAATGAAGATGAAGTTTCCTAATGTACCCTTTACACCCATAGATTAAAATAAGTAAAAAATGTTGTTATATTTGTATTAATTTTATGTATCTGTATTTTATAGTTAATAGAAGCAAGAAAAATATTCCCACCCCAATTTTTAAAAAAATCACAAATATAAATGTTATTATTAAGAATATTAAATAGTTTTCAAAGTTTTATTGTTGTATGTGTTACAAATATATTTCATTTTACTTTAATTCCTATTTTTTTTTTTTACAAAAAAGAAAACATTATTTGTCAGTTGGCATTCAACTGTCCCAGCAACAACACTTTTAAGAATGGACTCAGAAATAATATTAAAAAACATTAGTGATTTTTTAAAATCAAATCGTGAAGAAATATTAGATGAACATCACGAAGAGTTCTTAAATTGTATTTCCCTGCTTAAAAGATTCGATAACGCATATTACACTGAAACTATTCACGGACATCATTACTCTAATTGCTGTTGGGCATCAAATCAATGTAAAGAAGGACCGGATACTTGTGCTTGCTATATTATAGAAAACCGTTTAGTTAGAATTAAGAAATTGATGTTGTTGTATAAAAGATTGAAATAAAAATAAAAAAAAAGGAAATATATAAAAGAATTGTTTTATTTTGTTGAATTCACTCACTACAAATATGAGTAAGAGAAAGGTTGTTGAAGAGTTACATAAGGCTACACGGCGAAATTTCAAACGTCGTCATGTTATCATAAAGGGGTATGATGACTTGTGGCAAGCAGATCTGGTTGAAATGATACCTTACAGCGAGCAAAACAATGGATTTAATTATTTGATGACAGTTATCGATGCTTTTTCAAAATTCGCTTGGGTAGTCCTAATTAAAAACAAAAAAGGCATTACTATTTCAAAAGGAATGGATGAAATATTCAACAATTATTCTAGGATTCCAAGAAACTTGCAGACTGATGATGGAAAAGAATTTTTCAATACAATCTTTAAAAGTTTGATGGAAAAACATAAAATTAATCACTATTCTACATTCCGTACATTAAAGGCTTCAATTATTGAAAGATTTAATAGAACCTTCAAGGAAAAAATGTGGAAAGAATTTAGTTTCAATGGCAGCTACAAGTGGATAAACATTTATAAAAAAATACTTTATGATTATAATCATTCTTACCACCGAACCATTAAATGCAAACCTGCAGATGTAAGCAAGAAAAATTCAAAGTCCTTATTATCACTTTTCAAAAAAAAGAAAGAAGGAATAAGTAAGGGAAAATTCAAAGTTGGCGATAAAGTTAGAATCAGCAAGTATAAACATGCATTTGAAAAAGGCTACACACCAAACTGGACTACTGAGGTTTTTAAAATAAGAAAAGTCCAAACAACATCACCTGTCACATATCTTCTCGAAGACTATCAAGGAAAAGCAGTACAAGGTGGTTTTTATGAAGCAGAACTGTTGAGAACTTCATGTTCAGATGTATTTTTAGTTGAAAAGATTCTACAAACAAGAGGGAACAAAGTTTTTGTAAAATGGCTAGGATTCTCATCAGAACATAACTCTTGGATCGAAAAAAATAAAATTCTTTAAAATAATAAGAGAAATAAATTAAGTTTAAAAATATTTAATATTTATTGTTTTATTTGTATTTATTAAGGTGATAAGAACTGTTTTACTATAAGTAATTCTATGCTTAATAAGTGTATAAATAAAACAATTATTGTAATTTGCTGAAATTAATCTCGTACGTTGATCCTATTTGACGAATTATTTCTAGGACATATCCGCCTCCGCTAATTACTTCTAAGGCGGATGATGATAGCTTCGAAAATCGTATTGGTAGGAAGACCTATAGAAAAATGAATACAAAAAAAAGAAACATCAGATAAATTATATATACAAATAGAAGAAGAAGAGTTTTAACCCACCGTATATTCTCCTAGATCTGCTACGATCCGATCACCCCAACGTGTTTTAACCTTTCGCAAGACATAAATGCTGTATTTGAGCCCCATTTCTAATTCGGATAACTTCTTCGTAGGCTTGTACCCACTGTTCTGATTTAACGAATTGGCCTCTAAAGCAGCAAAATCATGCACAGTCAAAGTGGTAAATTCAGTTTCATCGAAAAACATGATGGATAATATTAGATTATGATGGTTGGGTAGCTCTTTGAAATCAACTATACTGAACATCTTCAAATGATTTCCTTTTTATAGAGGAATCCCCTCTCAATATTCTTGTAAAAAAATTCACATATACACATACACACGCACGCACAATAATCTTTATAATGCTACAGTTTGTATGATATTTAGGGATTATAATAGATATAATAGATGATCCTCCCCCTACGCTTAACAGTTTCATGTTCAAACAAGTGAATTGCGTGTGTGTGTAGATCAAAAGAAAACTCCCCCATTATGTCGACTACGAAGTAAAAAATCAATACACACCTATGATACCTCCCTGTTCAGATGATAAAAATATGGTACATCCCCTCATGATCATTTTACTTGTTGTTGTCCACAATAAAAGAGGACATAGGAGTTAAACTCCTATGTTCGTTCGGTAAGAGCATACAGGGCTATAGGTAGGATTTGTTTGTATTTGTTCTATGAAAATAAAAATTGATGTTATATAATCAAACTATTAAATAATAGTCTTATTCCATATCGTGAGTAGAAAACACCTCTTTCAATATCCGTCGTTGATTTAATTTTAAAAAATATAACCCTATTAAATAAAATCTACAAAAAAATACTCTCTAATATTCATATATCAGTAAAGTTTCAGTACAAGTGTGTGTTTAACAATTTCTACAATTATTAATTTAATACAATATAATGGAGAATTTCGTCTGCCCCGTATGTAGTGTTAAATTTGCTCATTCAAATTCTTTTAAAAGACATGTCGAAAATGTTCATAGTAATAATAAGATTAAATGTTCTCAGTGTGAAAAAACATATATGCGAAAGGATGCAATGACTAGACACGTTCGTAAACATCATATCAGCATTCCTTCTGATAATCCTTTGACTGAGATCGATAAGCTTAAAAATAAAAGAAACCAAGACGTATCTAGCGATGTTCCCCCCTCTACATCAAATGCTTCGAAAAAACGTGAATGTGAAAGTTGCGAAAAATATGTGAGTTCTTCTGGATGGTCACATCACATAAAAACTAATGAACATAAGAGAAAACGAAATAAGACTAATGATGACTCTCCATCTACATCAAATGCTTCGAAAAAACGTCGATGTGAAAGTTGTGAAAAAAATGTGAGTACTTCTGAATGGTCACATCATATTAGAACTAATGCGCATAAGAGAAAAAGTAGAATTCAAGTAATTAATTCACCGTTTAGCAAAATTAGACAGTGTTTTGGAGGCAAAGTGGAAACCTATTTTTTAGACAGCACAGATGAGGGGGCTATTCATATTGATAAATTTCTAAAAAAATGTGAACCTGATATATTACAATTAATTGAAAACTCTATTGAAACTAAAGGATGTATTAAGTTTAGTATCGAACTATTCGCTGAGTTTGTAAAATATGTATCAGTTCAAGAAGAAGAAACAACAGAAAAAACAGAGATAAGTTTAAAATCTTTTAAATGTCCAATGCAGATAGCTCTCCAAGGTGATAACTTGGAAGATATACTAAAATATATGTTTAAAGCTATTGAGATTAAAAGTGAAGAGTTTCAGGAGAGAGATTCTGGGTGGGCACTATTGTGTATAAAACATATTGAAATAAATATTAATGAGTTTGACCCTATAAAGGGCTCAAGATATTTGAGTCTGCCAACCAATATTCATATGAAAAAGGCATGTGTCAATGTAAGAAATAATGATGAATTCTGTTTTAAATGGGCAGTCATATCGGCTCTTTGCCCCGTTGATGTAAACACAGATGATCCAATCAGCTATCAGATTGAAAACATTCAAAACGTAGTGATTATTTTAAACAATGGAACTCATATTAACTTCACAAATTTAAATTTCCCCTTGAATCTCAGAGATATAGAGATTTTTGAAACTCTAAACCCTACAATTAGTGTTAATGTTTTTGGCGTTGATAAGCATGGAGCTGGAGAAAATTATAGAGTTGTGGGTCCTTACTATAATTCTAAAGATGTAGACAAAAGAGAAAAACATATAAATTTATTGCTCATAAGCAATGACGATTGGAACCACTATGTTTGGATAAGAAATATGTCTAGATTGCTAGGGAGTCAGATGACTCACGGCAAGCGAACAATTGGAATGTGTAATTCATGTTTGCAGACATTTAACACGGATAAAGGATTTCAGAAGCATGCAACTGAATGTAACAGAACTGTGACAACCCTACCAGATGAAACAAATAATATTCTAGAGTTTGAACATCAATCAAGATCACTCGAAGTACCTTTTAGCATCTATGCAGATTTCGAATGTATGCTGGTGGATATTACTAGCTGCTAACCAGATCCCTCAAAGTCATCGACTACAGCGATTAAAAAGCATGTTCCGATAGCCGTTTCTTACTTCATCAAATGTTCATTTGATCCATCTCTAAACAAACTATTCAAATACACCGGTAAGTTATTTTGATCTTTAATTTTAATCTCATAACGTACTTATAATATATAGGTATAGACAATTATAATATATATATATCTATTTTATTTACAGGTGAAGATTGTACCAAAGTTTTTATAACTAGCTTGTTTGAAGACTCGAAGCGAATTCATAGAAACCATTTAAGCAAAAAGATCAGCATGATTATGACACCCGTTGACGAAGTAAATTATAAGAAGCAGACTATTTGTCATATTTGTGGGAAACCTGTGTGGGATAGCGTAAAGGTACGAGATCATGACCATTTAACAGGGAAATACAGAGGAGCAGCGCATTCAAATTGTAACTTAAACTATAAGGTTCCTAAATTCATACCCATTTTTTTCCATAACTTAACTGGATATGATTCTCATCTATTCATACAAGAGCTGGGTAATATCAGAGGAGATATCAAAATTATTCCTCTCAATAAAGAGAAATATATATCAATATCAAAAAAAATATTAATAAATAGGGAGCAAGGAGATTTTCTAGAATTACGGTTCTTAGACTCATATAGATTTTTACCATCGAGTATTGATAAAATCGCAAAAACACTTAATGAAAAAAACGATTTTCAAATATTATCGACATTTTTTAAAGATAGAGAATCTATTAAACTTTTGACTCGTAAAGGTGTTTTCTGCTATGACTATTTAAATTCTATAGAAAAATTATGTGATAAACAGCTACCTCCAATAGAATCATTTAGAAATTCTTTGATTGAAGAGGATTGTAGTCAAGACGATTATAATCACGCTGAAAAAGTTTGGTCACATTTTAAATGCAGCAGTTTAAGAGAATATCTTGAACACTATTTGATTACTGACGTCTTAATTTTAGCAGATATTTTTGAAAAATTCAGAATTGATTCTAGAGGAATTTATGGTTTAGATCCCTGCCACTACTATACATTACAGGTTTTTCGTGGGATGCTATGTTGAAACACACAGAAGTCAAGCTTGAACTCTTGACGGATATTAACATGTACAACTTTTTTGCTAAGGGGATAAGAGGAGGTTTGACACAGTGTAGCTTGCGACATTGTAAGGCAAATAATAAATATATGAATAATTATGATTTGAATAAACCTTCTGACTATATAATGTACTTGGATGCTAATAACCTATACGGTTGGGCTATGTCTGACTACCTTCCTCATTCAGACTTTAAATGGATTGAACCTCCAACCGATTTATCTGGCATTAAAGAATGGCTTGTTTCAAATAAAAACATTGGTTATGTATTAGAAGTTGATCTTGAATACCCCATAGAAATACATGATGATCATAATGATCTCCCATTCTGCCCTTCAAACATTTCATTACCTGGTAAATCACAGAAAAAATTAATTGCTGATTTAAAAAAAAAAGAAGAATATATTATTCGCTATAAAACTTTAATTCAATGTCTTGATAATGGTTTGGTCCTTAAGAAAATTCATAGAGTAATGCAATTCGCACAATCTCCATGGTTGAAAAAATATATTGATTTAAACAATGAACTTAGAACAAAAGCCACCACAAAGTTTGAAAAAGATCAGCGCAAGCTTTGCAATAACGCTGTATTTGGTAAAACTATGGAGAATGTTGATAAACGAAAAGATGTTCGAATTGTGGACTCAATAGAAAGTAATGGAAGACATCTCGGTTGTCGCGCTCTTATAGCTAAACCTAATTTTCATAGCATTTTAGAATTCACCGAAACCATGGCTGCTGTTCAGTTGAACCGTATTCATACTGTGTATAATAAGCCTGTATACTTAGGCTTTTGCGTTTTAGAGATTTCAAAGTATAAAATGTATGACTTTCATTATGCTTACATGAAGCCTAAATTTACTGATAACCTTCAACTGGCTTACATGGACACTGATTCCTTTATATATCAAATAAGGACAGATGATTTTTATAATGATATAAAAAATGATATTGCAGATAAATTCGATACTTCTGACTACCCCCTCAATAACCCCTATGGTATTGCTCAGCTCAATATGAAAAAGTTGGGGTTTATGAAAGATGAAAATAATGGTAAAATAATGAAAGAATTTATAGGCTTAAGAGCAAAAATGTATAGCATGGACATAGAAGATTCAGTTTTGATAAAAAAAAGCGAAGGGCGTTAAATCAGCAGCTGTAAAAAAATTAACTCTAAAGAATTACAGATTTTGCTTACTACACAAACAAAATTTCTATAGTAAAATGTTGAATTTCAGATCTAGACAACATACTATATATACTGAATGCATAAACAAATTAAGTTTAAGTTGTTCCGATGATAAAAGGTTTATATATAATAATAATATTAATACACTTGCTTGGGGTCATTATCGGTTAGATCTTGAAAATGAAATGTAAACTTGATTTAATAAAAAGAAAAATGTATTTTATATCTTAATGAAAAAATAAATCAAATGAAAAAAAAAAAAAAAAAAAAAATAAAAAATTAGAAAAAAAAGGATGTGTTTCTACTCAAATATTTCTTTCTCTCTTCAATCATATGAGGAGCTGTCTAGTTACATTCACATTATTTTATAATTTTAAACATGAGTTCTTTAACGTAATAAACGTGATTTTTTGGGTTCTTAACGTGAACGTAATTAACGCAAATTTTTGGGTTTTTTAGGTAAATTTCGTGTTTTTAACGTGATTTTTGTGTTTTTTACGTACATTTTTGGGTTTTTGACATGAACGTAATTAACGCGAATGTTTATATTAACTTCCAAATTGTCCAGACACCAAGTCGCTCAGCAGCTATCCACCAAATCAACAGGCCACCAAGCAACAAGCCATCAAGCAACAAGCCACCAAGCCGCTGAGCAACTTATTCGCTGCGGCACCAATGCCATTGGAACGCCAATGACTCGCATGGTGGTTGGGACACATGGGGGCTAATTTGGGGTCGAGGTGGAACCGTGAATAGCCCCATGTGGACCCGCTATTCCCTACTACTAACAAGTCCAATTAAATAATGCTAAGTCTTCTACTTGGCTGATGTATTTCAGTAGTATATTGAATTTGTATTATAAAAAACACTCATATGTAAACAATGCCAGGTCACGGATAACAAAATTTCCAACAATTCTTGATTAGAAATTCTAATTGGGTTGTATATAGTTGACAATTGATTTTCACTGTAAAATTGATGTAAGCTCGACTGAACTTAATAAAAATTGCGTTTTGACAAGGCCCTCACTGTCAACTGAAGAGTCCAAGTGAGAACGCCGGGACGAAACGCCAATTTGTATGGCCTAAAGGCCGTTAAAAGCTATATTGAATCAATAATTCAACAAGTCCAATTAAATAATGCTAAGTCTTCTACTTGGCTGATGTATTTCAGTAGTATATAGAGAATTTATATTATAAAAAACACTCATATGTAACCAATGCCAGGCCACGGGTAACAAAATTTCCAACAATTCTTGATTAGAAATTCTAATTGGGTTGTATATAGTTCACAATTGATTTTCACTGTAAAATTGATGTAAGCTCGACTGAACTTAATAAAAATTGCGTTTTGACAAGGCCCTCACTGTCAACTGAAGAGTCCAAGTGAGAACGCCGGGACGAAACGCCAATTTGTATGGCCTAAAGGCCGTTAAAAGCTATATTGAATCAATAATTCAACAAGTCCAATTAAATAATGCTAAATCTTCTACTTGGCTGATGTATTTCAGTAGTATATAGAGAATTTATATTATAAAAAACACTCATATGTAACCAATGCCAGGCCACGGGTAACAAAATTTCCAACAATTCTTGATTAGAAATTCTAATTGGGTTGGATATAGTTCACAATTGATTTTCGCTGTAAAATTGATGTAAGCTCGACTGAACTTAATAAAAATTGCGTCTTGACCCTCACTGTCAACTAAAGAGTCCAAGTGAAACGCCAGACGAAACGCCAATTTTTATGGACTAAAGGCCGTTAAAAGCTATATTGAAGCAATAATTCAACAAGTCCAATTAAATAATGCTAAGTTTTCTACTTGGCTGATGTATTTCAGTAGTATATAGAATTTGTATTATAAAAAACACTCATATGTAAACAATGCCAGACCACGGGTGACATAATTTCCAACAATTCTTGATTAGAAATTCTAATTGGGTTGTATATAGTTCACAATTGATTTTGGCTGTAAAACTGATGTAAGCTCGACTGTACTTAATAAAAATTGCGTCTTGACAAGGCCCTCACTGTCAACTGAAGAGTCCAAGTGAGAACGCCAGGACAAAACGCCAATTTCTATGGACTAAAGGCCGTTAAAAGCTATATTGAATCAATAATTCAACAAATCCAATTAAATAATGCTAACTCTTCTACTTGGCTGATGTATTTCAGTAGTATATAGAATTTGTATTATAATAAACGCTCATATGTAAACAATGCCAGGCCACGGGTAACAAAATTTCCAACAATTCTTGATTAAAAATTCAAATTGGGTTGGATATATTCACAATTGATTTTCGCTGTAAAATTAATGTAAGTTGGACTGAACTTAATAAAAATTGCGTCTTGACAAGGCCCTCACTGTCAACTGAAGGGTCCAAGTGAGAACGCCGGGACGAAACGCCAATTTGTATGGCCTAAAGGCCGTTAAAAGCTATATTGAATCAATAATTCAACAAGTCCAATTAAATAATGCTAAGTCTTCTACTTGGCTAATGTATTTCAGTAGTTTATCGAATTTGTATTTTTAAAAACACTCATATTTAAACAATGCCAGGCCACGGGTAACAAAATTTCCAACAATTCTTGATTAGAAATTCTAATTGTGTTGGATATAGTTCACAATTGATTTTCGCTGTAAAATTGATGTAAGCTGGACTGAACTTAATAAAAAATTGCGTCTTGACAAGGCCCTCACTGTCAACTGAAGAGTCCAAGGGAGAACGAAGGGACGAAACGCCAATTTGTGTAGGCAGTTAAAAGCTATATTAAATAAATAATTCAACAAGTCCTATTAAATAATGCTATGTCTTCTACTCGGCTGATGTATTTCAGTAGTATATAGAATTTGAATTATAAAAAAACACTCATATGTAAACAATGCTGGGTAAAAAAATTCCAAAAATTAGTTTTTTTTATGAAATAAGGATAAATAAAAATCCACGCAGAAATCATTTTGGATATTGAATAAAGTTATATGGAGTGAAGACAAGTTGATTAAATTGGTGGATATTGAACAAAAAAACGTGATATTGAACAAGACAGAAATAAACAAAGATACTGTAGGAAACTAGAAGTATTTTGTATTAAATTGAACAAAAGCATAAGTCATTATTCAGATCAGATTTCATTAGGTTCTCGTACTATTAATGGGAACAAAAAAAATTGAATACCTATCTTGGTATGTTTTTATCTGAAATGGAAATAAATCATGTAGGTTTTAGGAAATCAGTTTATTAATATCTATATAAACATTTAAAGCTGTCATTTACTATGAGAAAATATTTAATGGCACAAACTTGTTTTGGCAAAGGTAAATTAAAAAATGATGAAGTAAATTTCTCATAATGCGTATACTTTGTTGTTTTTGAAATTAATGTTTGTAGGAGGAAATGAATTCTTATATGCGAGTTTTTCTTATACGAGTGTTTCTTTTATCCGTAGAATACTGTACACATAAGAAACAGTCTTTATTAATTCACTTTTTCACAGTCTGTGTTTCACATTATTTTGCTAGGTTTTAAATTAAAAATTATGATTAGCTTATGGCGTTTCGCATCAGCACCGTACTAGGCTTTAGCTTGAGAAAAAAAAACATTGAATGACGGTAGGAAGGATGACACACTTCGAGCCTCTTACAGTTTTAGCGATTCTAGCCTTTTGAAAAACCTCTCTTTGTTTTGTGTTGTAATACCAGGAAAGAATATCTTTGCTTCTGTATTTAATCTGCCTGCAACCTTTGAAAGGAACCATTTTAAGATCCCAGGCTGGCTTTATTAAAATAAATAAAATCTTCTTTCTTAAGCTGTGCAATCTCATTTTAAATTTGGTTTATTTAATTCCCTTCAGAATCCCTATTAAAGAAACGAGGCTGTAAACTTCCAAGTCCTTAAAGTATTTCTGTATTCCACTGTGCACAGCATCCACTTCTTGCACTTGTAAATGGCCTGATGGTTCAGAATTCTTGCACGTAATTGTCAGAATATTTTTATTACATTCCATAAGTTTTAGAATAGGTAAAGTATTGAATATTTGTCGAAGCTCTTCATCGGAAAATTTTGTAAAATAAATATGACAGCAACTGATGTTTGCAACTTGGACACATTTAAATTTTGCGTTCTCTGCGCTTTTGGCCGCTTACATCATACCAAATCAAGGGCAACAATGGTGATTTCGTATGATATTGAACAAAATAGAATTTTCGTTTTAACACAACCAAATTCATATCTTTTTGTTCAAATTGTAACGAAAATAATTTGGATATTGAATAAGAAAGAAATAAGATGGTATGTTTTTAAAAATATACCATGAGTTGTTCAATATGATACAAAAAGAATGATTAGTGGTTTATTGAACAAAAGTAACACTCAAAAATGGCTCAGAAAAGTGGTCTATTGAACAAAACAGTTCTCATAACTCGAAAACTAAAAGAGATAGAACAAAATAGTTTGCGCCAATCGAAAGGGCACCCTCGAATTATAAAAACTGCATTTCTAACTCAATTTCGTGAAAAATGGTCTATTGAACAAGATAAAACTCAGGCGACGAATTCTTGATTAGAAATTCTAATTGGATTGGATATAGTTCACAATTGAATTTCGCTGTAAAATTGATGTAAGCGGGACTGAACTTAATAAAAATTGCGTCTTGACAAGGCCCTCACTGTCAACTGAAGAGTCCAAGTGAGAACGCCGGGATGAAACGCCAATTTTAATGGACTAAAGGCCGTTAAAAGCTATATTAAATCAATAATTCAACAAGTCTAATTAAATAATGCTAAGCCTTCTACTTGTCTGATGTATTTCAGTAGTATATAGAATTTGTATTATAAAAAACACTCATATTTAACAAGTCCAATTAAATAATGCTTAGTCTTCTACTTGGCTGATGTATTTCAGTAGTATATAGAATTTGTATCATAAAAGACAGTCATATGTAAACAATTCCTGGCCAAGGGTAACAAAATTTCCAACAATTCTTGACTAAAAATTCTAATTGGGTTGGATATAGTTCACAATTGATTTTCGCTGTAAAATTGATGTTAGCTGGACTGAACTTAATAAAAATTGCGTCTTGACAAGGCCCTCACTGTCAACTGAGGAGTCGAAGTGAGAACCGCGGGACAAAACGCCAATTTGTATGGACTAAAGGCCGTTAAAAGCTATATTAGATCAATAATTCAACAAGTCTAATTAAATTATGCTAAGCCTTCTACTTGGCTGATGTATTTCAGTAGTATATAGAATTTGTATTATAAAAAACACTCACATTTAAACAATGCCAGGCCACGGGTAACAAAATTTCCAACAATTCTTGATTAGAAATTCTAATTGTGTTGGATAAAGTTCACAATTGGTTTTCGCTGTAAAATTGATGTAAGCTGGACTGAACTTAATAAAAATTGCGTCCTGACAAGGCCCTCACTATCAACTGAAGAGTACAAGGGAGAACGCCGGGACGAAACGCCAATTTCTATAGACTAAAGGCCGTTAGCTATATTGAATCAATTATTCAACAAGTCCAATTAAATAATGCTAAATCTTCTAATTAGCTGATGTATTTCAGTAGTATATAGAATTTGTATCATAAATGACACTCATATGTAAACAAGGCCTGGCCACGGGTAACAAAATTTCCAACAATTCTTGATTAAAAATTCTAATTGGGTTGGATATAATTCACAATTGATTTTCGCTTTAAAATTGATATTAGCTGGACAGAACTTAATAAAAATTGCGTCTTGACAAGGCCCTTACTGTGAACTGAAGAGTCGAAGTGAGAACCGCGGGACGAAACGCCAATTTGTATGGACTAAAGGCCGTTAAAAGCTATATTAAATTAATAATTCAACAAGTCTAATTAAATAATGCTAAGTCTTCTACTTGGCTGATGTATTTCAGTAGTATATAGAATTTGTATTATAAAAAACACTCATATTTAAACAATGCCAGGCCACGGGTAACAAAACTTACAACAATTCTTGATTAGAAATTCTAATTGGGTTAGAAATAGTTCACAATTGATTTTCGCTGTAAAATTGATGTAAGCTGGACTGAACATAATGAAAATTGCGTCTTGACAAGGCCCTCACTGTCAACTGGAGATTCCAAGTGAGAACGCCGGGACGAAACGCCAATTTCTATAGACTAAAGGCCGTAAAAAGCTATATTGAATCAATAATTCAACAAGTCCAATTAAATAATGCTAAATCTTCTAATTGGCTGATGTATTTCAGTAGTTTATAGAATTTGTATCATAAAAGACACTCATATGTAAACAAGGCCTGGCCACGGGTAACAAAATTTCCAACAATTCTTGATTAAAAATTCTAATTGGGTTGGACATAATTCACAATTGATTTTCGCTGTAAATTTGAAGTTAGCTGGACAGAACTTAATAAAAATTGCGTCTTGACAAGGCCCTCACTGTCAACAGAAGAGTCCAAGGGATAACGCCGGGACGAAACGCCAATTTTTAGGGACTAAAGGCAGTTAAAAGCTATACTAAATAAATAATTCAACAAGTCCTATTAAATAATGCTAAGTCTTCTACTCGGCTGACGTATTTCAGTAGTATATAGAATTTGAATTATAAAAAAACACTCATATGTAAACAATGCCGGGTAAAAAAATTTCCAACAATTCGTCACATGAGTTCTATCTTGTTCTGTGTCCATTTTTCAAATTGTTGGGAAATCGATTTTTAAAGTTCAGATCGAAAACTTTTGTTTATTTTACCTTATTTATGTTTGGAAGTGATATTTTTCTGAAAGCCTTAACAATTTTCTTTTAAAAACAATTCCCAAATTCGTTTTTTCTTCTTTTTTTATGAAATAAGGATAAATAAAAATCCACGCAGAAATCATTTTGGATATTGAACAAAGTTATATGGACTGAAGACAAGTTGATTAAATTGGTGGATATTGAACAAAAAACGTGATATTGAACAAGACAGAAATAAACAAAGATACTGTAGGAAACTAGAGGTATTTTTTATTAAATTGAACAAAAACATAAGTCATTATTCAGATCAGATTTCATTAGGTTCTCGTACTATTAATTGGAACAAAAAAAATTGAATACCTATCTTGGTATGTTTTTATCTGAAATGGAAATAAATCATGTAGGTTTTAGGAAATCAGTTTTTTAATATCTATATAAACATTTAAAGCTGTCATTTACTATGAGTACATATTTATTGGCACAAACTTGTTTTGGCAAAGGTAAATTAAAAAATGATGAAGTAAATTTCTCATAATGCGTATACTTTGTTGTTTTTGAAATTATGCGAGTTTTTCTTATACGAGTGTTTCTTTTATCCGTAGAATGCTGTACAAATAAGAAACAGTCTTTATTAATTCACTTTTTCACAGTCTGTGTTTCAGATTATTTTGCTAGGTTTTAAATTAAAAACTATGATTAGCTTATGACGATATTATAAAAATAAAAACGTGCACCTTATGTTCAGCATGTACGGCAATATTTCTTGAATATCTCTTTTCTTTTACTTTGGTAAGTCTAAAACGCTGTTGATGTGAAACGGAACACATCCCATACATAATGACACGATGAAATCATAAACGAAAAATTTCGTTGTGCTTTTCGTTTTGCGGTACGCTGTTCGACCACCGAAATTGATTTTACCAGATTGTTTTGACAAATCTCCACTCTTTTTTCACACAGAATTAAGTGCTTGGACCATTAATTGTGTGGGGAAAAAAGACATTTGGGTTATTTCGTGTTTTTATTTGTTTATTTCGTTATGTATTTCATTACAGCATGGCTTTTATTTGATTTTTTGCTTAAATTTTGTTTTATTTTTTTGCGATTCGTGAAAATCTGCATGAATATTTTTTCGCTGTGTTTTCGTTAGCATTTTTCGTTGTCTTTTTGAAGTCGACAGACAAATTTCGTTTCGCATCAGCACCGTACTAGGCTTTAGCTTGACAAAAAAAAACTTTGAATGACGGTAGGAAGGATGACACACTTCGAGCCTCTCACAGTTTTAGCGATTCTAGCCTTTTGAAAAACCTCTCTATGTTTTGTGAGGAAAGAATGTCTTTGCTTCTGTATTTAATCTGCCTGCAACCTTTGAAAGGAACCATTTTAAGAAATTCCCTTCAGAATCCCTATTAAAGAAACGAGGCTGTAAACTTCCAAGTCCTTAAAGTATTTCTGTATTCCACTGTGCACAGCATCCACTTCTTGCATTTGTAAATGGCGTGATGGTTCAGAATACTTGCACGTAATTGTCAGAATATTTTTATTACATTCCATAAGTTTTAGAATAGGTAAAGTATTGAATATTTGTCGAAGCTCTTCATCGGAAAATTTTGTAAAATAAATATGACAGCAACTGATGTTTGCAACTTGGACACATTTTAATTTTGCGTTCTCTACGCTTTTGGCCTTTTACATCATACCAAATCAAGGGCAACAATGGTGATTTCGTATGATATTGAACAAAATAGAATTTTCGTTTTAACACAACCAAATTCATATCTTTTTGTTCAATAAGGTACAAATTGTAACGAAAATAATTTGGATATTGAATAAGAAAGAAATAAGATGGTATGTTTTTAAAAATATACCATGAGTTGTTCAATATGATACAAAAAGAATGATTAGTGGTTTATTGAACAAAAGTAATACTCAAAAATGGCTCAGAAAAGTGGTCTATTGAACAAAACAGTTATCATAACTCGAAAATTGAAAGAGATAGAACAAAATGGTTTGCGCCAATCGAAAGGGCACCCTCGAATTATAAAAACTGCATTTCTAACTCAATTTCGTGAAAAATGGTCTATTGAACAAGATAAAACTCAGGTGACGAATTCTTGATTAGAAATTCTAATTGGGTTGGATATAGTTCACAATTGATTTTCGCTGTAAAATTGATGTAAGCGGGACTGAACTTAATAAAAATTGCGTCTTGACAAGGCCCTCACTGTCAACTGAAGAGTCCAAGTGAGAACGCCGGGACGAAACGCCAATTTTAATGGACAAAAGACCGTTAAAAGCTATATTGAATCAATAATTAAACAAGTCCAATTAAATAATGCTAAGTCTTCTATTTGGCTGATGAATTTCAGTAGTATATAGAATTTGTATCATAAAAGACACTCATATGTAAACAATGCATGGCCACGGGTAACAAAATTTCCAACAATTCTTGATTAAAAATTCTAATTGGGTTGGATATAGTTCACAATTGATTTTCGCTGTAAAATTGATGTTAGCTGGACTGAACTTAATAAAAATTGCGTCTTGACAAGGCCCTAACTGTCAACTGAAGAGTCGAAGTGAGAACCGCGGGACGAAACGCCAATTTGTATGGACTAAAGGCCGTTAAAAGCTATATTAAATCAATAATTCAACAAGTCTAATTAAATAATGCTAAGTCTTCTACTTGGCTGATGTATTTCAGTAGTATATAGAATTTGTATTATAAAAAACACTCATATGTAAACAATGCCAGGCCACGGGTAACAAATTTTCCAACAATTCTTGATTAGAAATTCTAATTGGGTTGGATATAGTTTACAATTGATTTTCGCTGTAAAATTGATGTAAGCTGGACTGAACTTAAAACAAATTGCGTCTTGACAAAGCCCTCACTGTCAACTGAAGAGTCCGGGGTTTCACTTGCCGGGACAACACGCCAATTTTTATGGACTAAATGCCGATAAAAGCTATATTGAATCAATAATTCAACATGTCCAATTAAATAATGCTAAGTCTTCTACTTGGCTGATGTATTTCAGTAGTATATAGAATTTGTATTATAAAAAACACTCATATGTAAACAATGCCAAGCCACGGGTAACAAAATTTCCAACAATTCTTGATTAGAAATTCTAATTGGGTTGGATATAGTTCACAATTGATTTTCGCTGTAAAATTGATGTAAGCTGGACGTTTGACAAGGCCCTCACTGTCAACTGAAGAGTCCAAGTGAGAACGCAGGGATGAAACGGCAATTTCTATGGACTAAAGGCCGTTAAAAGCTATATTGAATCAATAATTAAACAAGACCAATTAAATAATGCTTATTCTTCTACTTGGCTTATGTATTTCAGTAGTATATAGAATTAGTATTATAAAAAACACTCATATGTTAACAATGCCAGGCCACGGGTAACAAAACTTACAACAATTCTTGATTAGAAATTCTAATTGGGTTGGATATAGTTCACAATTGATTTTCGCTGTAAAATTGATGTAAGCTGGACTGAACTTAATAAAAATTGCGTCTTGACAAGGCCCTCACTGTCAACTGAAGAGTCCAAGTGAGAACGCCGGGACGAAAAGCCAATTTGTATGGACTAAATGCTGTGGATATTGAATAAGAAAGAAATAAGATGGTATGGTTTTAAAAATATACCATGAGTTGTTCAATATGATACAAATAGAATGATTAGTGGTTTATTGAACAAAAGTAATACCCAAAAATGGCTCAGAAAAGTGGTCTATTGAACAAAACAGTTATCATAACTCAAAAATTGAAAGAGATAGAACAAAATGGTTTGCGCCAATCGAAAGGGCACCCTCGAATTATAAAAACTGCATTTCTAACTCAATTTCGTGAAAAATGGTCTATTGAACAAGATAAAACTCAGGTGACGAATTCTGGATTAAAAATTCTAATTGGGTTGGATATAGTTCACAATTGATTTTCGCTGTAAAATTGATGTAAGCGGGACTGAACTTAATAAAAATTGCATCTTGACAAGGCCGTCACTGTCAACTGAAGAGTCCAAGTGAGAACGCCGGGACGAAACGCCAATTTTAATGGACAAAAGACCGTTAAAAGCTATATTGGATCAATAATTCAACAAGTCCAATTAAATAATGCTAAGTCTTCTACTTGGCTGATGAATTTCAGTAGTATATAGAATTTGTATCATAAAAGACACTCACATGTAAACAATGCCTGGCCACGGGTAACAAAATTTCCAACAATTCTTGATTAAAAATTCTAATTGGGTTGGATATAGTTCACAATTGATGTTAGCTGGACTGAACTTAATAAAAATTGCGTCTTGACAAGGCCCTCACTGTCAACTGAAGAGTCGAAGTGAGAACCGCGGGACGAAACGCCAATTTGTATGGACTAAAGGCCGTTAAAAGCTATATTAAATCAATTATTCAACAAGTCTAATTAAATAATGCTAAGTCTTCTACTTGGCTGATGTATTTCAGTAGTATATAGAATTTGTATTATAAAAAACACTCATATGTAAACAATGCCAGGCCACGGGTAACAAAACTTACACCAATTCTTGATTAGAAATTCTAATTGGGTTAGAAATAGTTCAGAATTGATTTTCGCTGTAAAATTGATGTAAGCTGGACTGAACTTAATAAAAATTGCGTCTTGACAAGGCCCTCACTGTCAACTGAAGATTCCAAGTGAGAACGCCGGGACGAAACGCCAATTTGTATGGACTAAAGGCCGGTAAAAGCTATATTGAATCAATAATTCAACAAGTCCAATTAAATAATGCTAAATCTTCTAATTGGCTGATGTATTTCAGTAGTATATAGAATTTGTATTATAAAAAACACTGATATGTTAACAAAGCCAAGGCACGGCTAACAAAATTTCCAACAATTCTTGATTAGAAATTCTAATTGCGTTGGATATAGTTCACAATTGATTTTCGCTGTAAAATTGATGTAAGCTGGACTGAACTTAATAAAAATTGCGTCTTGACAAGGCCTTCACTGTCAACTGAAGAATTCAAATGAAACGCCGGGACAAAACGCTAATTTGTATGGACTAAGGACCGTTAATGTAAAATTGATGTAAGCTGGACTGAACTTAATAACAATTGCGTTTTGACAAAGCCCTCACTGTCAACTGAATAGTCCAAGTGAAACGCCGGGACAACACGTCAATTTTAATGGACTAAATGCCGTTAAAAGCTATATTGAATCAATAATTCAACAAGTCCAATTAAATAATGCTAAGTCTTCTACTTGGCTGATGTATTTCAGTAGTAGATAGAATTTGTATTATAAAAAAAACACTCATATGTAAACAATGCCAGGCCACGGTTAACAAAATTTCCAACAATTCTTGATTAGAAATTCTAATTGGGTTGGATATAGTTCACAATTGATTTTCGCTGTAAAATTGATGTAAGCTGGGGCCTATTTCTCCGCTACTACATCAGCTACAATGTAGTAGTATAACAGTTGTATTACATCATTTCTGTTTCAAACATACATTGGTTTTTCAGGTGTAGTACATCAATGTAGCATTGGAGAATCGACTGGAAATATTGGAAAAATGTATGATTCTGTTTCACAGCTTTTGATACTACATTGTTGTATTACAACTTACTGTAATTTTTTGTTACATTTTCACAATAAAAATATTTGCTGTGATTGCTGTAACAGAATAAAATTGTTGCATTTAAAAGAAAATATACGAATGTAAGTATTTTTTTTTGTTTTTAAACATAAGAAATTCAAAAAATGTATGATTTATCTTTTGATTTTTTGTATAGTCGGTGAAAATTGATTTGTTGTAAATACACTTTCGGTTTTCTTTCAATTCTTATGTTGAATTCAAAATCTTCGTCGAAAATTTATATCGAAATCCATTTTTTATTTTATTTTATTTTATTTTATTTTATTTTATTTATTTGTGTCTCTTTAAAGTTCAAATATCTCACTTCTAAAAAAAAACAATATAAATAGCCTCGTTCACGTTGCAGTGAGATATGTTATCTCGAACAATTCAACGTAAAATGTAAATTTGAAGTCGGCTGTTGTTGACATTTCTCTTCAGACGTTCTAAATATATATTTTGACTATTTTGAACTCTTAAGGCAAGACCGCACTCAACTTCAGCGGAACTAAGCTTCACGACGCGGCAAATTGTTATTATTTGTATAAAATTGTATGAACTATTTTGCACTAAGCGGCAACTGAACTTCATACAATTTCATACGAATCCGTCTGAAGTGCATTTCCTCTTCGGTGCAGTTCCGTCGAGTGCGGTGTAACCTTTATATTAAATTCGAAATCATCATCAAAAATATTAAAAATCTCAAAATCCTTTATATTTTATTATTAATTTTCTTTCGTTATTGTGACGTTCATGTATTTTTAGGTTATTTTGTGATAAAAAAAAGTTTTTTAATCACTTCATTCTCAAATATACTCGTATATAAATTGTACTCAATTACGAAAAACTATTATCCTATTATATAACTATATAACTATTATGGTGAATTTATATGTATTTGCGTCTGCATAATGCAGAAAAGTAGAGCAGGACAGATGCATAAAAAAAATCCGAGCGAGTGAAAGAGAACCATTAAGAAGATGAACATGTTCATTTCTATGGCACTTTCCCATAATGCAAAAACGATGTTCTTCTGCATTTTAATCTTTTCTCTCTATTTAACAATTATACATTTTGTATTTGGTATCCCTATTTTTTTTTTGCAGAAACCAAATGCAGATACATGTAAATCCACCATTACAGACGAGAGACGAAACAACCGAAAAAACGAATGGTGTAGTCGGGGTCTAGGTCTACATCATCCAGCTACATCATACAACTCTTCCAGTGGGATTTGTGAAACAGAAAAATGTAGTTGGTGTAGTTGTAGAAAGTAGTTGTATGATGTAGTTGATGTAACTGATGTAGTAGCGCTGAAATAGGCCCCTGGACTGAACTTAATAAAAATTGCGTCTTGACAAGGCCCTCACTGTCAACTGAAGATGCCTAGGGAGAACGCCGGAACGAACCACCAATTTGTATGGTCTAAAGGCCGTTAAAAGCTATATTGAATCAATAATTCAACAAGACCAATTAAATAATGCTAAGTCTTCTACTTGGCTGATGTATTTCAGTAGTATATAGAATTTGTATTATAAAAAACACTCATATCTAAACAATGCCAAGCCACGGGTAACAAAATTTCCAACAATTCTTGATTAGAAATTCTAATTGCGTTGGATATAGTTCACAATTGATTTTCGCTGTAAAATTGATGTAAGCTGGACTGAACTTAATAAAAATTGCGTCTTGACAAGGCCCTCACTGTCAACTGAAGAGTTCAAGTGAAACGCCGGGACGAAACGCTAATTTGTATGGACTAAGGACCGTTAATAGCTATTTTGAATCAATAATTCAACAAGTCCAATTAAATAATGCTTAGTCTTCTACTTGGCTGATGTATTTCAGTAGTATATAGAATTTGTATTATAAAAAACACTCATATGTAAACAATGCCAAGCCACGGGTAACAAAATTTCCAGCAATTCTTGATTAGAAATTCTAATTGGGTTGGATATAGTTCACAATTGATTTTCGCTGTAAAATTGATGTAAGCTGGACTGAACTTAATAAAAATTGCGTCTTGACAAGGCCCTCACTGTCAACTGAAGAGTTCAAGTGAAACGCCGGGACGAAACGCTAATTTGTATGGACTAAGGACCGTTAATAGCTATTTTGAATCAATAAAAGAGTCCAATTAAATAATGCTTAGTCTTCTACTTGGCTGATGTATTTCAGTAGTACATAGAATTTGTATTATAAAATACACTCATATCTAAACAATGCCAAGCCACGGGTAACAAAATTTCCAACAATTCTTGATAAGAAATTCTAATTGCGTTGGATATAGTTCACAATTGATTTTCGCTGTTAAATTGATGTAAGCTGGACTGAACTTAATAAAAATTGTGTCTTGGCAAGGCCCTCACTGTCAACTGAAGAGTCAAAGTGAGAAAGAATTCAACGAGTCCAATTAAATAATGCTAAGTCTTCTACTTGGCTGATGTATTTCAGTAGCATATAGAATTTGTATTATAAAAAGCACTCATATGTAAACAATGCCAAGCCACGGGTAACAAAATTTGCAAAAATTCTTGATTAGAAATTCTAATTGGGTTGGATATAGTTCACAATTGATTTTCGCTGTAAAATTGATGTAAGCTGGACTGAACTTAATAAAAATTGCATCTTGACAAAGCCCTCACTGTCAGCTAAAGAGTCGAAGTGAAACGCCGGGACAACACGCCAATTTGTATGGACTAAATGCCGTTTAATGCTATATTGAATCAATAATTCAACAAGTCCAATTAAATAATGCTAAGTCTTCTACTTGGCTGATGTATTTCAGTAGTATATAGAATTTGTATTATAAAAAACACTCACATGTAAACAATGCCAAGCCACGGGTAACAAAATTTCCAACAATTCTTGATTAGAAATTCTAATTGGGTTGGATATAGTTCACAATTGATTTTCGCTAAAAAATTGATGTAAGCTGGACTGAACTTAATAAAAATTGCGTCTTGACAAGGCCCTCACTGTCAACTGAAGATTCAAAGTGAGAACGCCGGGACGAAACGCCAATTTGTATGCACTAAAGGCCGTTAAAACCTATATTGAATCAATAATTCAACAAGTCCAATTAAATAATGCTAAATCTTCTAATTAGCTGATGTATTTCAGTAGTATATAGAATTTGTATTATAAAAAGCCCTCATATGTAAACAATGCCAGGCCACGGTTAACAAAATTTGCAACAATCCTTGATTAGAATACCTAATTGGGTTGGATATAGTTCACAATTAATTTTCGCTGTAAAATTGATGTAAGCTGGACTGAACTTAATAAAAATTGTGTCTTGACAAGGCCCTCACTGTCAACTGAAGAGTCCAAGTGAGAACGCCTGGACGAAACGCAAATTTGTATGGACTAAAGGCCGTTAAAAGCTATATGGAATCAATAATTCAACAAGTCCAATTAAATAATGCTTAGTCTTCTAATTGGCTGATGTATTTCAGAAGTATATAGAATTTGTATTATAAGAAGCACTCATATGTAAACAATGCCAGGCCACGGGTAACAAAATTTGCAACAATTCTTGATTAGAAATCCTAATTGGGTTGGATATAGTTCACAATTAGTTTTCGCTGTAAAATTGATGTACGCTGGACTGAACTTAATAAAAATTGCGTCTTGACAAAGCCCTCACTGTCAACTGAAGAGTCCAAGTGAAACGCCGGGACGAAACGCCAATTTGTTTGTACTAAGGACCGTTAAAAGCTATATTGAATCAATAATTCAACGAGTCCAATTAAATAATGCTAAGTCTTCTACTTGGCTGATGTATTTCAGTAGTATATAGAATTTGTATTATAAAAAACAATCATATGTAAACAATGCCAGGCCACGGGTAACAATACTTCCAACAGTTCTTGATTAGAAATTCTAATTGGGTTGGATATAGTTCACAATTGATTTTCGCTGTAAAATTGATGTAAGCTGGACTGAACTTAATAAAAATTACGTCTTGACAAAGCCTTCACTGGCAACTGAAGATTCCAAGTGAGAACGCCGGGACGAAACGCCAATTTGTATGGACTAAAGGCCGTTAAAAGCTATATTGAATCAATAATTCAACAAGTCCAATTAAATAATGCTAAGTCTTCTACTTGGCTGATGTATTTCAGGAGTATATAGAATTTGTATTATAAAAAACACTCATATGTAAACAATGCCAGGCCACGGGTAACAAAATTTTCAACAATTCTTGATTAGAAATTCTAGTTCGGTTGAATATAGTCCACAATTGATTTTCGCTGTAAAATTGATGTAAGCTGGACTGAACTTAATAAAAATTGCGTCTTGACAAGGCCCTCACTGTCAACTGAAGAAACCAAGTGAAACGCCGGGACAAAACGCCAATTTTTATGGACTAAAGGCCGTTAAAAGCTATATTGAATCAATAATTCGACAAGTCCAAATAAATAATGCTAAGTCTTCTACTTGGCTGATGTATTTCAGTAGTATATAGAATTTGTATTATAAAAAACACTCATATGTAAACAACGCCAAGCCACGGGTAACAAAATTTCCAACAATTCTTGATTAGAAATTCTAATTGGGTTGGATATAGTTCACAATTGATTTTCGCTAAAAAATTGATGTAAGCTGGACTGAACTTAATAAAAATTGCGTCTTGACAAGGCCCTCACTGTCAACTGAAGATTCCAAGTGAGAACGCCGGGACGAAACGCCAATTTGTATGCACTAAAGGCCGTTAAAACCTATATTGAATCAATAATTCAACAAGTCCAATTAAATAATGCTAAATCTTCTAATTGGCTGATGTATTTCAGTAGTATAAAGAATTTGTATTATAAAAAGCACTCATATGTAAACAATGCCAGGCCTCGGTTAACAAAATTTGCAACAATCCTTGATTAGAATACCTAATTGGGTTGGATATAGTTCACAATTGATTTTCGCTGTAAAATTGATGTAAGCTGGACTGAACTTAATAAAAATTGTGTCTTGACAAGGCCCTCACTGTCAACTGAAGAGTCCAAGTGAAACGCCGGGACGAAACGCCAATTTTTATGGACTAAAGGCCGTTAAAAGCTATATTGAATCAATAATTCGACAAGTCCAAATAAATAATGCTAAGTCTTCTACTTGGCTGATGTATTTCAGTAGTATATAGAATTTGTATTATAAAAAACACTCATATTTAAACAATGCCAGGCCACGTGTAACAAAATTTCCAACAATTCTTGATTAGAAATTCTAATTGGGTTGGATATAGTTCACAACTGATTTTCGCTGTAAAATTTATGTAAGCTGGACTCAACTTAATAAAAATTGCGTCTTGACAAGGCCCTCACTGTCAACTGAAACAAAAAAAAGCTATATTGAATCAACAATTCTACTTGGCTGATGTATTTCAGTAGTATATAGAATTTGTTTTATAAAAAACACTCATATGTAAACAATGCCAGGCCACGGGTGACAAAATTGCTAAGGCCGTTAAAATGTGTTAAAATTTTACGTTTCTCAAGATAAAGTAATTTAAATGAATTTTAGCCAAACTAGTATTTTAATAAATCACTTTTAACGTAATTCATACAGCAAAAAGCTAGATTTGATCCCACCTCAAACCAAACGTCAAATTTTAATCGTGGTAGAAAATTTAACCAACATTTTAACCTAATTCACACACGGCCTAAAGAGCAAACATCAAATGTTTTATGCGCAATTAATTTGTTTCTTAACCGATCAATTTCACGTAGTAGTAAAGATGCGCGACACTGCGTCGCGGTCTCTTGTGTTCCAATAGAAAAATATTTTTTTCCTGGCAGCAACCCATGATACAACCAAAGAAGATATGGCTTTGCGCATATTGGGGTTGGGTTGTCAAATAACGTGACGTCACAAGAGCCCACTATAGAATTTGATAATTATAAATATTTCGAGCCATTTGTTGATGTTATATTAACTCTTAATGTTGATCGCAGAATTAATTTATAAATATTTGATTGAGTGATGATTTTATTCTGTTAAATTAAATACTGTAATTAAAATAATATAAAATGGGAGTTTGGTCGGTGTTTGAGTGCTCTAAAAAAGTCAACGCCAAAAACAAGATTCAATACATTTTCAAATGTAAATGTTGTTTTATTAAACAAATTGATTTGCTTTTCTAAAAGAAAGAATAAAATAAATACTCAAACTACAAGTTTTTATTTCGTCAAGGTCAAATTTTTAAATTATAGGTATCAAATATGAGTTTCATGAGTTAATAAAATTGCTGTTCGTGGTAAATGTATGTATTCTTCTGTTTCATTCCCTTTCAATCTTTCTATCGAATAAGTCTGTATTAAAGAAACAGTCAATAAAATTTTATACTTTTAATGCCGTTTGCATACCTTCAATAATAGCTCAGGCAAATTGTACCTTTAAGCCTAGTACAAAGATCCAGCTAAATTTTAGCTCCCCTACAAAATTCTCTCAAAAATTAAACTTGGGTTAAGAATTTTATATGGCTATGGGAGCTTAAATTTAGCGCCATCTGCGTACTAGGCTTTAACTCCAAAAAAATCCGACATTATGAAATATATAAGCTAGCATTAACATTTCTATTTCTAGAAGTCATCTAAAAATCACCAAAAGTCGAAAAAAACGAATTTTACTTTTAAATGACGAACTTGGCGGAAAATATTTTGAACGTATTTTGTAGATTTTAATATTCTTCAGAAAAAATATTTTGACACTTTTTTATGTATAGGAGTTACGGTAAACATATTTATTAAAAAGTTAAATGCAACACTCAACATTTTCTACGGTTTCACTTTTTTATTGCAAGGTATGAAGATAAACAACTTGAAAATAGTAAAAGCTTAACTCTTCTAAATTAAAAAACAAACATTTTGAGATATTTGTCTAGAAATGTGTGTTTATGCTGCAAGTTTCCGAATAATTAACTGTTTTTAAATGTAATTAAAATAAAATTTGTATATTGTCTTTTTGTTTTAAGGAAACCACGTGATTTGTTTTTATTAAATAAATTAATTATTACACTTTTTTCTCTTCAGATATCTTTTGTTTACAATTAATTCCATACAACTAATGCAAAATATCAAACTCAATGGGCTCTTGTGACGTAGATGGGCAGAACGAGAGAAAAATGGAAATTGTCGGCGTTATCTTATTTTGTTGTATCATGGCAGCAACCTGTCAGCTATTTATATGACGTTTAATTCGACTTATCGCGAATTTATCTGTCTTTTCTCTTTCTAATTTTGACAGTTTATTACAAAAAAAATGAAAGAAAACAAATCTTAATTGAGGGATCAGCGTTACCACAATGTTACAAATGTAATAAAAGTGTTAAACTATTTTTAAATTTTATTTCGTTGTTAAGCCTAGTACGCTGCCGATGTGAATCGAAAAATCCCATAGAAAAATGACATGACGAAATTATAAACGAAAAATTTTGTTGTGCTTTTCGTTCTGTGGTACGCTGTTCAACCAGCGAAATTGATGATTACACCAGATTGTTTTGACAAGTCTCCGCTCTCTTTTCGCAATGAATTAATTGCCCGGACCAATCATTGTGTGCGGAATAATGACATTTGGGTTTGTTCGTGTTTTTATTTGGTTGTTTCTTCCATTACAGCACTGTTTTTCTTTGATTTTTTCGTTAAATTTCGATTTATTTATTTGCAATTTATTTAAACTCTCCATGAATATTTTTCCGCTGTGTTTTCGTAAGCATTTCGTTGTCTTTTTGGAGACCACAGGAAAATTTCGTTTCGCATCAGCAGCGTACTAAGCCTTAAGCCTAGAAAGCATTTCGTTGTCTTTTTGGAGACCACAGGAAAATTTCGTTTCGCATCAGCAGCGTACTAGGTTTCAAGCCTAGTAGCTTACGAAAACACAGCGGAAAAATATTCGTGGAGAGTTTCACAAATTGCAAATAAATAAATCAAAATTTAACGAAAAAATCAAACAAAAACAGTGCTGTAATGAAAGAAACAACAAATAAAAATACGAACAAACCCAAATATCATTTTTTCGCACACAATTAATTGTCCCGGCAATTAATTCTGTGCGAAAAAAGACTGGAGACTTGTCAAAACAATTTAATATAATCATCAATTTCGCTGGTCGAACAGCGTACCAGAGAACGAAAAGCACAACGAAATTTTTCCTTTACGATTTCGTCATGTCATTTTTGTATGGGATTTTTCGTTTCACATCAGCAGCGTACTAGGCTTAACAATGTTACAATTTTGTATTTAAACCTAGTACGCTGCTGATGCGAAACGAAATTTTCCTGTGGTCTCCAAGAATACAACGAAATGCTTACGAAAACACAGCGGAAAAATATTCCTGGAGAGTTTCACAAATTGCAAATAAAAAAAACTAAATTTAACGAAAAAATCAATCAACAGCCTTGTTGTAATTAATGTAACAACAAATAAAAACACGAATAAACCTAAATGCCATTTTTCCGCACACAATAAATGGTCCGGTCTGTGCGAAAATAGATTGAAGACTTGTCAAATCAATTGGTATAATCATCAATTTCGTTGGTCAAACAGCGTACCACATAACGAAAAGCAGAATGAAATTTTTCGTTTATGATTTCGCTGTTTCATTTTTGTATGGAATTTTTCGTTTCACATCAGCAGCGTACTAGGCTTTAGTTTTTAAAGCCTAGTACGCTGCTTATGCGAAACGAAATGTTCCTGCGGTCTCCAAAAAGACAACGAAATGCTTACGAAAACAGCGGAAAAATATTTATGGAGAGATTAAATAAATTGCAAATAAATAAATAGAAATTTAACGAAAAAATCAAACAAAAACAGTGATGTAATGAAAGAAACAACAAATAAAAACACGAACAAACCCAAATGTCCGCACACAATTAATGGTCCGGGCAATTAATTCATTGCGAAAAGATAGTGGAGACTTGTCAAAACAATCTGGTATAATCATCAATTTCGCTGGTTGAACAGCGTACCATAGAACGAAAAGGACAACGAAATTTTTCGTTTATAATTTCGTCATGTCATTTTTGTATGGGATTTTTCGTTTCGCATCAACAGCGTACTAGGCTTAACTTACGAATTACGAACACATTTCTTGCATTGTGTTTATTATGCAAATTATGGTTAAGGCTGGGGCTGCCAGACGTCCCGATATTTGAACCCTGTCCCGATATCTGTCCTGATTTACAAAATGTCCCGATTTTGTCCCGACTTTCCACTTTTACTTGCAATATAGTCCATTATTGGTTTTGTGTCAAAAACTTATTTCGAGGTTTACTCAAAACTAACATGACGATAATGTAGAAGTCTTAAAACAGATTCTCGACTAAAGAGGTCCATCGGTTTGTTTGTCTGTGCGTCCCGATTTATATCGAGGTAGAGCCTAAGCCAATTGGTGGATTTGCTTTAAATTTGGTATGAAACATTCTATGTTATTCCCTAGGAGTGAGATTCAATTTTTTGTTTTAGCTTGTGTATCTGGATAGAACGGTTATACAAAAATTTCGGTTTTATCAAGTTTTCTAAAAAAACGGCTGTAATGGTTTTGATAAAAATTCGTACAGGTAATCCATAGAACAGAAGAACTAAAATAAATGTTTGTTTGTTTTTTTTTTTTTTTTTTTGTGCAAATTACCGGTTTCTTACTTGTTTTGAGATATTCCCTTCCCGAATATCTTGTTATTGGCTTTTTCGGTAGGTCCTTCTAAGTTAGTCAACAAATATTGGCCAACATTTTAAACATCCTAATATTAAGGATTAAGCATAATACTACTTAACAGTTCTCTAATTTTAAAACGGTTTAGTAATATTTTCTAAATCAATATTTTTAAACTTTTAGAACACGTCCAAAAAAATGCCGCTCGTGCAAAAAATTCGCAAACGTACCACATTTTGACATTTAGAAACTGTAAGAGGTATCATATGGATTCAGTAAAATACTAAATAAACAAAATAGATTTTAATTTAATTAAAGTGTTATGTTATGAGATAGTACGATGCTAAACTCGTTTTAAATTTACTAAATAAAAATGATTTAACATCGTTCTAAATCGACTACAATTATGCGCCATTGCATTTAAGATTTGTATAAATAGATTTTTTGAATGTCCCGATTTGTCCCGCTTTTTGGGCCCTGGCGTCCCGATATTAACCGAATTTAATCTGGCAGCCCTAGTTAAGGCCCTCCCATACTAACCGGAAAGGGGCGAATTTGCTGACGCGGCGGCAGTTTTTGTCGTTGCTTAGCATTGTTTATTTGTCATTTTTGTTACAATTGTGAATGATTCGCCCTGCATAGCGAATGTTCCGCGTTGGTTTGGGAGAGACTTAACAAGATTTCGGCTCGATTGCACTCAGCCAGTGGGATTGAGTTCAGCTAATAATAACCCATTCACACCAAACCCAAAACCCGGTTTTCGCCAAAAAAATATCGGTTTTGGCTGAAAATCTAGATCAGATATAAAACACAAGTTCTAACACACAGACATAAACATAGTTTTTATCAGTAATGTGAAATAAAACCCACAGATAAGAAAATTGTTGCAAGTTGTACTTGAACAAAAATGAAAAACAGAAAAAAGTTGACAATAATATTTTATGGGAAAAAGTGTAACAAAAATGAAGAAAAAGTAATATTGTAACAACGAAATAATATTTAAAAATAGCGTAACACTTTTGATACATTTGTAACATTGTGGTAACGCTGTTTGTTACCCTTGATTTAGAGCTGTCAAACTTTTTTTTGTTTGTTGTAAGTTTTTTGTTTAGCTCCGTTTGCCACTGACGTTTGTGGGATAAGCCGAATTGAGCGCCGAATGTTTCACAAGGTGTTTTCGACAGGTTTTATTTTAAAACTTGTGGTTTATCAAAACTTGTGGTTTATCAAAACTTGTGACTTAGCAAAAATGTAAGGGAAAACTTGTGTTTTCGGTTTAGGTATCAGCCGAACCCGCTATTTTCGTGAAAACCGGGTTTTGGGTTTGGGGTGAAAGCGCTTTTATTTGGATAAAGAACCCGAAGAACAAGAACTTGAATATGAAAATAATGATTTGGATTTTCAACAAGCGCAAATAAAAAATCAAATTGTTAAGCAATAGACTTCAATAGCTCCTTTAATAATAAACAATTGCCTTACGCAACAATTTCAAATCCATCCCTTAAACTTTTGATTGACACAGGAGCTACCGAATCATTTCTTGACTTCACTATTATAGTAGATAAATTTTTTTCAAATTTCAAAAAAAGGAATATTTTACAGTTTACACTTCCTTCGCTTCTTCAATACACGATAAAACAGTCACAATCCCAACATTTACAGAGTTAAATGAAAATAAAAACATTAAATTATCCATAACTCAAATGCCGATGCATTATCACGAGTCAAAATATGTGATCTTAACGTTAATGAAATTTTACCTGATGATTTTAGCTGCAACAATGTTCACATATCTACAGATAATCAGTCAATAGCTGGTAATATATGTAGATGAAAGCCCTAAGACGCATGAAATTGAATCAAATATTGACTACAATTTAGATAATTCCGACGGTGATACTATTCCTACTAGCCATGAAAATCCTATTATGGAAATTCTGATATCTGATACACCTATAAATTACTTTAAAAAGCAAATTTTCATAAACACAGTCTTACATTTCCCAAAACCACCCCAAATACGTTGTTGGTTCGGTAGCAAGACTAGAAATACTATAAAAATTTAGAATTCCAATTTCGAGAATGAAATCATAAATGTGTTTAAGGAATTTTCTGCAACTAACAAAAAATTTGCCATTAATTTAAATCCCCTCGAACTTATTCCTAGATTCTTAAAAACCCTAAGCGAAACATTCAAAACTCGTCATTATCGTAGCTGCTCTGTTATCATGTTCAGGCACGTAATCAGGGGGAAGAGGGGGGGGCTTGAGGGGCTGATCGGCCATCCTCAGATACTGTTTTTCAAAATTTTGGCTACACAAAATTCTGTATGATGAAACTTTTTTAAAATTTTAAAATTCTTTATGATCAAAAATCTTTATGAGCAAAATTCTGTATTTCAAAATTCTGTATTAAGAAAAAGTGCGCACTTTTTTAAATTATCAACACGATTTTTTTTAAATACAAAATAATTAAAGGTTTTTTTATGATAAAAAGCTTGGCTTTTGTTGTTGCCGTAGGATCAGACTAGATTAGAATGTTTTGAAACTTGCAGCCTGGGTTTAAAAATATGATATGCCTACTGCGAAGTCAGTCTTACAGTGTGAAAGCAGTCTTACAAAACATAATTTGTATAAAATTAAATTTTCTAAGAAAATTAAGTTTTCATTATACATTTTTTGTCTGGGATAAAAACTACTTGAGTAGACTGCGACATAAAAACACTAGGTCCAATTGTGCAAAATGTAATTTTCGGTTCGTGTACTGATACTCTTTCAAATACCGAAGTCAAACTTTGTCTCGAACTTTTTTCCATCAACAGCATCATATAAAAAAATTTAAATGCATCGTACTAGTTCCACCATCTAGCTAGCATGAGCTTTCGCTAACCATGAACACATATTTTTAGAATATATCATGGGTCAAATATACAAAAAACGAAACTACAAATACTTGAATATTAGTGAATAAACTTCCAATTGGTGTAAAACATATTGGTTAATTAAAATCACTACACAGTTAGTTTATATGTATAGGATCTAAAGTTAGAGTTGATAAGTTGATTTTATTCGACAATTGGATTTTAGTTGTAATGACTCAAAGAGTTAGTACCGATTGAAGCGATGTATATGTAGATTTCCGTTGGGGCCCCCTTGGCCGGGGGCCCCGGGGCATTGCCCCGGTTGCGCCAATGGAGGCTACGGACGCTGTCTGTTGGAGAGAAAATGTGAGTGTATTGCCACTGGCTAGCCAGTACTGCCACGTTTGGGCTCAGCATAAGAAAAAAGTTAATGGATTTACTAATCCACTTCACTCACAAGGATGGGATTTTCGACTGATTTTCATGACATGATTTTAGATTTAGATTTGGAGTTGTGCTAAAATAGTGTTGAGATTACAGAAGAAGGATTTTGGTCAAATCATCAAATAAAATTCAAAACATGCAAAAAATAAGTCCATATTTTTAAACAAACATGCAAAAAACAGTTCATTATACATACAAAATTTTGACTCGACTCTACTCTTTAGGTAGGATTGATTTCGTTGAGTGGTAATGAGATTGATTCATTACCACTCAACGAAAGTATACACTAGTCTCCTTATTTTTAATTCAAAATCATTTCGGTAGGGGCTCATTTCCGCAATTGTCCTTTTTCTAATGGTCATCTCTAAAAATTCCAAAAAAAAATATTTGTTCTTGAGTTAGAATAATTCTAAAAGGTTGTGCAACTTTTATAATTGTGTAATCAACAGTTGTCATCTTGTAAAATTTGAAAATACAAAAAAAAACACAAATTCAAATGAAAATAAAAAAAAATTGATTATTATTTTTTTTTTTTTTTTAATTAAAAAAAAAATATTTCTAGGGATGGTCAATAAAAATTAAAGGTTGGTCAAGTATGTCCAAAAAGAAACAAATTATAAGCATTTGTCAAATTTGAAAAAATCGATTTTTTGGGGGCAGCGTTTTTTTGGCCCAATTTTTCAAAATCGATTTTTTCGAAAACTGTGGATGGTCAAAAAAAGTTGTTGTGTGGTCCAAAGTGGCCATCTCTTACAAAAAAAAAAAAAAATCGGACAATTTTTGGGGCCAAGTTGTTTAAACAATATTTACCCTGTTGAAAATAACGATGATTATCGTTGTCTTGCGTACTTTTTTCTTTTTTTATTTTATTTTGTTTTTATCACTTACATAACCTAATCAGTATCAAAATTTATTTTTTCGTAAGCCAAAATATTAGCTTCGAACATATTTCACAAAATGACAATGAAATAGAAACGGGAGCGGCTTATAATTCTGGATTTATAAATTCTGTATGGCCAATTTGAAATTTTTTAAAAATGCTATATGACCAAAATTCTATATTTCATAATTTTGTAGGTATTTCAAAATTCAGTATGTGTTTCATTCTGTGCATCCAAAATGCTGTATGTCCAAAATTCTGCTTTTCAAAATTCAGTTTATGCCCAAATTCAGAATTTTAAAGAAGAATTTTCTTTTTTTATGTGATCCCCATTTCTTGCCTTGTCACCTGTGCGTTTGCGAAATCAGACCTTTTTTTTAAATCATTTAACCATAATTCTGTAACTCGTATTCGACTACCGACGTAAGTTGTTCATATTTTATTCCGAATCAAGTATTAATCCGAATTAAAGTTGTATTTGTGATGTTTATTCGTTCTGTGAAATATCTTTAAACGATATATACATTTTTGATAAAAATGGACATAAAACTAATGTTTTGCATATTAACTTTTTTAATATTACTTCTATTTGTTAAATCAACCTGAAGGTAAGACCGCCATTCCATTTTCCAACTATCAACACAGCTAATCGCCGATGCCAGCTCTCAACATTGCTTTGCATCCTTTGAATACTTCCGTTATTTAATATGAATTTTCAAAGACAGAACAAAACTCAGCTTGATGTCTTCCCATATTATCATATTTTTAAACCCATGCTGCAAGTTTCAAAATATTCTTATCTTCAAATTTACTACGCAAAAGAATAGTAGTATTGGCTGATCCTACGGCAGGAACAAAAGCCAAACTTTTTGTCATAAAAAACCTTTAATTATTTTGTATTTAAAAAAAAATCGTTTTGATAATGTAAAAAGGTGCGCCCAGGACAAATTTGTCTTATCATTTTCTGCTCAGTTGCTTTCTGTCAGGTCAACATTTCCGTTAAAAATGTTAAGAAATTGGCAACTTTTTTGATCATTCATAATTCTTCACTGTTTTCGAGTCATCCAGATGTTTTAGTGGCGGATCCAGGGGGTTGGATATAGGGGCTAAAGCACCCCCCCCTCACCACGACCGATTCCTGAAATTATTTTAAATAAAGAAATCAATACTTACAACGTCTAGAGTCTTATATTCGTTTCAAATATTTGTAAGCTGTTAAATTTGATGGGTATAATGAGGCTGGGGTTGAACCATTTACATGTTATGTAATTTTTCGAAGCACCAAACGAATTTGGTTGGGGCTAAGGCCTTAAGGAATTTGGAGGAAAAGCCAGTTCGGGGCTACGAATAATAGACGTGTTTAATCCAAAGACAATTGTTCTCTCAAAACAAGGCTCAGAAAAGGCCTCAACAAAGGAGGTATTTATAAACTCAACGGTACTTTATTTAAATGATTGAATATAAATTAAATGTATGTAAAAGCTAGGTCTACTCGCCACGATGTCTTATCCAAAAGTGCGTGGCGATGTCGATTGACTGTTTAACAACGTCATACCATATAAGGCATAGCTGTTGTTATGTTATACATAATCGAATCGTATAACACGTAGCTGTTCAATTGAGAGGCGAGAAGCCGAGAGAATCATACAGTATGCGGTATACAGTTGCATGACAAGTGCAAGTACATAACACCCCTTAACGCCTATTAAACGATTAATTCTTTTTGTACTACTGTACTTCTTTTCGTACTTCCTTCGAGACTCTGTTGACTCTGATGGAGGAAACTCGTGTGATGGTGTTCAGTTGAAACACTTGATAAACAATTCGGCTGAATTTGTTGGTCAGATGATGGATGATCTTCGTACGTATACTTTTGGCGTTGCCTAAGTTGATCAGCATGTCTTTTAACTAGATGTCCGCCTTCCAGAACAACATTGTATGAAAGAGGACTCGTCTTTGATTTTATCACACCAGCTTCCCATTTGGAACCCCTTGAATAATTTCTAGCCCATATCAAGTCATCGATATGAAACTGCTTCTTAATAACAGATGTTTTCGTATTTAATGTAATGGCATTGGGGTGAATTTTTTATCAAAATACGTTTTGATTTGACGATTGTACATCAGATCAGAGGGCGAACGTCCTGTGGTTGCTGAAGGCGTTATTTGTTGACTCAGTAGAAATCGTGAGAGGTTTCGTTGAATTTCGGTACCGTCAGGCATCTTCTTTAGAAAGTTCTTTGCCGTTTAAACCATGCGTTCTGATTGTCCATTTGAAGACGAATGAAGCGGAGTAATGCGAATGTGCCGAATGAGATTGTACCTTCATACTCTTCTGAGGTAAAGGCTGTGCCGTTATCCGACAAAATGCTGTCGGTAAGTCCATGTGTTTCAAAAAGCATCCGTAGAACCTGTATAGCACATTTTGATGAGGTTGTACTTACATGATGGACATCCAGCCATTTTGAATGCGAGTCGACAACGACGAAAAATATCTTTCCCTGAAAAGGTCCGGCGAAGTCGATGTGAAGTCTTTTTTTTTTTTTTTTTTTTTGTTTGAGCGCGCACTAAAGGGATTTGACTGCCCTTAAAATGTTTAAACACAGTGCGAGCGTTGGGAAAATAGGGAAGGATTTAAGAGGAGATACCTCTGAATATTAAAATGGTCGGGAAAGATATAGCCGGGTAAAGCATTCCACATTCGGGTAGTGCGGCTAAAAAAAGAATCTCTATACTTGACAGTACGTCCGAAGTTGGACTCGAGGGTAAACTGATGTGCATTCCTAGAGGTACGAGTATTACGGTTGAATTGTCTTAGGGGAGGAATGCAGCTGGCTATTTCACTAGAACAGTGTTTATAAAAGTAACGGTAAAATAATGTTAGACATGAAACATCGCGGCGGTGTTCGAGGGATGCAAATGTTTCTGTTATATTTCTGTCACCTATCATTTTCAAAGCTCTTTTTTGAATCCTATCTAAGATACTCAAGTGGGTTATTGGGGCACCTGCCCAAATATGAGAATTGTACTCAAGTTTCGGACGGATAAATGCTTTATAGATTACAGCCAGATCAGAAGGGGAGAAAAATTTCTTGCATCGCCGAAGAAAGCCTAAGCATTTAGCTGCATTTTTGGCGACGTCGAATATGTGTTCGTTCCACAGAAGGTGGTCTGTGATACACATACCGAGGACTGAAAGCTTTTCGGTTTCTTCAATACAAGTGCCGCTCATGGATAGCGGCATGGGAGGTGTGTTTCGTTTTGATGACAGAAGACAGCATTGAGTTTTCGAAGCATTAAATTCTACGCGGTTTTTGAGTCCCCATTGGACAATGCTGTCGAGATCAGAATTTAATGAGCTAATCATACGCTGCCGTTCTAGTTCCACATCCGAAGGACATGGATGTGAATCTGAAAACGAATATGAGAAGCTGAGGGTGCTGTCGTCAGCGAAACAGTTTAATGGATTAGAAGTTTCAGACAAAAGATCATTTATGAATATAAGGAAGAGAGTCGGAGACAAAACGGAGCCCTGGGGCACACCAGCGTTTATTTTGTGAATTTCAGACTTGAAACCGTCCAATACAACTTGTATTGATCGGTCCGAAAGGTAATTTCTAATCCAACGAAGAAGAGATTCATCGAAACCAAATGCGCGCATTTTCGATAAGAGAGCTTGGTGCCAAACTCTATCAAACGCCTTGGAAATATCCAGCGCAATAATCTTACTTTCTCCAAAGCGATGTAAAGATTTGTTCCACTGTTCGGTGAGATATACCATCAGATCACCAGTGGACCTATTGCTACGAAAGCCGTACTGCCGGTCATTAAGAAGCTTTCGTTCTTCAAGATATTTCTTGAGCTGAAAATTAATCAGCGTTTCCATGACCTTGGAAAGAAGGGACGTTAATGCAATTGGCCGATAGTTTGAGGGTGAAGAAGATACGCCTTTTTTAGGGACAGGCTGGACAAATGCTGTTTTCCATCCACTCGGAAAGAGACCAGTAGAATAGGACAGATGGAAAAGCTTACGCAGTGGTTTTGCCAGCGTTGAAGAACACCTCTTCAGAACAATGGGAGGGATACTATCCGGGCCAGCGGATTTGTGTATGTCGAGGTCTTTTAGAACTCTAGCAACTGCACGTGCGAAAGAAGATTTGACCCATAGAATCGTTTACGCTCTCAAGTACAACCGGAGTTCTATCACTTGCTGGCAGCGTCGAATTAACAGCAAACTGTGCTGCAAGCAAATTGGCTTTATCTTGCGAGCTGACAGCAGGTGTGTCGTTGAAGACGAGTGTTGGAACCGAAGACGAAGTAGTGTTTCGAATATTTTTTACAAATGACCAAAAATTTTTACTACTATTGGGACATTGTAGTATTTTTTGCCTTAATTTTTGGTCATGCAAAAATTTGGTTCGTCGAATATGAGCGTTACAGGTCTTCCTGGCTTGTTGAAACTTCTTCCGGTTTTCCTCAGTAGGGTTGGCTTTGTAACTACGGAAACTTACTCCTCTGACCCTAATAACCTCTTTACAGCTCGAATCAAACCATGAGTTTTCTTTGGGTTTGATAGATTTTATCCTGTTCGGGATAAAATTTCTCATTCCACAAAGAATTAAGTTTGTTATCATATCTGCACTGGCATCTACGTCACTATCGAGGAAGCACAGTGACCAGTTAAAGTTACTGAAGAAACCGTTGAGACCGTCCCAGTTGGCTTTCTCGTATTGCCAAACGGTTCTCGTTGGTACTTTCTCTTTAACTGAGTTTTGTTGGCACGAGAATTTAGCAGATATGACACAATGGTCTGATGTGCCTAGAGGCGATAATACACTAACAGTGTATTTATCAGGGTCCGAGGTAAGAAACAAGTCAAGTGTGTTGGCGGATTGACCTGCAACATCAGGAATTCGAGTTGGCTCGTCAACAAGCTGAGTCAGGTGGTTTAACTCAGCAAAGAGCTCAACATACCTTCCTTCGGGTGTTGTCTGGCCAGAAAAGCGAAGCCAACTAGAATTGTGTACATTGAAATCGCCCGCAATGACGATTTCAGTGTGAGGATAATGGGCAACAATTCTTTGGATGGAGTCGGACAGAGCATCAAACTCGTTACAAGTTGAATTTCTGTCCAGATTGGGGCTTCGATAAACGAAACAAGTGTGAATGATGTGCTTATTTACCGTAAATTTTAACCACATGAAATTAAAGTTTGTGTTAGAACACAAACCATATTGTGGTTGAAGTTGGTATGCTACATCATTTCTTATATAGACGGCAAGACCATGGTGGGGAAAGAATAATGGCACTAAGTTGTACCCAAATAAATTAAATTCCGAATGATCAGAATTTTCACCTATCTGAGTTTCACTCAGTGCCAAAACAGCTGGCCTGTTTTGCACAGTATAGACATACGCAGCATAGAAATTTTTCCTGAGTCCACGAATGTTGCTATAATCAACCCTACACTTACCCGCCATTAAAAAATTCAAAACTAACTAAAAACCAACTCGGACAATTACCTAAATTCAACGTCACCTCTAAATTCCAATTTGAACTTTTCAATTACAATTTATCACCAGTGTTATGCCTTAGTGACAAATTGCACTGAACCGCCCCTGGTTATTTAGAGAGACGAACAATTATCTATCCGAGATCATGTTAACTTAATCCCTGCGCGCAGTGTGCGGGGGTTACACGCACAATGCTGCAACGATTAAGTTAACTCAACTGCGAGAGAAGATGGGAAGGAAAGGGAAGGATTAAACCACTCGTTGTGCTTAGGTGTTGTTATTGTTTTTCTTTGTCTTTTAAATATATTGATGGAACATGCACTTGCACTGATGTGTATTGCGCGACATGAGTTGGAGTTTTTTTATTTTTATTTTATTTTTTTTTTGTGGGTAAGTAGGTAGGTATATATAATGTATGGCTTATTATATTTTTTTTTTTTTTTTTTTAATTTGAACAAGAAACACAGAATTACTTAGATTGGACCAATGATGTTTCGTGACTTCCCAGGGATTAGTGTTGGCAGGTTGCTCTTCTGGTAGGGGAACTTGGCAGGCTTCGCAAATCTTAACCGTCCGCTCGCAGTCATCTCAAATGTTTGGCCGCCATACATAGCTGCGCGCTAGTGCCTTCATCCGAACGATGCCCGGATGTCCAGCGTGAAGTGCTGTAAGTATCGCTTCCTAGCCAGCTTTCGGAATAACGGTTCTGTTTCCCCACAGCAAGCATCCTTTGAACGTAGATATTTCGTTTGTGGAAAAACGCTCGAAATTTCTCTTCGGTTGGTTGCTTTTCAGGCCATCCCCTTAACGCCCATCTAAGAACCTGCGAATAGATTGGAAATCATTTTAGCTATTTCTTGTGGAGTAAGAACAGGATTCGCCAATGTTTGTAGCATCAGGACTTCTTCAACTTCTTCAGTTTCTTCTTTCTGGTTTTAGATCCGCTGCGGATGAGAAATATTCGCCTGCGTAACATCTGCTGTGCTGATACAACATTTGGAGTCTGCTTATTCGGGTTGAATATTCCTAATAAAGGGCGATGATCTGTGATTATTGTGAATCGTCGGCGGCCGTATAAAAATTCATGGAAGTTTTTAATTCCAGCGATGATTGCGACGCTTTCCCTCTCGATTTGCAAATAGTTCCATTCCGCTTTGGTGAGTGTCCGTGAGTAAAAAGAAATAGGCTTCTCCGACCGGCGTGACACAAGTGGCACAGAACAAAGCCCACTCCGTACGGCGAGGCGTCACAAACGATGCGGAGTGGAAGTTTATGGGTATAGTGGATAAGAACTCGGTCTGGTGAAATGAGGTCTTTTAAATCTTTAAATGACGTCTTGTGTACTTTTGTCCATTCCCATTTCTGTTTCTTATCGAGTAAGCGGTGAAGTGGATCCGCGACTGTCGCTTTCTGTGGAAGAAACGAGTGATAAAAGTTTAATATTCCAAGAAACGCTTGAAGTTGTTTTTTGTCTTTTGGTGGCTAGGCCTCCTTAATGGCTTTGACCTTGTCCGTCTTGGGACGGATACCCAGTGAGTCGATTTTAAACCCCAAAAAATCGATGGATTTTAATCCAAATTGACACTTCGAAAGACTCAGCCGCAGTCCCAGCTTCTTGAATCTGGAAAAAACTTCATTCAGTCGTTCTGCTAACTGCTTTATTGTCACGACCTGTGACGACGATGTCATCGAAATAAGGTAGGACGCCCTCGGTGCCCCGGAGTGTATTTTCGATGAACGTTTGAAAAACTCCTGGAGCTGAACTAACCCCAAACTGAAGTCTATTGACGCGATATGGGTGATGATGGTCTGGTAGCTTGATGAATTTTCATCTACGGTAAGTTGGGTGTAGGCTTCAGGGTTGATTTATAATCCCCGCAGGTTCTTATCGACCCACCACTCTTCACCACAGGAACGATTGGTGTGGCCCAGTCCGAATATTCGACAGGAACTAGTACACCTTCCTTTTCTAGACGACTCAGCTCAGCTTCCACCTTGCTTCTTAGCGCTAGAGGCACGCGGTGAGGAGGCAATCTAACCGGTAGTACATTGGGATCGATTTCCAATGAATGTGTAGCACCCCAACTCATCAGAGAATAAATCCTTGTAACTAGAAACGATATCCTCAACGAGGACATCTTCAGATACCACGTTGATGGGTGAATGTGGTTTACAGTTGATTTGTTTTTGGAACGATGACTTTTGTTTTTTGGTTTGTTAGACGATGTGGCTTTCTTTGATCGTCAAACACGTTGTAAATGCCCCGTTTTCCCGCAATTTGCACATGTGGCATCGTGACAAGAACAGGAAGCTCGGCTATGTGAACCTCCGCAACCTCTGCACTGAGACGATGACGACGGTGTTGAATTGCGTTGCTTCTGCTTTCCTACAAAATGTATTAATTCGTCGGGATGACGAATTTCATTTAGATTTTTGGTAGCAGCCTCAGCTGTCGATGCCTTCTCGATGACTTTTTGCAATGTGAGCTTGTCCTCTGCCAGAAAACTTCGTTGTAAGGCCTCATCACGCAGACCACATACAATGCGGTCTCGAAGCATGCGGTCAAGAGAACTTTCAAAATTGCAATTAATTGCAAGTCTTCGCAGCTCAGCCACATATGATAAAAAGCACTCATCAGGTAGTTGATCCCGTTTGAAGAATTTGTAAAATGCAGCAATTTCAGATGGGATTGGAGAAAAATGGTTTTTTAGTATGGACTCAATCTGGGATAGATTTAAGGTGCACAGGAGGTCATACAGTTGTGATCCGCAAACTGTCAAGAAAACTGCTGTTGTCGCGAATCCCCCTGTATCTCATTAGCAAGTAGGTACAGCTTGAAACGTTGGTAGTATGAATTTCACTTTTCTGGTTGGGAGATGTTGAATTGCTCCAGTTGTGCAGTAACGGGGCTGCTTGGTGTCATTTTTTCAGGTATTGTCTTTAATTCTTTCTTATCATCGACTTTCGCCTTCAGTTAATAATTAATAATTTGTGGTAAGCTTTTCGGCTTAAGAATTTGTAAAATGCAGCAATTTCAGATGGGATTGGAGAAAAATGGTTTTTTAGTATGGACTCAATCTGGGATAGATTTAAGGTGCACAGGAGGTCATACAGTTGTGATCCGCAAACTGTCAAGAAAACTGCTGTTGTCGCGAATCCCCCTGTATCTCATTAGCAAGTAGGTACAGCTTGAAACGTTGGTAGTATGAATTTCACTTTTCTGGTTGGGAGATGTTGAATTGCTCCAGTTGTGCAGTAACGGGGCTGCTTGGTGTCATTTTTTCAGGTATTGTCTTTAATTCTTTCTTATCATCGACTTTCGCCTTCAGTTAATAATTAATAATTTGTGGTAAGCTTTTCGGCTTATCAACATAAAATATTTGCGACTACCGACTGTGCCAGTATTAAATACTCAACAAAGAAGGTATTTATAAACTCAACGGTACTTTATTAAAATGATTAAATATAAATTAAATGTAAAAGCTAGGTCTACTCGCTACGATGTCTAATCCAAAAGTGCGTGGCAATGTCGAACGACTGTTTAACAACGTCATACCATATAAAGCATAGAAACTTTAAAGAAGCGGGTCGGGGATGAACAAACTAAGCTTACAAAAAAATACATTTCGGACTTAAACTCGAGTAGAATTTGAGAAAAGCAATTGTAATTGTTTAATACAACAGGAATTGTTTCTTTCGGCCACCCAGAGCTAAGAGAAACTTGGGGTTTTTATTTCCAAGGCCAAAGTCAATTATACATACAAAACATTTTTGAACTAAGCAGTTACATACAAGATCTCCTAGTCATAAGAACTAAATTTCACAAACGTGAGTTTTCTCTTTGCACTCAGAAAATTATGCAGAAGCATATGTATATTTGCAGACCTCTATACTCTATAGTGAAGTGCAAATCGACATATTTTTTGCGCAAGACTATATAGTGCATATATATGCAGCGTACCCGTATACGAAAATTCATTCACGTTTTCAGAATCAGGCTACATGCTTTTTTTTTAGAGCAGCTTCGTCTTATGTCCGACTTCTTTTTTGTCTCAAACTGGATCTCTAAGCCCCCCCCCCCCACAGCCAAATCTTAGATCCGCTACTGACCATGGGCCCTGGTCGACAACATCATCGTATCTAACTAGTTATAAGTCAAATTGTAAAAATTATTTTGTTCAATAATAATACTTAAATGTAATTATTATGCAAGTTACCCTTTAAAGGAAGCACCCCTCCCCGAAGCAAAATGCTGGCTACAGGCCTACTTACTAGGTTACAAAAAGAATCTAGAACTAAACATGTGACAAACTCCTACATAATGTAAGTGTACGTGCATAAATATCTTCAACTTCATAAAAAACTGATTCCATTTCAGCGCTCAATAAAGGCTGTATACGAAGGTATAAAAAAAAATCCATTCAATTATTTTTCATTTGTTCATTTCAGACATGTATCTACAAGTACATAGTTATACTTGCAAAAAGATACAAACACTCAATTGCGAACATATAGGTGGGTTTTTACCAGCTGGTTTAATACCCGTACTTTCAGTTTTCCAATTTATTCTGGATGACAGTCAATTTCTTGACTTAATCCTTTTTTATGAAAGCAATAAAAGACTGTGATGACTGTTAGGATATTTTTCTGGTTGAAATCTGACTCGAACTGAGAAAAGCTGAATATTCGTGTTGAAATAGTAAGGAACATAACATCGGATCAAAGGTACATAGGTTCTTTATTTCATCTTGAAAGTTAGATTTGGTAGATAAGTCTACCCCAACTATCATAACGGACACCATTATTCACGAATCACGATGCTAACGAAATCGAAAGCCGCAAGAATATTTTGGGAAGCATCATGATGTATTTTTAATAAATTATTTGAAGTGATAATAGACATTGTAAGAAATTTGGAAAATCTCTATTTTTAACTCCCTACCCTCCCCAAAGGCTGAGAAAAAAACTGCCAAGTAGTATACATATAGGACTTGAGGAATAGAGCACTTTTTGGGATGATTTTTGTGGTTATAAATAATGATTTTTGGGTTGAGTTTAGTTTTCGGAATTGTGTAATTGTGGCTAGTAGGCTATTGATTCTGTCATACAGAAAGGAACTAATACGTTACCGGGTTTTTATTGTAAAAATCATTGTATGGGTTATTGAAGATGAAAAAACTGCGGAGTGCTTTTAAATGAGAGGGTGCAATTTAGAGGGGGGGGGGTAAATGCAACCCTTTCCGTTTTTTGCATATAACTCACAAAACCAAGCTTCATTTCGAAAAAATGCCGTTAACCTTTATTGTAGAGAATCAAATAAGTAATTATATAT
Organism: Melangyna quadrimaculata; assembly: GCA_949320155.1. Classification (NCBI taxonomy): domain Eukaryota; kingdom Metazoa; phylum Arthropoda; class Insecta; order Diptera; family Syrphidae; genus Melangyna; species Melangyna quadrimaculata. The sequence continues at coordinate 341,381,708 of OX439483.1, read as the reverse complement.
TATATACAATATTACCTACGAATAAATTTCAAATGTGCTAAAATAAAAAAAAAAAACTAAATAGCAAAAAAATGCAAAAATTGATTTTTTCTTTTTGCTTTATTTGCCTTTTTTCCAGGGTGTAAAGTGAACCTGTTGGATGGTTTGCAGTCAGGGGTATTCCGACTGTATTATAACGGTGCCTCTTTGAAACCAGGTCGAATCAAAGAGTAACCTAGACCTTACCATATCATGCGGAGCTCTGATATGGCGGACCCCATTATTTCTCTAGCTACTCGTGGGAACAACATGCCAAAACAACAAAAACAAAAAAAAACAAGCAAAACTACAAAAAATTAAATACTCCGCGGGATGTTACCGCAAGTGAATACGCAGATCGGATGGAGAGAGATCTCCGAGGAGAAGTTCTGAGACCGGAATGTAGTAAGTACCTGAAGAGGATGCCTCACGGGACCTTACTAAACCGGGCAGTAGAAGGGATGTCAGCCTCGAATCAAGGGGGAATACCTCCTAGACAAGAGAAAGATGTCACCCCAGATGCAGATTCCACTGGCAAGGGGAGAATACCTCATGTGCAGGTGCATACTGTAGAGCCTAAAGCCACAGAAGGCGCAAACGATGGGAAGCTACCATCTTCAAACGCTGCAAATCCACCAAAGAAGCCACAGAAACGGCATCGCCGAACTAACCCGCTTCCAAAACTGAGTGAACCAGGTGCCCTGGATGACCCGCTTAGGAAGAGGCTAAGTGGAGCAGGCACAAAATGGTATGCCCGGTTCCTTGCTGAGGGTTTGTCTCCGCAGGAAGCCCGGAAGAAGGTGGATGCGAGAAAAGAATCACCAAATAGTGACAACAAAAGCTTGGGCGAGGGTAAGAGGAAAAGTAGCCAAATAACTCCACCTCCAAGGCAAGAAGCCAAAAAACCCAAGACGGCGGCTACATCTTATGCAGAACCCAAGTCCGCTAAGATTAATACCGTTGATTACAGGCTCTCCTACGCTGGTGCGGCCTTGAGCGTCAGAATTGCTGTCATGCCGAGGGACTATCCTCAGGTCACCCTGAATGCCGAAGAGTTGTCGGCACTTGAGGAGGCCATTATTGAGGAAGTTTCACTCGGCTGGAAGCACAAACTGAAGTTCAACGGTCTGCATTTCAGAACAAGTCTGCTTTTGGTCGATTGTGCTGGCAAAGATACAGCGGATTGACTCAACGAGAGTGTACATAAGCTGAGCACTTGGAAGGGCATCGAGCTGACTACGTGCATGGGTGACAAAGTCCCCTAGATGTATACCATCACGATGTTCTTGCCAAGAAGTATGGGGCAAGATGACAAGAAATCCTTGGCACTTGTTCAAGCCCAAAATGAAGGACTGAATGTCCAAGCCTGGAGAGTAGTGAAGAGCCAAGTTGAAGGTAAGGGCCAACTGCTTGTGATCAGTATCAACACCAAGTCAGTTGAGACCATCATCAAAGCGAACCATGAGCTCCACTACAAATACGGAAAAATAGCGGTTTTTGGCTTAAAGAAAACAGGCCCAAGCTCCTTCTTCGAACCGGAGAGAGGAATAAACACCAAAACATCCCTACCTACCAATGTCTCCAATTCCTGTCCACCCACTATCCAAGTCCTTGACACACCACCACCCACACTCTCCCCCACACCATCCTCCCCAACACCTATCTCTACGCCCACAACAATGGATGGACAATCGATCTCCGGCAGCCAGGTAATGTCACTGGCAAACATGGACCTGGGTGGAACAGAAAAAGAGATAGAGGGCATAGACCTCTCTCCAAGTCGAATGGACCACGACGAAGTGCTTCCCACCGAAGAGGAAGAAGAACAACTTTTGGCAGATGAGGGGGCAGTCGTCCCCATCTGCTAAAAATACACCCTAATGACTAGACACGGGATCAGTACCAAGCTAGCCCAAGTGAACATCCACCACGCAAAAGCGGCATCAGCTGTTTTAGCGAGGAAGTTTACTGCGGACAACTTGGGGTTAGCTCTTATCCAAGAACCCTGGATCTACGGGGGTCAGGTAAGAGGGTTGACAAGTAGCGAATCTAAGTTAATATGTGACACGAGAGATGACTCGCCCAGAGCTTGCCTACAAATTAGCAATAATATAAATTTTATATGTCTTTCAGATTTTATGACGAGGGACTTGGTCCCAATACAGGCCCAAATAAATATTGAGGGTAACAACCAAACGATGGTCGTAGCAGCAGCCTACTTCGCCGGTGACGAGGCCAACATTCCACTAACCGAAGTACAAAGGCTAGTGGATTACTGCAGCCGGAAAAAGCTGTCCTTGTTGGTAAGTTGTGACGCTAATGCTCACCACACTATATGGGGTAAATAAATCGGGTGGCACAACGGCTCATGAAGAACCAGGGCCTAGTGACTAACAACTCGCAACCATTCCTGTGTGCGCCGTTCGACAGGAATGGAAGGGACCTACAATTTTATGCCGCATTCGAACGGCTAGACGAGAAGCACTTATTCGTGACAAATGATACTCTTGGAGGATTTGTCAATTCCTCGCAAGAGGCAGTAGCCCTGAAAAAAAACTTTTTAGTTTTTTAGGTGGACGAGGCTGGGAAGCGATCCCAGACCTCCAGCGTGACAGTCGAACGCACTAACCATTACGCTACGGGCTACACTATATGGGGTAGCATCAACATAAACCAGAGAGGTGAGTACCTTTTAGACTATATGTTGGTAAAAAATCTAGAAATATTTAATGTAGGGAATACCCCTACTTTTGTTACTAGAACTAGAAAAGAAGTTTTAGTTTTACTTTCGGAACACCGAAATTGGAGTCTAATTGGAGAACCCTCGATGTCTGATCACAGAATAATTGTGTTTATCTTAGATGGCCTTCTCATAGAGAATACTTCCGGAAGGAACCCTAAGAAAACAAACTGGGACCTATACAACAACGTTCTTAAGTCAAATCTGGAACAAATAGGTCCAGTAAGTACGACAAATTGTCACCTTGAATTAGAATGTATAGTTAATGAGTTTAATGGGGCTATACAGAAGGTTTTTGAACTCAGATGCCCCCTTAAACCCATTAAAAGACAGAAAGACGCCCAATGGTGGAATTCAAATCTGTCAAAATTAAGATCTAAGGTTAGAAAGCTCTTCAATGAGCAAAAAGAACCGGGGATTGGGATAATTACACCGCAGAATTGACAAAATACAATAAAGAGATAAGAAAAGTCAAAAGAAATAGTTTTACGTCTTTCTGTGAGGGTATTTCCTCAACTCCTGCTGCAACAAGACTACACAAAGCTCTTGCAAAGGCGAAGACAATAACATCATTAGCACTTTGCTACAATGATGGGAGCTTCACCGAAAATGAAGAGCAGAGGGCCACTCTACTACTTAATACGCACTTTCCAGGCAGCCTACCATTGGTAGAAAACTCAGTAGAGAGAATACCTCTCAAACCTAATAGAGAAGACTGGAAAATTGGTGCAAATATTTGCTCAGGCAAAAGGATTGAGTGGGCGATTAGTACCTTTCAACCTTTTAAGTCACTAGGGGCAGATGGTATCTTCCCAGCCCTTTTGCAAAAGGGTAAGGATGATCTTATGACCTACCTTATTAGTATTCTTCGAAGTAGTATTGCTCTTGGGTATATACCAAGACTATGGAGGAGAGCTTAAGTAATCTTTATTCCTAAAATTGGGAAAAAAGATTCAACATATCCAAAGTCTTTCAGGCCAATAAGCTTAACATCCATCGTACTGAAAACTTTAGAGAAAATAATAGACAACTTCATAAGAACAGAATTTTTAATAACCAGACCTCTTAATCTGCGACAACATGCCTATAGAGCTACAGAAACCGCTCTTTTCGAGCTCACTAATACCTTACAAAAAGCTTTAGATGCAAAGGAAATGGCATTTGCTGCCTTCCTAGGTATAGAAGGAGCGTTCGATAACGCCTCCCATGATTTCGTAAATAAAGTCAGGAAGTGTGTTCCCATCACCATAACCAGATGGATAAGGGAAATTTTAGGAACCAGAACAGCAGAGGCACTCGCAGGAACGAACATACAGAGTGTCGTTACCACAAGAGGTTGTCCTCAGGGAGGGGTACTATAACCCTTGATGTGGAAATGAACTGAAAATTTTATAAGAAACAAAATCAAAAAAGAAGAGGAGGCAATAAGATCCAAAACTTGGAAAGAACTCCCAAAGCTAAGACAAGGTAAACTATTACTTGGGAATTATAACCGACAACGTTTTACAGACAATCAGTATCAGTTTAAGTAGGAACAACCTAAGAATTATAACGAGTCTCCTCACTGGGCACTGCAAACTAAAAAGACACCTAAGTATACTTGGCCTAGTAAGTAGTGCCACATGCAGATTCTGTGGCACGAGTACGATAACTTAGGCGCCAAGACATAATAACGGTTTTTTGTAGAACAGTCCAATATAAGCATTTTTTACTATGGGAGGGGGGTCTAACTCCCTTCGTTTGGGCAGGAGGGGCAGTCTTATAAAAAAGGTACTAAAAATGAAAACAAATATTAAAAAATAACGTTAAAACTTACAATTAAGTTGTATACCTTATTTTAAAGCCAATACTTTGTACTATTAGCTAGTTTTTTTAATCAAGTCAAATCTCTGCATAGTTTCGAAAAAAACGGGCTTTAAACTCAAAATTTGGGAAACAAAATCATAAAAAAAATTGTTAAGTGTAATTTTTCAAAACAGTAAAATTATATATTATTTATTTTGTCTGGAATTCGTTGCTCTAATTAATTCTTCATTAAAAAATGAAAACTAGATCATTTTACATCTTCTAGTTTTAGAGAAAATTGAAAATTACCAAACCTACTTTTTTATAATTATTTTAGTTTCAGTAAATTTACTTGGTCTTACTTTTTTAGACAGCGCTGTCAATTTTTTGTATTTTCATTGTCCTAGTGCGTAAACAGTATGATAGGGAAGGGGGGGCATGCTGCCCCTCTGCAACCCCCCTGTTTGGCCCAGTATAGAATTTGGGGTGGGTGCAAGTTTGGGTATGCACAGTTTCTTATGGATTACTAATTATCCATACAAAAACCTCCAAGCATTCACAAACCTAGTGCATAAACAGTATGATAGGGAAGTGGGGGCATGATGCCCCCCTGCAACCCCCCTGCTTGGACCAGTAAAGGATTTGGGGTGGGTGCAAGTTTAAGTATATGCACAGTTTCTTATGGATTACTAATTGTCCATACAAAAACCTCCAAGCAATCACATTCCTCGTCCAATTTGAATAACTAGCAAAGTTTTAAAATATTAAAACTTAAAATGTACAGAACACAATTTATATATTGTGTGAGACCATTCAAGTGTTACGGACTGTACATAATAGTTCATAGAAAAAAAAAACCGCACAAGCTTTACAATTTGTCCACTTATTTTTTTTGCATGCACATTATGTGTAACAAGAGTTAATATAAACAAAGGCCATTCTTTAATCAGCCTTTGTGAGAATAAAGTGTTTTTTTTTTTTTAACAATGGCGGCTAAACATCCACTGCTTTATCCTTAACTTAGGAATTTTTTCCATTTTTTGATCATTTGAGGATTTAGTTTCGACCAACGAAAAAACATTACATAACTTACTGTACTATACCTATTATAAAAAGAACTATTTTGTCATAATCCACAAAGAAAAATAATTAAAAAATAAAAATCAAATAAAAAGTAGGTCATTTAGTTTTCTTTTTTTAATGAAGAATTAATTAGAGCAACGAATTTCAGAAAAAAAAATAATATATAGTTTTACTGTTTTGAAAAATTACACTTACAACTTTTTTTTAATCTTTTTTTTCCCAAATTTTAAGTTTAAAACCCGTTTTTTTTCAAAACTGTGCATAGAATTTACTTAATTTAAAAACCAGCTAATAGTAAAAAGTGTTGGCTTTGGAACAAGGTATAAAACTTAATTGTAAGTATTACCGTTATTTTTTAATTTTTTTTTTCATTTTTAGTACCTTTTTATAAAATTGCCCCTCCCGCCAAAACGGGGGGAGATAGACCCCCCTTCTATATTAAAAAATGCTTGTATTGAACTGCTCTATACAAAACAGTTATCAATTCTTGGCGCCTAAGTTATCGTACTCTCCCCGATTCTGTGACACAGATGAGGAAATGCCGGACCACATTATTGGCAGATGTAGCACACTCATACATCAAAAAAATTCCTGGGACGCTACCAGGTAGAAAAGAGCGACTTACCATCTCTTAAAATACTCCAAATACTCCAATTCTTGAGAGGAATACATGTGGAGGAAGAGCTGTGAGATGAGCAGGCTTCATCCAGATCTAGGTGGGTTTCACAATAGATCTCAAGGTCGCAGTGCAATATCCCTCAAATTTTCTATTCATTCATTCATTCATATATATTATATACAATATTACCTATGAATAAAATTTAAATGTAATAAAAAAAAACTAAATAGCAAAAAAATGCAAAAATTGATTTTTTTTTTGCTTTATTTGACTTATTTGCCTTTTTTCCGGTAGAGATAGGTATAGAAATTGCTTCATATAAAAGAAAGATTATAAAATTTCCATTAAAATGGTGTCACAAAATTAACAAAGATATAGTCGCTCGAAGTAAGCGATTTTTTCGATTTTTATTGCGTTTTCTTTGACATTTTTTTAATTCACGTCCCTTATTTTGGCGGACACTTTGTGGCGGAATCGAAAAAAGTTGATATCAGTTTTTGTAGCTTATTAAATGCAAATTTATAGCTCGCTTAGTTTTTGAGTTATTGAAAACTCCGTTAAATAACTTTCGAACATTCGAAAATAATATTTTTTTGATGTCCGAAATTGTAGCTTTTTAAATGCTAAGAAATTAATTTCTTATCTGTTATGGGTAATTTTTTATTTGAATTTTAAGTTTAAAAAATGCACTTCCGGTCCACTGAAGCTGGCGGATAAAAAATTATATATTAAATTTTTTTCTTCTGTCTGAATTTGTAGCTTTTGAAATGCTGATTGGTAGCCCAAACCTTAAATTTGTAGCTCTAACGGTTTATTTAATATTTAAGTTTCCGCTGGCAAAAGTTACCAAAAAAGCGACCTTCTAAAATGTAAAAAAAAATGAAAAAAACATATTTTTTTTGCCACAATTTGAAGCTTCTCTGAACTAGATTAACCGCGTAAACCGTGATTTTGCAGCTCGCATAGTTTTTTTGTATACAAAATTCCGCTAAAATAAGATGTTAACGGTCAAAATTAAAAAAAAAAATGAATTTTTAAACTTTTTTACCAGAGTTTGTAGCTTCTGAAATGAAAATTTGTTCCGCAACAAATTCATATTTCAGAAGCTATAATTTCTGGTAAAAAAAAAGTTTAAAAATTCATAATTCAGCACTATTGTGAGTTCCGCGTGAAAGAAAATCCGCACGGAAAAATTAAATTTCACTCTTCTCTTATTGTGAGTTTCGGGCGAAAAACGTTCCCTGTTCGTAAAAATGTCCTTATTGACAGCATTTTTTTCGTGTGAAGTATGTCTTTTAATTTACAGCAAGATATCCATTTAATTTTTGGCGGCAAACTTGCAATAGCTTTAAAATCCGGGCGAACAAAACATTTTCGGGCGAAATGTTTTCTGGGTGAAACTCACAATAGGGCTGATTTTTTTTTTTAATTTTGACCGTTAAAATCTTTATTTTAGCGGAATTTTGTATAACAAAAAAAAAAACCATGCGAGCTACAAATCGCATTAGTAGCATTATTAAATGCAAGTTTATAGCTCGCTTAGTTTTTGAGTTATTGAAAACTCCGTTAAATAACTTTCGAACATTCGAAAATAATATTTTTTTGATGTCCGAAATTGTAGCTTTTTAAATGCTAAGAAATTAATTTCTTATCTGTTATGGGTAATTTTTTATTTGAATTTTAAGTTTAAAAAATGCACTTCCGGTCCACTGAAGCTTGCGGATAAAAAATTATATATTAAATTTTTTTCTTCTGTCTGAATTTGTAGCTTTTGAAATGCTGATTGGTAGCCCAAACCTTAAATTTGTAGCTCTAACGGTTTATTTAATATTTTAGTTTCCGCTGGCAAAAGTTACCAAAAAAGCGACCTTCTAAAATGTAAAAAAAAATGAAAAAAACATATTTTTTTTGCCACAATTTGAAGCTTCTCTGAACTAGATTAACCGCGTAAACCGTGATTTTGCAGCTCGCATAGTTTTTTTGTTATACAAAATTCCGCTAAAATAAGATGTTAACGGTCAAAATTAAAAAAAAAAATGAATTTTTAAACTTTTTTACCAGAATTTGTAGCTTCTGAAATGAAAATTTGTTCCGCAACAAATTCATATTTCAGAAGCTATAATTTCTGGTAAAAAAAAAGTTTAAAAATTCATAATTCAGCACTATTGTGAGTTCCGCGTGAAAGAAAATCCGCACGGAAAAATTAAATTTCACTCTTCTCTTATTGTGAGTTTCGGGCGAAAAACGTTCCCTGTTCGTAAAAATGTCCTTATTGACAGCATTTTTTTCGTGTGAAGTATGTCTTTTAATTTACAGCAAGATATCCATTTAATTTTTGGCGGCGAACTTGCAATAGCTTTAAAATCCGGGCGAACAAAACATTTTCGGGCGAAATGTTTTCTGGGTGAAACTCACAATAGGGCTGATTTTTTTTTTTAATTTTGACCGTTAAAATCTTTATTTTAGCGGAATTTTGTATAACAAAAAAAAAACCATGCGAGCTACAAAATCGCATTAGTAGCATTAGCATTAGTAGCCCAGTCAACGAAGACTCAAAATAATAAAATAAATGCAAAAAAGAGTGCTCTCTAGATTATAAGGTATAACATACCCAAAGTCCCCAGCCCAGGGCCGCGAGCTAATCTCAGAAGGGGGGGTTAAAGGTACCCCTTTTTAGATTTTCGTGAATATTTCCACAACCTAGCATGTTAGCGGAAAAGTCTTTGCTACTTAATTAGAGACAATTAAATTATCTATAAAAATATGTATTCACATTTTTTCTAGGGTCAAAAATAAAGTAGATGCGGGTGGTAGAAAAGTCAAGAGATCTGAAAAACCTGTTATTGTCTTAGATATTGAATGTTTTCTGACCAATTTACTTGGAAAAAACAAAAAACGTTAATACACATTCAATCACTGTTGTTTCATCATGTCGTGGTGCTAAGAAAGAAGTTATAGTTTACTTTTTTCTCTATATATCCAAAACTATACGAAAAAGTTAATGTATACTAAGTTAGGCAAAATTGAAATAACAAGATTGGTTTTCATATGGCGCCAAAAAATGATAACGTTTTTTTTTTTAAGGAACACAATACAAAATTTATTTGCCATAGAGGGGGGTGCTTACCCCCTTTCCCTTCCAATAAAAGTTATGTTCATAGTTTTATAAAAGTAAACATTAAAAACATTAAATTTCTAAGGAAATATATTTTTTTAAAGTTTTTTTTTTTCGATATTTCTTTTCCCGCATCTCTATTGCTTCCAGCAAAACGTATGAACATAACTTTTATTGGAAGGGAATTTAATTTTCTTTCACTTTGTCGTATTGACTTTGCCTCTATTATGCTTAGTTTCCGAAATATGGAAGAAAAACTACAAAAGGGGACCTTTACCACCCTCACCTGTCTAAGGCTTGCGGCCCTGGGCTGGGGACTTTGATTATGTTATACATTTGGGTCCCCTCTACCACTATCACAGTATCTTGGGTGGCTTGCTTCGCAGGTTCAAAGAAATTATTTGTCATTAACCTTAAGTTCAAAGAAACACTACTATCACATACTACAAAGAATTATAATTATACAAAAAAAAATCAAAAAAATTGTCGTCGTAACTTTCAATTTCCTCAAAAACTAGAAGACATAAAACCATTTAGTTTTCAGTTTTCAATTAACAATTAATTAATAGGGGTTGTGAACAATAAAATCCAACTCTGCATTTTTTTTACAATTTAAACGGGGTTGTGAACAATAAAATCCAACTCTGCATTTTTTTTACAATTTAAACGAAAAAATCAAAAACGAAATTTTAAACTTTTTTTTTTTAATTTTGAGTTTGAAAGTAATTTTTACAAAAACTATGGACATCAATAAAGTGATTCGAAAACAACATAAAAGAACGGAGTTCTGGCTTTCAAAAAAGGTAAATTTTTTGTTGTAAGTGTTGCCGCTGTTTTTTAATATTTAAAAAAAAAATGCCGCTCCTCTCTAAAGTGGGGGGAGAAAGCACCCCCCTCTATGGCAAATAAATTTTGTATTGTGTTCCTTTGAAAAAAAACGTTATCATTTTTTGGTGCCATATGAAAACAAATCTTGTTATTTAAATTTTGCCTAATTTAGTATACATTAACTTTTTCGTATAGTTTCGGATATATAGAGAAAAAACAAAATTATAACTCCTTTCTTAGCTTCACGACATGATGAAACAACAGTGAATTCATTCACGTTTTTTGATTTTTCCAAGCAAATTGGTCAGAAAACATTCAATATCTAAGAAAATAACTGGTTTTTCAGATTTGTTGACTTTTCTACCGCCCGCATCTCCTTTATTTTTGACCCTTCAAAAAATAAGAATATATATTTGTATAGATAATTTAATTGTCTCTAATTAAATAGCATAGACTTTTCCGCTAACATGCTAGGTTGTAGAAATATTGACGAAAATCTAAAAAGGGGTACTTTTAACCCCCCTCCTGAGTTTAGCTCGGGGCCCTGCGCTGGGGTCTTTGGGTATGTTATACCTGTGGGTAACCCCTACCATATAAAAAAATAATCCAGAGAGCACTATTCTTTGCAGGCATAATTCCTTCGTTGACTGTACTTTAGCATATTTATTGAACAATGATATTTACAATTTGACTTATAAATAGTTAGATACGATGATATTATACATTTATTGGTACATAGGGGGCCAAATTGTATACTATGTCTTAAATTTAAAGGATTATTAAATATAAAATATATGTCAAAAAATTAAATCTAAAAGTCGGTTGACTTTATTGTCCTCGGCGTGTTCGGTCCCGGTTGTCAAGTTGTGGTTTTGGTGGGGAGATGGGTTGGCGTTTAGCCACGGTGATATGCTGACCCAGTTTCAGCGTAGAACGAAACTGCTTGCCCGGTGTCTGTGATGATGTTGTCGTCCAGGATGTCCATCGTACTGAGGTATCTCGGCTCGGTTTGTCGTTGCTCGGTGGCCATCCTTCTTATTAGTTGATTTGAGTGATTGTTAGTGTGTCCTACTAGCTTCTTTGCTTGTAGGAGAAGGTACTGGTCCAGGGGGATGATGTTCGCCTCTGTGTACAAACGCTCATTGATGTGATGTCTCATTCGCTGGCGGTCGAAATGTAGTCCGGTACAGATCCGTAGTAGCTTTCTTTCGAATATTTGAAGTTCCTTCATGGCCGTCTTCGAGATGGAGAACCAGATTGAAAAGGAATAGCTGAAGACAGACCGCAGGAGCTGCTTGTATATAAGTATCTGCGTCTTCTGCTTAGTCCGTTTCTGCGTCTCATGAATGCGTGGAGTCGGTGGAAGGCCCAGTTGGCTTTTTTGAGAACGTTTCGTGAGTGCGGGTTGAACCTTAGTAACACATTGAAGTGAATGCCGAGTTACTTCACGTTCTTTTTGGCTGCTATCGTGGATCCATCGGGAAGATTCAGAACCAGGCTTCTGCAGATCGCTGCGCCGCGACTACCTCTACTGAGTCTCCTGATAAGCACACAAACTCCGGTTTAGATGTGTTTATCAGGATGCCCATTTCTTAAAGTAGGCATAGAGCTACCATGCGAGAAACCATGCGAGCTACAAAAATGCGGTCTGCGCGATTGATCTACTTCAGAGAAGCTTCAAATTGTGGCAAAAAAAATTATTTTTTTCAGATTTTAGAAGGTCAATTTTTGGTAACTTTTGCCAGCGGAAACTTAAATATTAAATAAATCGTTAGAGCTACAAATTTGAGGTTTGGGCCAGCATTTCAAAAGATTCTGGCAAAAGAAAAATAATGAAAATCTCATTTTTTAGATTTTGTCCGCCAGTTTCAGCGGACCGGAAGTAAACTTTTTAAACTTAAAATTCAAATAAAAAATTACCCTTAAGAGATAAGAAATGTTTGGGTAGTAAATTAGCATTTAAAAAGCTTCAATTTTGGGCATCAAAAAAATTATTATTTTCGAATGTTCGTCCGCTATTTTCAGACTAAATATTTTAATGGAAATTTGAATATTTAAAAAACTATTATATGTACAGAATTTATTTTTTTTTCAGAACTTACTTACTTACTTAGGTCCTCGGACCTATTACGTCCGTGATGTTTCCCTTACGGGACATAGGGCCTCCACTACACCTACGCGCCATCGTGTACGATTTCTTGAAATATATTTCAGCTCTCTCCAACTTTTCCCCAGTCGTACCGATTCCTGTTCGACCGTTCTTCGCCATGTACTTCTAGGCCGGCCCACTTGTCTTCCCTCCTGTGTGAGCGGGTTCCACTGCATTGCTTGAGATGCAATGCACCGATCGCCTTTTCGAAGCGTATGGCCAATCCACTGCCACTTTCTTCTTCGTATAATGGAGTCTATGGGCTCCTGACCCGTTCTCGCATGAAGTTCGGCATTGGAGATACGGTTGGGCCAGAAAATCCTCAAGATGTTTCTTAGACATCTATAAACGAAGGTTTGCAGCTTTCTAGTGACAATTTCAGTGACTTTCCAAGTGCTGCAGCCGTAAAGTAGAACGGATTCAACATTGGAGCGGAACAGTCGTAGCTTGGTCTTTAAGCTAAAAGAGTTGTTTCTCCATATTTTGGACAGCATTCCGAACGCAGCCTTTGCTTTTCTGATTCGGCTGTTTACGTCCAGTTCAGTTCCGCCACCCGTAGAGACAATACTCCCAAGATATTGGAAATCCTCTACCATCTCTACCGGTTGTCCAGAAATATTTACTTGGATTGATGAGGAAGTTCCAAGGCTGATCCTTTTAGTTTTTGCCGAGTTGATCTTAAGCCCTACGATTTCTGCTTCTCTCTCCACCCTTGTTGTCATTTGATGGAGATCCATCATCCTATGAGAGAGTAAGCATACGTCGTCCGCGTAGTCCAGATGTTTGAGGTGAGATTGCAGAGTCCACTGAATTCCTCCATTTCCATTTGACAAAGCTGCGTGCAGTACGTCACTTATCACCAACAGGAACAGTATTGGTGACAGTATACAGCCTTGCCTAACTCCACTTTGGATTTCAAACTCCTCTGACAGCCTACCTTTGTGCAAAACGTGACACCTGGATCCATCATATGTAGCCTTGATAATAGCAATCAATTTATCTGGGATGCCCCTCCTGTGCAGAGCAAGCCAAATAAATTCTCTATTGACACTGTCGAACGCCTTTTCAAAATCGATGAACAGCAGGTGAAGTGGTGATCGATATTCAACGCACTGTTCGATGATGATCCGCAAGGTGTTGATGTGATCCACACAGGAAGATCCAGTGCAGAAACCTGCTTGTTCGGCGTCGAGTGTGTCTTCGAGGTGGTCTTTAATTCGGTCCAATATTATCCTTGCTATTATCTTGGCTACTGCAGGCAGAACGCATATTCCTCTCCAGTTTTCGCACTGTGTGAGATCTCCTTTCTTTGGAGGCTTGACAATCATTCCTTTTTTCCACTCTTCAGGAAAGCTCTCTGTTTCCCAAGCTCTCTTAATAAGTGGGTGCAGTAGCTCGCTCGATGTCGTTGGGGCTGCTCCTAAGAGCTCTGCAGGAATACCGTCAAGTCCAACCGCTTTGTTGTTCTTCAGTGCTTTGATGGCGGTGATAATTTCTTCTTTACTGGGGGGTACTGTGCGTATTCGGGAAATTGTTACTTCGGGTAGCTCAGTGGGAATAGGGTTCACTTCACTTGCGAAAACGCGGTTTAAAACCGCAGAAAAGTGTTCCCTCCACCTTATGAGCTGGTCCTCATCCGAAATTAGCAGGGATCCGTTTGTGTCTTTAACCAGGTGTTGTTTAGAGCTCTGGACACCAGTGAGCTCTTTGGTAATTCTGTAGACGGTCCTACTGTCACACCTACTAACGGCTTCTTCTGCTTCTGTAGCCAGTACGTTGATGTAGTTACGCTTATCACGTCGCACACTACGGTGAACTTCCCTCATCTTCATGCGGTACGTAGACTCAAGCTCGTTTCTCCCTGCTGCTGGGGTAGCTGCGATGCGAGCTTTAAGGTGTTTCCTTTCTTCGATCCTTGCCCAAGTTTCGTCGGAAAGCCAAGCACTATTTCTTCCTTGCGCCCGGCCGACTATACTTTCAGCACCGGATATGAACACATTTTTCACAGCACCCCAATGATTTTCGATGGATGTGGTTTCCGTGCTGCTGATTGCGTTCAATCCTTGTGAAAGGTGGTCCCCTAGTTGTTGGCGCACTGCGGGATCCTTTAGTCTATCTGTATTAAACTTGGGCATTCGAGTGTTTCCTTGGGATCTCCTAACTGCAGTTGTACGCAATCTTACGGTAGCAACCATCAGATGGTGGTCCCGGGCCATTCCCATGTCAGCAACTCTTCTGTTACGGACGTCCTGGAGATTGCTTCTAAAACGCCGGCTGATCGCGAAGTGGTCAATTTGGTTGGAAGTTGCTTGTCTGTCAGTCGACACCCAACTGACTTTGTGGCACGTCTTATGCTCGAACATGGTCCCTCCAATAACAAGGCCGTTGGCGTTGCAGAAATCGACAAATCGTTCGCCATTGTCGTTTCGGTTACCAACACCATGTTTTCCCATGACATGACTTAGCCCAGTGTTGTCATTGCCAACCTTGGCATTTAAGTCTCCCATCACCATAACTATATCACCTCGTGGAACGCTATCATAAGCAGCACTCAGCCGGTTATAAAAGGCCTCCTTCTCCTCGTCAGAAGAGAGCAAAGTTGGGGCGTAACACTGTATGATGGTGACGCGACGTACTCTAGTCCGGAACCTGGCTTTCAGGATCCTGTCACCTAAAGGCTCCCAGGAAATTAGGCTTTTGAGAGCTGTTTTGGAAAGCAGCAACACAACGCCAGATTCCCGAGCGCTTCCAGGTGTTTTTCCGGAATAGAATAGTACAGTGTTACGGGTTGGTGACTTGAACTTCCCCGAACCCAGCCATCTTACTTCACTTATCCCTAAGATGTCCATCCTATACCGCATGAATTCTTTCTCTAGTTGCAGGAATCTGGCATTCTGAGGACCTTCTTTTCCATTGTCAAGAAGCGTCTTCACATTCCAGAAACCAATCTTTGACCGGGTACAATAGCCAAAAGTCGTCAACGAGTTATCATTAATTATCCGAGGCGTAGTGTTGGTTTCGGTAGCGGGTTGATTTCAGTTACGGAGAATGCTAACCTCCGTAACCTATCCTAGAAAGCTAGGCCTTTTCGCACTTGTAATTTTGGCCTATTTATGTATATTGGGATACATAAATAGTTGCCCGGGGACCACCACGAGGAGGTAAAACAAGCACTTCATCGTGACTGATTGTTGCGCTACTGGCCCAGACCAAGTTCTGAGCAATCAATAGTTTCCCGATCAGGCACGATGCAGATCGCCCAGAACTTAAGAGCATTCAAAAAGCTACAAATGTGGGAACCAAATTTACTTCAAAATTCTTATTATTTTGGATTTATTCATTTCGCTAACTACAGACTTATTTTAGCGGAATTTTCAATAACTCAAAAACTAAGTGAGCAACAAATTTTTGGATAAAACAACAAATTAGCATTCAATAAGCTACAAAAACTGATACCAATTTCCGCCACAGAGTGTCCGCCAAAATAAGGGACGTTTTTAATTCCTATTTTTGCAACCAATCTTAATTTTATTTAATAAAATAAGAATAAAAAGTTTTTTTTATCAATTATAATTGATTATTATTACTGTAGCCCAGTCAAATTCGACAATAAATTCGCAAAGTGCAAATTATGCATTTTTGATATTTTGTTGGGGAATGTTAGAGTAGTCTGTAGCTAAGTTTACAACTTCGAAAAACTTGTTTTTTTTTTATACTTGTCGCGCACTCAAGGGGTTATTAATACCCTTAACATCTAAAACACAGTGCGAGCGTTAGGAAAATAGGATAGGGTTAAAAAGGAGATACCGATGCACATTGGTTTTGAATTTCTGAATATCATAATGATAGGGAAAAATAGAGTAAGGTATAACATTCCACATTCGTGTTGTGCGGCTAAAAAAAGAATCCCTATACTTGACAGTACTTCCGAAATTGGGCTCAAGGGTAAACTGATGAGCATTCCTAGAAGCGCGAGTATAGCGGTTAAATTGTTTTAGGGGAGGAATGCAACTAGCTATTTCACTGGAACACTGTTTGTTAAAGTAGCGATAAAATAAGACAAGACACGAAACATTACGTCGGTGCTCTAGAGATGTAAATGTTTCCGATATGGTTTTGTCACCTATCATTTTTAAAGCTTTTTTCTGTATACTGTCCAACACACTCAAGTATGTTGAAGGAGCACCTGCCCAGATATGCGAATTGTACTCAAGCTTTGGACGGATGTACGCCTTATAGATCGTAGCCAGATCAGAAGAGGAAACAAATTTCTTGCATCGCCTAAGGAACCCCAAACATTTCGCAGCGTTTTTAGCGACGTCGAATATGTGTTCATTCCACAATAGGTGGTATGTGACGCACATGCCGAGGACCAAAAGCTGTTCAGTTTCCTCAATGCAAGTGCCACTCATGGATAGCGGCAAGGGAGGTGGGTTTTGCTTTAACGACAGGAGACAGCATTGAGTTTTAGAAGCATTAAATTCTACACGGTTTTGTATTCCTCAATGGACAATGCTGTCAAGATCAGAATTTAATGAGCTTATCATACGCTGCTGTTCAAGTTCCACATCCGAAGGACATGGATGTGAATCTGAAAACGAATATGAGAAGCTGAGGGTACTGTCGTCAGCGAAACAGTTTAGTGGATTAGAAGTTTCAGACAAAAGATCATTTATGAATATAAGGAAGAGAGTCGCAGACAAAACGGAGCCCTGGGGCAAGCCAGCATTTATTTTGTGAACTTCAGACTTGAAACCGTCCAAAACAACTTGTATTGAACGGTCCGAAAGGTAATTTCTAATCCAACGAAGAAGAGATTCATCAATACCAAATGCACGCATTTTCGATAAAAGAGCTTGGTGCCAAACTCTATCAAATGCTTTTGAAATATCAAGCGCAATAATCTTACTTTCTCCAAAACGATGTAAAGATTTGTGCCACTGTTCGGTGAGATATACCAGCAGATCACCAGTGGACCTATTGCTACGAAAGCCGTACTGTCGGTCATTAAGAAGCTTTCGTTCTTCGAGATATTTCTTGAGCTGAAAATAAATCAGCGTTTCCATAACCTTGGAAAGAAGGGACGTAAGCGCAATTGGTCGGTAGTTAGAGGGGGAAGAAGATACGCCTTTTTTAGGGACAGGCTGGACAAATGCTGTTTTCCATCCACTCGGAAAGAGACCAGTAGAATAGGACAGATGGAAAAGATTACGCAGTGGTTTTGCCAGCGTTGAAGAACACCTCTTCAGAACAATGGGAGGGATACTATCCGGGCCAGCGGATTTGTGTACGTCAAGATCTTTTACAACTCTAGCAACTGAACGAGTGCGAAAGAAGATTTGTCCCATAAAATCGTTTACGTTCTCAAGTATAGGAGGAGTCATAACACTTTCAGGCAGCGTCGAATTAACAGCAAACTGTGCCGCAAGCAAATTGGCTTGGAGGACGAGGTGGTATTTCGTATGTTTTTTACAAATGACCAAAAATTTTTACTACCTTTGGGACATTGTAGTATTTTTTGCCGTAATTTTTGATCATGTAAAAATTTGGTTCGTCGAATATGAACATTACAGGGCTTTATAACAACGGAAGCTTACTTCTCTAACCCCTATAACCTCTTTACAGCTCGAATCAAACCATGCGTTTTCTTTGGGTTTGATAGATTTTATCCTATTCGGGATAAAATTTCTCATTCCACAAAGAATTAAGTTTGTAATCATATCTGCAGTGGAATCTACGTCACCATCGAGGAAGCATAGTGACCAGTTAAGGTTCCTGAAGAATAAATTGAGACCGTCCCAGTTGGCTTTCTCGTCCTGCCAAATGGTTCTCTTAGGAGTTTTTTCTTTAACTGAGTTTTGTTGGCACGAGAAATTTGCAGATATGACACAATGGTCTGATGTGCCAGGAGGTGGTAGTACATTAACAGTATATTTATCGGGGTCAGAGGTAAGGAACAAGTCGAGAGTGTTCGCAGATTGACCTGTAACGTCAGGGATACGAGTTGGCTCATCAACAAGCTGAGTAAGATGGTTTAACTCAGCAAAGATCTCAACATACCTTCCTTCGGGTGTTGTCTGGCCAGAAAAGCGGAGCCAACTTGAATTGTGTACATTGAAATCGCCCGCAATGACGATTTCAGTGTGAGGACTATGGGAAACAATTCTTTGGATGGAGTCGGACAGAGCATCAAATTCATCAGAAGTTAAATTTCTGTCCAGGTTTGGGCTCCTATAAATAAAGCATGTATGGATAATGTGTTTGTTTACCGTGAGTTTCAACCATAGGAAGTTAAAGTTTGTGTTCACACACGCACCATATTGAGGTTGGAGCTGGTAAGCAACATCGTTTCTTACATACACAACAAGGCCATGATGAGCAAAGAATAAAGGCACTAAGTGATACCCATATAGATTAAATTCCGAATAATCGGTATTTTCTCCTATCTGAGTCTCACTCAGTGCCAATATAGCTGGTCTGTTAATTGCAGAATGAAAGTATGCAGCACAAAAGTTCTTTCTTAACCCACGAATGTTGGAATAATCCACCCTAAAATTACCCCTCATTATATAAAATTCAAAAAACTTACCTAAAAACCAAATCAGACGAATATTCTATGTGATTTAACAAAATTAGGGCCCAATTGAGCTTTTCAATACATATTACGACAAGTGTTATGCCTTAGTAATAATACGCACCGATCCACCCCTGGATTCCTAAAGTGATAACAAACAATACATCTAATATTGGTTTAGCTCTCTCGTTGAATCATTATATGAAAGCTTCCCACATAATGCATTCAATGATTAAACTAAAGCAACTGCGAGTGAAAGGGAAGGGAAAGAGGAGGATTTACCACTTGCTGTGTTTTTTTTTTTCTCTTGTTTTTGCACATTGCACCAGCACACAGATTTTTTGCTTGAATTTTTTTTTTTTTTTTTTAATTTGTTTTATGGTGTTGTTCTTTCGCGGCGCGACTATTGCTTGTTTGTGGGTATTGATATGTATGTATATTTTATTTGTTTTATTGTAACATTTTTGGACACTGGATTAAATTTAATATTTTTGTCGCAATTGATTTTTAAAAGTTATAAATTTAGCTATTGAAGGTTGGCGTTTGGGTTAGACATTTTTTTTTTTTTTTAACATAGAGGCAACAGAGATAAAATCGATGGACAGTTATTGCACAAGAAAAAAATTAATAAAAAAAAAAAAAACAAAAAAAAAACTTTCACTAGAACACACGAAGTGTGTCGCTGCAGGAAAACTGCAACATTGAAAAATCACTAAAATCACCCCATTTTGTCTGACATTTTCCTTAATATGTAACTGAGGAAAAAACCATCCACTATAAACTTGTTTGTTATAAAATTTTCTACAAGACCAAATTAGCTTTAAATTCATGCATGTTATATTTGTGTTGCTATCTAACCAGGAATTAAACAAAAATCTTAAAAACTAAGTAATTTTGAAGAAGTCAAATAATAGGTCAAAAATTTTTGAATTCTGCTTAAAATTTGGAATCAAATAGTATAGAGTATCACAAGACAAAATTCGAAAATTCGATCCAAATCGGTCAAATAGTTTTGGCAAGAAACATGATGTTAACTAAGTGCAACAAGCAATGTTTGCATCATTGCTGTATTCAAAGTAGGACACTTAAGTTGGTACTCATTTTTGTACACGTACTTGGAACTTTTAACTATCATAAAATATAGTTATAATATTTATTTTTTCTTAACAACTTATAGCGATTTTAAAAGTTCCGAAATGTTAACGAAATTACATATTTACTTGAAAAGTGAACACTTTTCGGTACTTTTAAAATCGCTATAAAAGTTGCTTAAAAAAAGATATAAATATTATAACTGTATTTTATGATAGTCAAGGGTTTCATGTACATGTACAGTAATGAGTGCCAACTTAAGTGACCTACTTTGACCACAGCAATGATGCAAACATTGCTTGTTGCACTAAGTAAACATCATGTTTCTTGCCAACGCTATTGGACGGATTTAAATCAAGTTTTCGAATTTCGTCTTGTGATACTATAGACTACTTGACTCCAAATTTTTAGCAGAATTGGAGAATGTTTGACCTATTTCTTGAGTGCTTTAAAATTACTTAGTTTTTCAGAATTTGTTTTTTAATTCATGGACAGATAGCAACACAAATAAAACAGACATGAATTTAAAACTAATGTTGTCTTGTAGAAATTTTTATAACAAACAAGTTTATGGTGGTTTTTTCCTAAGTTGCATTTTCCAAAGTTATAAAGGAAAAAATGGGGTGAATTTAGCGTTTTTTTCACTGTTGCATTTTTCCTGCAGCTAGCACAGGTTTTTCGAAGTTGCAAACTTAGCTACAGACTACTCTAACATGCCCCAACAACATATCAAAAATGCAGAACTACATCGCGCTTTGCGAATTTAGCACTTTTTTTTTGTAATTATTGACTGGGATACAGCTCTTGCATGTAGTTGGCCCACCAACTATTGAGTTGAGCAAAACTGTTAATTGCAATCATTTGTACATCGTTTGTCTACGTTTGTACAAGTTTTAGATTCGTTTGTACAGTCACCGTTTTTTTTATATAGCCACTTCAAATAAATTTACGGAGTTTGGCCCACCAACTATAATGCTCAAAAAATCTGGAAATGCAGTTCGATAGATAATCGATTGTCTATGTTTGTCTTTTTTTTTCGTTTGAATACGTCCCAAATTTTTTTGACAACAAAATTTTTTTTAATCAAATTTTATTAAAATTTTAAAACATATGCATTCTTTTGTCTATTTTTTATAATGATTTTTTATCGTATTAATTTTTTTAATTTGCATTTATTTCTATTTTTAATTAATCATATATTAATTATATGGAGCTTGGCCCACCAACTATAACGCCCGAAAAATCTAAAAACGCAGTTCGATAGAAAATCGTTTGTCTATGTTTGTCTTTTTTTTTCGTTTGTATACGTCCCAAATTTTTTTTAACCAAATTTTATTAAAAATTTAAAACATATGCATTCGTTTGTCTCTTTTTGATAATGAATTTTGGTCGCATTAATTTTTTTAATTTGTATTTATTTCTATTTTTAATTAATTATATAAGCTTTTTGGAGCATTTAGTTGGCCCACTAACTGTAACGCTCGAAAAATCTAAAAATGCAGTTCGATAGAAAATCGTTTGTCTATGTTAGTCTTCTTTTTTTTCGTTTGTATACGTGCAAAATTTTTTTGACAAAAAATTTTTTTTTAACCAAATTTTATTAAAATTTTGAACTATATGCATTCGTTTGTCTCTTTTTTATAATGATTTTCCATCGTGTTATTTTTTTTAATTTGTATTTATTTCTATTTTTAATGAATTATTACTTTTTCGGGACATGTAGTTGGCCCACCAACTGCATTCTCCTTTATTTGGGTATCCACAGTTTCAACTTGTATTCGAAATTGCGATATTAAGACTTTATTCTTTTTTTCTATTCTTTTTAAGGAGTGCCCTGCATTTAGGCTGCATTTAAAAAGACTTAAGTTACACCTGGAGTATATTATTTATTCAGTTAAAATAATTAAAAAAAAGCAAACAAAAATAATTCCAATTCTATAGGTACTTGTTCATTAACTTGATCTTTGCCGTCGGCTTAAAGCTTTTAATGAGTTTCTTTTCTGTATGAAATAGAAAGTTATTATTTGTACAAATACCTATACATGCCTTTTATAGATATTGATAGGTAGTAACCAAATTTTTGAGTACCTGCCTAGCTACCTACGAGTTTTGGCTGTTTTTTCAGCGAATGGCTCAGGGGGGTTTACTTAAAATAAATCAAAATTATTTTAACTCGAACATAATCATGAAATGTGTATTTCCTGTAGTTCCAAAAACCCATTTTTAATAAAAATTCAGCATGCCTGAATAAAAAAAATACCTGCATGTGTTTTACTCGTGTCAGAAGCAAATACATTTTTGTCTCAAAAACCTTCTTTTACAAAGAAAAAACCTATACGCCTTTAAAAAAAAATACCTCAACCGAATATTAAATAGCTACCCAGCTCATTTCAGAAATTGTTTATAGGTACCTATGTAGTTTTAGAAAACTAAACTGCACTCATCGTCATCCTCATCTCATCGCAGATCGCACTCAGTGTTGTTATGTTGGCAAACATAGACAAACGATTTTCTATCGAACTGCGATTTTAGATTTTTCGAGCGTTACAGTTAGTGGGCCAACTACATGCTCCAAAAAGCTTATTTAATTAAAAATAGAAATAAATACAAATTAAAAAAATTAATACGGTCAAAAATCATTATAAAAAAGAGACAAACGAATGCATATGTTTTAAAATTTTAATAAAATTTGGTTAAACAAAAAAAAAATAAATTTGGTTAAAAAACATTTTTTGTCAAAAAAATTTGAGAAGTATCCAAACGAAAAAAAAAGACAAATACAGACAAACGATTTTCTATCGAACTGCGTTTTTAGATTTTTCGGGCGTTATAGTTGGTGGGCCAACTACATGCTCCATATAATTAAAAATAGAAATACATAAATGCAAATTAAAAAAATTAATACGATAAAAAATCATTATAAAAAATAGACAAACGAATGCATATGTTTTAAAATTTTAATAAAATTTGGTTGAAAAAAATTTAGCTGTCAAACAAATTTGGGACGTATACAAATGAAGAAAAAAAAGAGAAACATAGACAAACGATTTTCTATCGAACTGCGTTTTTAGATTTTTCGAGCGTTACAGTTAGTGGGCCAACTACATGCTCCAAAAAGCTTATATAATTAATTAAAAATAGAAATAAATACAAATTAAAAAAATTGATACGGTCAAAAATCATAATAAAAAAGAGACAAACGAATGCATATGTTTTAAAATTTTAATAAAATTCGGTTGAAAAAAATTTAGTTGTCAAACAAATTTGGGACGTATACAAATGAAGAAAAAAAAGACAAACATAGACAAACGATTTTCTATCGAACTGCGTTTTTAGATTTTTCGAGCGTTATAGTTGGTGGGCCAACTACATGTCCCAAAAAAATAATAATTAATTAAAAATAGAAATAAATACAAATTAAAAAAAATAACACGATGAAAAATCATTATAAAAAAGAGACAAACGAATGCATATGTTTTAAAGTTTTAATAAAATTTGGTTAAAAATTTTTTTTTTGTCAAAAAAATTTGGGATGTATACAAACGAAAAAAAAAAAAGACAAACATAGACAAACGATTTTCTATCGAACTGCGTTTTTACATTTTTCGAGCGTTATAGTTGGTGGGCCAACTACATGTCCCAAAAAAGTAATAATTAATTAAAAATAGAAATATATACAAATTAAAAAAAATAACACGATGAAAAATCATTATAAAAAAGAGACAAACGAATGCATATGTTTTAAAATTTTAATAAAATTTGGTTAAAAAAAATTTTTTTGTCAAAAAAATTTGGGACGTATACAAACGAAAAAAAAAGACAAACATAGACAAACGATTATCTATCGAACTGCGTTTCCAGATTTTTCGAGCGTTATAGTTGGTGGGCTAAACTCCGTAAATTTATTTGAAGTGGCTATATAAAAAAAACGGTGACTGTACCAACGAATCTAAAACTTGTACAAACGTAGACAAACGATGTACAAGCGATTGCAATTAACAGTTTTGCTCAACTCAATAGTTGGTGGGCCAACTACATGCAAGCGGATACACCCTTGTTACTTTTTATAAAATTTGAAAATGAAAATCATAAAAAAATAAAATAAAAATGTTCACTTCTAAATTTGATTAAATCTCTTGAATATCGCCATCCATGTCTTCAGGAATATCATCTTCTTCTATGTGCAAGCCATCTAATGATGAATTTGAAGATTATTTCAGTTATGAACTATCACCGTATCCAACAGCAGACTTATATGAGTTTTTAACACCCGTTGAAAATAATTGTATCGATAATATTCATCACATTATTGGTGGCGGATATTTAGTGCACACTCATGAAACATTTGCAGGTATACATAACTACAAAATTCATAATTCATTTGCAAAGATTTTTTACGGTTATTCAAGTGATGTAAATATTGGTACAAAAAGTGCAGAAAGGTTACGCCGCGCCGGGCCAAACATGTTGGCCCAGGAGTAAATATTAAAGAGGAATTGAAAGCACTTTCCAAACCCGACCAATTTTTGTCAAATGAGATCAATAAAAAAATGTTATTACATACTTGATGCAAAAATTCTTGGTCGAACTGCGTTTTTAGATTTTTCGATCGTTATAGTTGGTGGGCCAACTACATGTCCCAAAAAAGTAATAATTAATTAAAAATAGATATATATACAAATTAAAAAAAATAACACAATGAAAAATCATTATAAAATAGAGACAAACGAATGCATATGTTTTAAAATTTTAATAAAATTTGGTTAAAAAAAATTTTTTTGTCAACAAAATTTGGGACGTATACAAACGAAAAAAAAAAAGACAAACATAGACAAACGATTATCTATCGAACTGCGTTTCCAGATTTTTCGAGCGTTATAGTTGGTGGGCCAAACTCCGTAAATTTATTTGAAGTGGCTATATAAAAAAAACGGTGACTGTACCAACGAATCTAATTCTTGTACAAACGTAGACAAACGTAGACAAACGATGTACAAACGATTGCAATTAACAGTTTTGCTCAAGTCAATAGTTGGTGGGCCAACTACATGCAAGCGGATACAGCCTTGTTACTTTTTATAAAATTTGAAAATGAAAATCATAAAAAAATAAAATAAAAATGTTCACTTCTAAATTTTATTAAATCTCTTGAATATCGCCATCCATGTCTTCAGGAATATCATCTTCTTCTATGTGCAAGCCATCTAATGATGAATTTGAAGATTATTTCAGTTATGAACTATCACCGTATCCAACAGCAGACTTATATGAGTTTTTAACACCCGTTGAAAATAATTGTATCGATAATATTCATCACATTATTGGTGGCGGATATTTAGTGCACACTCATGAAACATTTGCAGATATACATGACTACAAAATTCATAATTGATTTGCAAAAATTTTTTACGGTTATTCAAGTGATGTAATTATTGGTACAAAAAGTGCAGAAAGGTTACGCCGCGCCTGGCCAAACATGTTGGCCCAGGAGTAAATATTAAAGAGGAATTGAAAGCACTTTCCAAACCCGACCAATTTTTGTCAAATGAGATCAGTAAAAAAATGTTATTACATACTTGATGCAAAAATTCTTGGTCGCCAATTTAGAAACGAAACAAGCCCACGAAGTTGCCGATGTACCCATTTCTGAATGTGCAAAAGAAAAAGTCAAATAGTGTGGTGGTAGGTTTTTTTTTTATATTCAGCGCGCACAAAAGGGGTTATGATATGAATACCCTTAAAATGTTTTTAGCACAGCACGAGCGATTAGGTAAGTTAAAAGGAGATACCGATGCACATTGGTTTTTAATGTTTGCATATTGAAATGTGGGGGGAAAGTTGGGCAGGATAAAGCATTCCACATTCGTGTGGTGCGACTGAAGAAAGAATCTCTGTATTTTACAGTACGTCCGAAGTTGGGCTCAAGGGTAAACTGTTTAAGGGGAGGAATGGAACTGGCTATTTTACAAGAACACCCACTATAAAAAAAGCGATAAAATAGAGAAAGACATGAAACATTACGGCGGTGTTCGAGAGTTGTAATTGTTCCCGTTATAGATCTTTCGCCTATCATTTTGAAAGCTCTCTTTTGTATTCGATCCAATAAACTTAAGTGAGTTCTTGGAGCTCCTGCCCAAACATGAGAATTGTACTAAAGCTTTGGACGAATAAATGCTTTGTAGATCATAGCCAGATCAGAAGGGGAGAAAAATTTCATGCATCTACGGAGAAAACCTAAACATTTAGCAGCGTTTTTGGGGACGTCAAATATGTGGTCATTCCACAAAAGGTGGTCCGTGACATACATACCGAGAACTGTTCGGTTTCCTTGATGCAAGTCCCGTCGATGGATAGCGGCATCGGGGGTGGGTTTCGCTTTAACGACAGGAGACAGCATTTCTGAAGCATTAAATTCTACGTGGTTTTTGATTCCCCATCGCACAATGCTGTCGAGATCAGAATTTAATGAGCTTATCATACGCTGCCGTTCAAGTTCCACATCTGAAGGACATGGATGTCAATCTGAAAACGAATATGAGAAGCTGAGGGTACTGTCATCAGCGAAACAGTTTAATGGATTAGAAGTTTCAGACAAAAGATCATTTATAAAAATAAGGAAGAGAGTCGGAGACAAAACGGAGCCCTGGGGCACACCAGCATTTATTTTGTGGATTTCAGACTTGAAACCGTCCAAAACAACTTGTATTTAACGGTCTGAAAGGTAATTTCTAATCCAACGAAGAAAAGATTCATCGAAACCAAATGCGCGCATTTTCGATAAGAGAGCTTGGTGCTAAACTCTATCAAACGCTTTTGAAATATCAAGTGCAATAATCTTACTTTCTTCAAAACGATGTAAAAATTTGTTCCACTGTTCGGTGAGATATACCATCAGATCACCAGTGGACCTATTGCTACGAAAGCCTTACTGTCGGTCATTAAGAAGCTTTCGTTCCTCGAGATATTTCTTGAGCTGGAAATTAATCAGCGTTTTCATGACCTTGGAAAGAAGGGACGTAAATGCAATTGGTCGATAGTTTGAGGGTGAAGAAGATACGCCTTTTTTAGGGACAGGCTGGACAAATGCTGTTTTCCATCCAGTCGGAAAGAGACCAGTAGAATAGGACAGATGGAAAAGCATACGCAGTCGTTTTGCCAGCGTTGAAGAACACCTCTTCAGAACAATGGGAGGAATACTATCCGGGCAAGCGGATTTGTGCACATCGAGATCTTTCAGAACTCTAGCAACTGCACGAGTGCGAAAGAAGATTTGTCCCATAAAATGATTTACGCTCTCAAGTACAGGAGGGGTCATAACACTTTCTGGCAGCGTCGAATTAACAGTAAACTGTGCTGCAAGCAAATTGGCTTTATCTTGCGAGCTGACAAAAGGAGTATCGTTGAAGACGAGCGTTGGAACCGAGGACGAGATGGTATGTTTTTTACAAATGACCAAAAATTTGTACTACCTTTGGGACATTGCAGTATTTTTTGCCGTAATTTTTGATCATGTAAAAATTTGGTTCTTCGAATATGAACGTTACAGGTTTTTCTAGCTTGTTGAAACTTTTTTAGGTTTTCCTCAGTAGGGTTGGCTTTATAACATCGGAAGCTTACTTCTCTAGCCCTAATAATCTTTTAACAGCTCGAATCAAACCATGAGTTTTATTTGGGTTTGATAGATTTCACCCTATTCGGGATAAAATTTCTCATTCCACACAGAATCAAGTTTGTTATCAAATCTGCACTGGCGTCTACGTCACTATCGAGGCAGCATAGTGACCAGTTCAAGCTCTTGAAGAAATTATTGAGACCGTTCCAGTTGGCTTTCTCGTATTGCAAAACCTCCGAAACCGAGTCAGGTGGTTTAACTCAGCAAAAATCTCGACATACCTTCCTTCGAGTGTTCTCTGACCAGAATAGCGTAGCCACGAAGAATTGTGTACATTGAAATCGCCCGTAACAACGATTTCACTGTGCAGATAGTAGGAAACAATTCTCTGGATTGAGTCGGATAGCCCATCGAATTCGTTAAAAGCCGAATTACCATTCAAACTTGGGCTGCGATAAATGAAACATGTATGAATGATGTGCTTATTGACGGTGAATTTTAACCACATGTAGTTAAAGTTTGTATTTAAAAAAGGGCCATATTGTGGTTGAAGCTGATAAGCCACATCATTACGTACATATATTGCGGGACCATGGTGTAAGAAAAATAAAGGCAGTAAGCTATAACCATGTAGGCTGAATTCGGAGTAGTCAGAATTTTCACCTACCTGGGTTTCACTAAGTGCCAATACTGCTGGCCTGTTTTTTACAGTATGTACGTACACTGCACAGAAATTCTTTATCAGTCCCCTAATGTTGCTGATATCGACCCTAAACTCACCCACCATTACGAACAA
Organism: Melangyna quadrimaculata; assembly: GCA_949320155.1. Taxonomy (NCBI): domain Eukaryota; kingdom Metazoa; phylum Arthropoda; class Insecta; order Diptera; family Syrphidae; genus Melangyna; species Melangyna quadrimaculata. The sequence goes on along the minus strand of OX439483.1, from coordinate 341,353,297 downwards.
ACAAACATAAAAAAACAAATCAGACAGTTATCTATGCTGATATTGAGTTTGGGCCCCAATAAAACTTCACAATACAAAATAATATTAGTGTTATGCCTTAAAGGCCTTCCACACAAGCCCACAATGTATTAATACATGTCAAAAAAGTGGGAAAGAAATCATATAGAATAGTGTGGAAACAAAATATGACAGCCCAGCCTACACAAACGGACATTCTATCCCACATGATTTGACATGTGTTAATACATAAAGAATTTTAGGAATGTTTCTAAAACTTCCCACATTCTTTATTCCCACATTTTTTTTGTTAGGTTAAAGCAAACAAATTTCGTTGCCATGGCAGATGCATCAAGCAAACTCCTTGGCAACTGCTTTCCATTCCGTAGAAGTCTTAGGCACCTTTGAGCAAATAAAAATCATAAAAATACAAAATACTGATATACTGATATATATATAAATAAATTGGGCGGCGGCGCAACGGCTCGTGAAGAACGAGGGCCTAAGTGTCTAACAACTCGCAACCATTTCTGTGTGCGAGTGTCGACAGGAATGGAAGGGACCTACAATCTTATGCCGAATCCGAACGGCTAGACCAGAAGCACTTCTTCATGACAAGTGATACTCTTGGAGGATTTTTCCATTCCTCGCAAGAGGCAGTAGCCCTGAAAAAAACTTTTTAGTTTTTTTGAAACTTAATACCTTATGAGACTAAAAATAATCGCTAATATTGAGTTTTTTTGCTCAAAATATTTATTATCTTATTTTTCTCACTCAGTTTATAAATTTATATTACTAATAGGAATATCTGGGGAGAGTACGATAACTTAGGCGCCAAGAACTAATACTAATCAATACAAGCATTTTTTAATATTGAAGGGGGGGGTCTATCTCCCCCCCTTTGGGCGGGAGGGGCAATTTTCTAAAAAGGTAATAAAAATGAAAAAAAAAATATTTAAAAATAACGGTAATACTTACAATAAAGTTTTATATCTTGTTCCAAAGCCAACACTTTTTGCTATTAGCTGGTTTTTTAAAAAAAGTGAAAACTAAATGATTTTATATCTTCTAGTTTTTGAGAAAATTAAAAATTACCAAACCTACTTTTTATTTGATTTTTAGTTTTTAATTATTTTTCCTTGTGCATTATGAAAAAATTACTTAGTTCTTTTTATAATAGGTATAGTACAGTAAGTTATGTAAAGTTTTTTCGTTGGTCGAAACTAAATCCTCAAATGATCAAAAAATGGGAAAAATTCCTAAGTTAAGGATAAAGCAGTCGATGTTTAGCCGCCATTGTTTAAAAAATTGTTTTTGCATGCACATTATGTGTAATGTACATGCAAAAAAATAACAGGAAAAATTGTAAAGCTTGTGCGGTTTTTTTTTCTGTGATCTATTATGTACAGACAGTCCGTAACACTTGAATGGTCTCACACAAGATTTAAACTGTGTTCTGTACATTTTAAGTTTTAATATTTTGAAAATTTGCTAGTTATTCAAATTGCACGAGGAATGTGATTGCTTGGAGGGTTTTTTATGAAAAATTTGTAATCCATAAGAAACTGTGCATATACCCAAACTTCCACCCAACCCAAATCCTATACTGGGCCAAGCAGGGGGTTGCAGGGGGCAGCATGCTACCCTTCCCTATCATACTGTTTATGCACTAGCACAACGAAAATACAGACAAATTGGAAAAATTAATACAGCGCTGTCTAAAAAAGTAAGACCAAGTAAATTTACTGAAACTAAAAGAATTATAAAAACGTAGGTTTGGTAATTTTCAATTTTCTCAAAAACCAGATGATATAAAATCATCTAGTTTCCGTTTTTTAATGAAGAATTAATTAGAGAAACGAATTCCAGACAAAAAAATAATATATAGTTTTACTGTTTTGAAAAATTACACTTAAAACTTTTTTTTTATGATTTTTTTTCCCAAATTTTGAGCTTAAAGCCCGTTTTTTCGAAACTAGGCATAGATTTGACTTGATTTAAAAACTTGCTAATAGTAAAAAGTTTTGGCTTTAAAAAAAGGTACAGAACTTAATTGTTGGTATTACCGTTATTTTTTTAATTTTTCTTTTTTAATTTTAAGTACCTTTTTTATAATATTGACCCTCCGGCCCAAACGGGGGGAGTTAGACCCCCCCTCCCATAGTAAAAAATGCTTATATTGGGCTGTTATACGAAAAACCGGTATTATTTCCTGGCGCCTAAGTTATCGTACTCGTGCCGAATATCTTAATCCCACAAAAAAAGAATCATTAAAAAATATTCAGATTTTAGTGTGAACGGATCGCTTAAAAACCACCCATATTTTTATAAATTTTTTCTAATTTCAACTTTGGCGATAAAATCCAGGCTTACATATATTTTATTTAAAAAACCGTTATCATGTTTTGTTCTTACAACTAATTGACTATAAGAAACGAATAGTGAATCATAAAAATTGACACTTTCGTAGAATTGAATTTTTTCCATGTTTGCTCCACTGTGCGCCGCCCCGCGCCGCGCCGAACCAAACATGTTGGCCCAGGAGTAAATATTAAAGACGAACTGAAAGCACTTTCCAAACCCGACCAATTTTTGTCAAATGAAATCAATAAAAAAATGTCATTACATACTTGATGCAAAAATTCTTGTTCGCCAATACAGAAACGAAACAAGCCCACGAAGATGCCGATGTACCCATTTCTGAATGTGCAAAAGAAAAGGCATCCCAGTCAAATAGTGTGGTGGTAGTTGGCCAAGTTATTGATCTTCTTATAATCTTGTCATTGCTACTAGAGCAATTTTAGTCCAATTAAATTAGCAAAAATATCTACAAATATTCGGGAGGAGAATTTAATTGTTTTATTATAAAGAGTACCTCTTGGGGATTCTAAAACCACAATTTTCCAATAAGAAAACCCTCTGCGTCGTCCGCCATTTTGAAAAAATCTGACCAGTAGAATTGAATATGATATGATGAAAAATTTTAAATTTCAAAAAACAAATTAAACACAATTATAGGTATAATCTTTCTCTACAAATATGTTACTGATTTTATATTTGTTAATCTAACGGGGAACAAGTAGGAGCAATTTAATAAAATCAATCGACACTCTATTATATAGTATTAGAAATTTGTCGTGCTATAAATTGAAAGTTTTTTGACTTACATGAAATCTATATTAACAGAAATATAGGAAATTTAATGTTCTATAAAAAGTATATAGAGTGATTTTTGGTTCCGATGGACACCGGGTGAGATAAACTTGAAAACCCATTTTTAAAATCGAAAATTTGCTGGTTTTTGTACAAAAAAATTTTATAGGAAGGAGCTATCAAAAAAAAAAATTAAGACAAAAAGTGTAGAGAACATGTCAACCTACAAAAGTAAACAAAAATAACTACTCTACGACAAATCGCGGTTGAGAAAATTGAGTAAACACTATTAAACACCTTTTTCAAAATGGCGGACGACGCAGTGTTTTTTTCTTGTTTGTATGATCGAAATAGTTTTAATTTTCCGCAACAAGAAATATATCTTGGAATTATGCATGCTTTTAGCGGATGCGATTACACGTCCAGATTTTTTAATATAGGGAAAAAATATTTATGAAATCTGTTACTTAAAATATGATATCATTGAAGTCGTGTATGGAAACGTTTTTAACTGAAGATGCTAATGAAGAAGAGATGTGGCTAAAACAGATGTCCAGCCAGTCTGCGCGCATCTATGCACGCAGAGCTGCACCCTAAACACATGTGCATAGATTCTGACATTCATGATGCACAGTTATGTCAAACAAATACATGAAAGCACAGCGTTGCCGATGTGATACAATAGGGTTGGAACGAGGTTTTCTCACTGATCTCTATAATACACTGGATTCCCTATACGTATAACAGTTTTTTTTTTAAGCAAATTGAATCTGACAATTGTATCCTTGCACACTTTTGTCTCTTTTTTTACCGAAGGAAAGAAAGAGATAGTTTTTTATCATCACAAAAAAAATCGTGCATTGATATCAGCTGTTTGTTTGACAGCACTGGTTTGGTTTGTTTGTAGTACAAACGCAAACGAAAACAAAACATAAATAAAATTGTTTAATTTGCTATTGTTTTCCATTAATTTTAATAAGTGTTCATTAAAAATTGTAATATTTCTCTCAAACTTAAATACATGTTGTCAGTCATATAGGAGCTTTTGATATAGTAAGACGTCAAGTTAAGCTATCTTTATCTCTGATCGTGATTTATTTTGTCAATATTAATAAACGTGCAAGATCTCCTGGTTCCGAGGACAACCTAGTGTCCTCGGACAGTAAATTTCGGAAAACGAAAATAATGAATGTAAATAAAAGGGACTCCAGAGGAAACTACTGGAGTCCTTTACAATGTTTGCCGGATAGTGACACCGATAATGATGGTGAAGTTGAAAAAATGCACGATTCTACATCGCCAAACAATCCCACGAAAAGAGTGCAAATTCCTCCCATAAAACTTTTGCAAAAAACTTGTGAATATGTATATACATTGATGCAATCCATCAATCTTTCCGATTATTCGATTAAAAAAATGTCGATTGGCATAAAAATAATGTGTGAATCATTTATATTATATAACTTAGATCTTGAAAAATTAAAAACAGATAATTGTGAATACTTTACTCATGCTCTCAAAAGTGAAAAAGCTTTTAAAGTAATATTGTATGGCTTAAGTGAAAAAAACACTACTGTGCTAAAAGATGAACTTATCAAACTTGGACTTTTATGCAAAGAGGTTAAAATGATAACAAAGAAATATGAACAATACACTGATACGTTTTACATCATATCTCTTGAAAGTGGTTCAATCAAATTGTTTCAACTAAAGAAAAATTATCGCTCGATATTTCATACACAAATTAATTGGGCATATCAACGAAAACAAAAAAATAGGTTGACCCAATGTAGAAACTCTCAATTGTTTCGCCACGGCGAGAGTAATTGTCATGTAAGAACATATTGTTCAATATGCGCGGCATCTCATAAGACAGAAAAGTGCGATAATACTAATGCACATAAATGTGCAAACTGCAGCGAAAAGCACAAATCTTCTGACAGCACATGCGCAATCAGAAAGAGGTATATTGAAATGCGAGAAAAGCTTTCAAATAAAGCAAGTCATCGTTATCAAGCTCAGCCAAAGATCACTAATCCCGTCAACATGCAGAAGCTCAACTCATCTTACCTGTCAATGGACGATTTTCCTGCTTCACCCCAACGTATGCATGGAAGACAAGTGCAAAACAACAACATTCCGAGACCAAGTACACGGGCAAATATAACACCTGTGGTGAATACACATCCACAGCCCAGTGTAAACAAACCAAGTTCAACTTCGTGTGGTGAGTTATTTTCAATGGAAGAACTAAATACACTTGTAATGGAGATGATTTCCAAATTAAGCTTATGTAAAGCAAAACAAGACCAATTTCAAGCTATCGCACAGTTAGCAACTAAGTTTCTATATTCTAATGTCAAGTAAAATGTTAGTTACAAATAATATGCTTGATTATCATTTAAATATTATAACATGGAATGCCAAAGGCATTCGTAACAAAACAATCGAATTTCTGAATTTTTTAAGCTTTTTTTTAGCTTTTGTAACAGAAACATGTTTAAATTCAAATATATCTATTACGACTCCAAATTATAAATGCCATCGCGTAGATCGAATTGATCAAATAGGTGGAGGTGTAGCAATTTTGGTGAGAAAATCAATCCAGCATTCGCTTTTGCCCGTTGTTAGGACTCGTTACATTGAGAATGTTGGTGTAGAGATACGGTTAAGGAATCATTCGACTTTAAAAATGTTTTGTGTTTATTTTCCAGGTAAAAACTCTTCTGAAGAAAAGAGAATGCATTTTAAAAGTGATCTGCGAAAATTTATTATTAGAAACGAAAACTATTTAATTGGAGGAGACCTTAATTGTAGGCATCGAGATTGGGGATGTTTACGTGCGAATTCATGGGGTAATTTTCTTGCTAGTATGTCTTGCTTGTTTCCGTATTCCATGTTGTTTCCGTTTAGTCCGACTTATTTTCCGTCTGGGTCAAGAGGGTCCCCCTCCGTCCTGGATTTGTTTTTAACGAATATCCCTTCACTTTTCAGCCAGCCTAAGACTATTAATGACTTAAGTTCCGATTATATACCAGTTTATTGTAAAATGAACGAATCGGCAGAACACCGCGAAAATTACTTCTTGGATTTAAAAAATGCAAATTGGCGTCGTTTTAGATCAGAAATTAGGTCTAAACTTAGAACAATTTCTACTGACTTGGATGGAGTGAGTTCAAAAGAAGATGTCGATCTTCATGTCGATGTTTTCTCAAACCAAATTCAAGATTCAGTACAGTCGAGTGTCCCAAAAAAAATTAAAAAGCCTTTTATTATTAAATTGCCCGAGTATATACTCGAATACATAAGAATAAGGTATTCTATTAAGAGGCAGTGGCAACGCTACCGCCTACCGGAATACCGTATAGAAGTTAAATTTTACAACAAAAAGATTGCAGACGAAATAAGTAAGTTCCGGAACAGAAATTGGAATGAAAAACTTAGAAAGCTAGAAAAAAATGCGAAACCTTTTTGGAATATTGCCAAAATTATTAAAAACAAAAATAAACAAATACCTCATCTTGAAAATGGTACAGAAACCGTTTACCAGGACTCAAGTAAAGCTAATGTTTTTGCATCAACTTTTCTTAAAAACCACACCGTTTCAGAACACCTTAGTGATGACTCCACTAAAATTCTTGTAAGTGAAACGTTGAACACAGTTAACTCTCAAAACATTGAAACTCCTAGGGATCAGTTTATAACTAGACGGGATGTGAAAGATATTGTTTCCAACTTAAAAACAAGAAAGTCAGATGGACTTGATAATATTAAAAATATTTATATAAAAATCTTCCAAAGGCCGGGATTGAGTTTATTGCCTTTTTGATAAATGCTTGTCTCAAAACGCAGTATTTTCCAATAAGTTGGAAAAAGGCTAAAGTAATACCGATCCCAAAACCTGGAAAGCCTTCAAAACTCCCTACCAGTTATCGTCCAATAAGTTTACTTAGCTGTATTAGTAAAATATTAGAAAAAGTTCTTAAACGTAAAATATTACGAATCATTGATGAGCTCAATATTTTTCCAAATGAGCAATTTGGATTCAGAATGCATCACAGCACTTCCCACCAAGTTTTAAGAGTCTGTGAACATATAAGAAAAAATCGTTCTCTTGGTAGATCGACTGGGCTAATTCTTCTCGATATAGAAAAAGCATTTGAATCAGTATGGCATGATGGGATTGTGCACAAGATGGTATGTTTTGGATTTCCAATATATCTGGTAAAAATAATTCAAAGTTTTTTGTCAAACCGTAGTTTTAGTGTATTTGTTAATAATAGTCCATCAAATTGTTATCATGTAAAACAAGGTGTGCCACAAGGATCAGTACTGGGACCCTTTTTATACAACATTTATACATCTGATATTCCCAGGTTACCGGAATGTCAAATAGCGATATTCGCGGATGATACTGGCATCTTTTCATCGCATGAATTTAGTCTCAACATTGAGACAAATTTAAAAAATGCAATCGAACTGATGACTCAGTATTATACAATGTGGAAAATAAAGTTAAATGCTGACAAATTACAAGCCATCTTTTTTAGTAGAAAAAGAAAATCTTGTTATCTTCCGATTAACCAGCTTAATGTTATTGGTGTAAACGTTAAATGGAACTTAAGTGGAATTTATCTAGACCAAAGACTGACCTTTAAGGAAAACGTTACAAAAACTCTCCAAAAACTAAGCATAGCTATAAATATACTCTACCCTTTTATTAAAAGGAAGTCACACCTTAGCAATGAAAATAAAATGATAATCCAAAAAGTAGTTTTTCAGGCAATCCTGTTATATGGGTGCCAGGTTTGGGGAAATTGTGCAAAATGTCACCTTAAAAAATTGCAAGTATCGCAGAACAAACTACTCAAAATGATGCTCAACCTTCCTCGATATCATTCCACCTCAAATTTACACGAAAAGGCAAATGTTGAATTGATTTCTGTAAGAATAAATAAACTAAACAACTCTTTTGCACAAAATTGCGTAACGTCTGATAATCCTTTAATTAATCAATTGTTTTCTTAACCATTTTTCTGATGTTATCTTATGTATTTAATTGTTTATTTATTATTAATTTATTGACTTATCTGTTTTGTGTATATTCATTATTAACTTATTTATTTTTTGTGTACATATATATCTATTTATTTATTAACCTTGTTATTTATTTATTAAATTATTTATTTATAAATCTATATATTTATCTATCAATTATTTACTTTTTTTATTTATATATATATATTTATTATTTATTTATTTATTTATGTATTTATTTATTTATTTATTTATTTATTTATTATTAATTATTCATTATTCATTATTAATTATTTATTATTTATTATTTATTATTTATTTATTTATATTTATATATTTATATTTATTTATTTATTTATTTATATTTATATTTATTTAATTATTTAATTATTTATTATCTAATTTTAACTTTATTAATTATTTCTTGGCTTATAAATCTATTCATACTAATTCACTACTAATATACAAAAATACATATATTTATTAATTCTTTTTCACTAACTCAAATATTGTACTAACTTTAATTTACTTCATAGCTTTAAATAGTTTTGAAATATTATTTTTATTCGAGTCAAAATGTACCTGCCCTTTTAATTTTTTATTGAAGGTTTTTGTTGTATTTTCCTTCAAATAATTCTGTATCTAAACAATATATTAATTCAATACAAAATTATATAATTATTCAGGAGAAAGATATTAAAAATGTATAGTATATCAAATCTCTGTATGTAAACTGTGCGGTAGCTTACCAAATGTAAATCTAAATACGAAAGTAAAAATCTATCTATCTATCTAAATACATGTTGAAGAAATTCAGTTTAAGAATTGTTTCTGCGTATTTAACAGATAAAATATATACCGAGCGCTCGTTTTCCGTAGTACGCGTCTTATAAAATGTTATAAGATTAAAATTGTTCATTAAATTAAAAGTATCTCGAAATATTGCATGCGTGTGTTTACAAACTGAAACTATCTTAGCCAGTCTTGTTCATGAAAGATTTTCCAAAACTTGTTGAAGGTGTTAAGCGTTTGGCAACAAAAAAAAACGGATCCTTTGGTACAATGTATCATTGAAGAATCTGCAGAACACATCATTTTGGGATGGTCTCTCAGAAGATATTGACAAGGGTGATTTGATTTCAAAGGACGATTCCAAGATTCATTAATTCTGTTTCAGGACTCGAGTGACAAGCGATCTTGGCGTCGCGATATCTTTATTTAAACTAAAATTATGAATTTCAAAAACCACAGACATTTGATAAATCCTATTTATTTTGCAACATCAACAGACGCAGTACTTGCACTGCTGGTTGATGGATACGAATACTGTTCTCTTCGCAGATATGGAATATTCTTCCCCAGCAATTTGGGTGCCTTCAGTTGCAGAGTCATGGAATTCATATCTCTTGCGATTAATGTTAAGCCAACCTGTTCTGTCCATTTCACCAGAGCAATCTCACCATGTAAGGATAATGGGACACTATCACTGATGATCTCTATAATGTTTTGTGTTTTATATCGAAGAAAACTATGAAAAAATCAATTAAAATCTTTATTTTTATGATCTATTATAAATAACTTTCTTACTCACTCGCGAAAAACATCAGCAAATAAAAAAATGTAAACAAAAACCACCATTTTAATACAATTTAAACTGTTATAAACTAAAAAAAAAAAATTGACAACTGTCAACAGTTGTATCCTTTGCACTGTTATAATTTTCCTTCAATTTGCTTCAAGATTTTTATATGAATCCACTATCCAGTGTATTATAGAGATCAGTGGGTTTTCTTCGTTGGACGATAGCAGGATGGCAACGCCGGTTTCATGGATTCTTTAAAAAAAATCACCAACACAAACAATTTTTTGAATGAATGGGAGGTGATGTCAATATGAGTAGTGCCAAACAGTGTTACCTCTGAGATTTTTTAAAAAGTCGCAAAAAAGGTCGCATTTACAAAAAAAAGGTCGCAAAATAAAAATTATTTGAAAAAAGTCGAAAAAAGTTTTGTTTTTGCACTGCCGATCACTGGGCATATTACAAAAATTAAAAAAAAAAAAATTGTTTGTGATTTAATTTTCATACTAAGTTTTGAATCTAGAGTTTGTGAAGGCTACATCTTAAAAGATAAATCACAATAATTGTTTTGAAATGGTTTCTCTATACTTCTTATTCAAATTATTTTCAGGAGCCCATTCGCTTATATCACAGTCACATTCAACGTTTTTTTTTGGAAGCCAACCTATTTTCACAAGTTTCTCTTTGCAAGGGGTTCGTTGATTTATTTTTCATAAGGGTTAGCTGCGAAAAAAGTCGCCCTACACAAGATCGATTGTACGGTAGTCGCGTTCAGGAAACTTTTTGTTAAATTTTTTAGAACAAAAAAAAAGTCGCATATTTAAAAAGGTCGCAATTTTAAAAAGGTTGTCGCATGCGGTGCACAGCGATGAAAAGGTCGCAAAAAAGCGTCTAAAGTCGCATAAAGGTAACGCTGATGCCAAACACCAATTATTTAAGATTTTTTTCTTTGCTGTTGTGGCTGCAATGATGCTGCTAGCAAATTTAGAAGTAGAGCCATCGTGCAGCGCTGCGCTGCATGCAGCTCTTGAGTGAATCTGCTCCCATAAGAACCTGTGTAAATTATTTTCGCTGCACATCTGTTTAGCCCAATAGGTTCTGCATCTGAACTTCTTGCAGCATCTTTGTATGAGTAACTTTTCATTGCCCAATTACCACCAACGCGTGATGCCATTACACAGCACGACTTAAGGACTTATTTCCAAGTGGGGGTGGAAAGCATCTTAATATGGATTGGTAAAACAATGAATCAGCCTCCTGAACCAGATGTTTTGCTGAAAAAAAAATTGCATGCGGATGAAAAACGGGTTGTCATGGAAGCTGTTGGTGTAAAAAATTGGGACTTACGTGTTCTATGGTTTGTAAGATATGCATGGGTGAAAACTGCGACAATTCGCAAGAAACGCCATAAGATGATATTCTTGAAGACATGGATAGCGATATTCAAGAGATTTAATCAAATCTAGAATTGATCATTTTTATTTAATTTTTTTATGATTTTCATTTTCACACAAGGCTGTAATAATAATCAACTATAATTGATAAATAAACTTATTATTCTTATTTTATTAAATAAAATTAAGTTTTGTTGCAAAAAATAAAAATTAAAGTAATGTCAAAGTAAACGCAATAAAAATCAAATCAGTTAATTTTTTCTGAAAATTTTTTTTCAATACGCTATTTTAAAGGAAATTGTATAATCTTTCTCTATCGAAAAAAAAGGCAAATAAGTAAAATGAACCAAAACAATCATTTTATTTCCATTTTTTTGCAATTTAGTTTTTTTATTTTAGCACTTTAAACATTTATTTAAAGTTTTTTGAATAGGTTTATTTGAAATTTAGCTTTTTTTCGAGTTATATGCAAAAAACGAAAAGGGTTATATTTACCCCCTTCGAAATTGCACCCTCTCATTTAATTGCACTCCGCGGTTTTCTCATCTTCAATAACCTATACAATGAATTTTACAATAAAAACACGCAACGTCTTAGATCCTTATTTTGCCCTGATTTTTAGGACATAATCAGTAGCCTATAGCCTCGGTTCCCAAACTATGTTCTGCGGAACACTGGGGTTCCGTGAAAGAGTTTTTAGGATTCCGCAACTTTCTCGAAGAACCTACTACCAGTAAAATCACAAAAATATTTACCGTGAAACAGGGTGACTTTGGCTGATTTTCAAATTAAAATATGAATAACTTTTGCCTAGATATTTTTACACAGTAAATATGTTTTGCACAAGTATCGTTAACTTTAGACAAATCAGTTTGGAGTTTAATAACCAATTGATTACAGACATTTTCTTATACTGAGGATCTTGTGTTTATTTTGTTTGGTTTCATTTATCTCTTTTTTTTATTTTTGTAAATACATGAATTGTTTATTTATGTTTGCATATCAAAAAAATGTGCATTCATTGGCCAAATTCACCCCACCCGCCAGGCCATTTTTTACTCACCTATATACATACACGTATCAAGTTAATAACATAGCTCTATCACCTTTACCTTAAAAAAAACAAAGAAGCAAAATTCATCATTAACACCACCATCATTGTTGTCTAAGAAATCATCCATTCCAATAACTTCATCTTCATCAACATCATCTTCATCGACACTACCTGCGTCTTCTTTTTCCTCTACATCATGACCATCTTTACCAACGTTTTCTTTTTTATCAACATCACCTATATCAACGACTTCTACATTATCGTCATCTGCATCATCCTCATCATCCTCATTCACATCACTTGCATCCTCTACACTCTCTACGTTCACCACGACAAGTCTACTTCTACATCTTATATACCAGTTTCGAATACTTCCTATATCTCCTACAACCTCTACTTCTTCAATACTTTCTTCAATATCCAGTGTATCTGAGTCACCCACATTTCATCCTTATTTTTCAACAGAAACTTCAGCGGGATCTTCAATAACTACAACTGCATCCTTACTTTCTGTACCAACAAAGACATCCACCTCAATCTTTTCGCTACCTACAAACTTATTCACGATCTCTTCACCATTGAAGCCTAGTAAAAGTTCTGATTTAAATTCAAGCAAGGATACTTTTTCAGAAGTACAACTGAAGTTTTCAATCACCTGCTTGATAAAAAATATTGGCCTGACGACATCATCCTTCACGAATTTGAGAACAAAAGAAATACTGTTCGTAATCCCTTTCGGAAAAGGTTGACAAGACAAATAATTCGTCGCAATTAATTAACTTATTTTATCAAAACGTAAGGGGACTTCGGACAAAGACCAACAAGGTCTTCTACTCATCATCTATCTGCTCTTATGACATTATTTCTCTAAATGAGACCTGGCTTCATGCTGGTATTAAAAACTTTGAAATTTTTGACAACATATTTAATGTTTGTAGACCTAACAGATACTCTTATCCCAACATTGAAATTGTTAGAGGTGGAATTTTGATTGCTGTAACGTCCTGCTTCATAGCCACGCTGGTGAAAGTTCCTGTAGCACTTGACAAAGAATTTATCTGCATTAAAGTGACATTAAAAGATAGAAATGTATATATCGCCACGCTGTATATTGTTCCTGGAAGCCCGTTTCATGTCAACGCTAAGGCTTTTGAATATTTAAGCTTCGTAAACGAAGTAATGGATTATCGGGACGAACTTATTTGCTGAGGCGACTTCAATCTTACTCACGTTACATGGTATCGCTGCCCTGATACAAATTTAATGTTGCCAACTGGAAATCTTAAATCCGACGATTCAAAAATAATTGATGATTTAACTTCTCTTGGACTTCATCAATTTAACGACGTTTTAAATACCAATGGAAAGTTGCTTGATCTAGTATTTACTTCCATTGGCGATGGTATTACAGTTGAAAAATACATTGAGTCTCTAGTAAATGAAGACCATCATCATCCAGCGCTGACTTTTACTCTTCCTATGAACTCAAATAATTTTGAAAATGAAATCTGTGATAATTCGTATACTTTTAATTTTAAAAAGACCGACTTTGTTAAACTAAATAACTTGTTATCACAAGTGGACTAGTCTTGTCTAAATAATTGATTAAATTTTAACTCTGTGGTCTTTGCTTTTAATAATATTTTTTTTCATTGTTTTCTTATTTCTGTACCTCTTGCTATTGTAAAATCAAGATCTTCAGTTCGAAATTGGTGCGATAGAGAAGTAAGAAGCCTTAAAAATCGAAGAAACAAATTATGGGCCACATACAAATATTCACCAAGTGAAACAAATTTCAATAATTACTGTGAAGCAAGAGATGATTTTAATAGAACCTAAAGTTTAAAGTATTTGAATTATATTCAGAAGGTGCAAAGAGATCTCAAAATGAATCCAAAGCAGTTTTGGAACTTTATAAATAGTAAAAGAAGTCTTGTCCATATCCGTCTGTACTCAAGTCAAATGTCATTTCAAGCCATGGCCCTCGGGTTATAACACAACTATTTTGCGACTACTTTCAAAGCGATACACACAATTGTGATATTTTAAACTGTGATATTTCGAACTGTGATTTATTTGACAAAAAGGCGAAAAACTTTGGCCTTTTAAAACCTTTTACTTACTTGACTGATATAAACTTTAATACTAATTCTGACGAAATTGAAGAGTTTATGTCTTATCTTGGCGATAGTTGTATACCTGGACCTGGTGGGATACCTTATACTATCTTGAAAAACTGTGTCAGTCACTTGTCCCTTCCTTTGTCAGTTTTGTTTAACTATTCATTGTCTTCTTGTATATTTCCATGAATTTGTAAAAATTCTTTTATAATCCCTCTTCACAAGAAATGTAAAAAAAGACGAAAACAAAAATTAAAGACATATAGCGGCCATTCCTAAACTATTTGATGCAATTTTTTGTAGATCACTGTGTTTTTATGTTAAGCCAATTATTATTTCAAATCAACATGGCTTTACAAGGGGCCGCTCTACAGTAATTTTTTTTAATGGATTTGGTGGAAAGTTGTATTGGATCATTTAAAAACAAAAGGCAAATAGATTGGGGCGTATTCATAGTCATTTTAGACCTGGGTCTAAGTTGAACATAGGTTTAGTTGAATTTTCGGACTTTGATTCTATTTTTTTAAGTTTTTCATTTCAAAATATTTGAAGCTATTTCTGTAGTATACCAAGTTAATTATCCTTTAAAAATATAAAACCAACAATTTGAAATTAAAATCGGTCTGTATTCATTGAGCCAAAATTGTGTTAAACTGTAGTTTAGTTAAACCTGGGTCTATCTGCGACTATGAATATGCCCCATTTACTTTTACGACTTTAGCAAGGCGTTCGATAGACTCTTACCTCGAGTTTTGTTATTAAAAAAAGATCTCAAATAAGTTTACGGTTAATTCTGGAATACCACAGCGTTAGGCTCATTTCTTTTCATCTTATTTATAAATTATTTACCGTCTGTGTTGAAATTTTTAAACTGCCTTATTTATACAGACGATGTTACAATTTTCAAAACGATTTCAAATAATCGTGATTATGAAGAGTAACAGTGTGATCTTAATTCGTTTTTTGACTGGTGTGACCGTAACTGTTTAAACCTTAACATTGATAATGATGTAAGACTATTGGTTTTACAAGAAAGCTGTCAGTTACTTCTTTTAACTATATGTTAAAAGGTGTCCTTTTATCACGCGTAAGCGATATGTCTGTCCTTGGTGTCTTGTGTGATCAAAAATTTGAATTTATATCACACATCAATTCAATAACTAATAAAGCCAATTCAATTCTTGGTTGGATAAAAAGAGAGTCGAAACAATTTTCCGATCCTTTTGTTACAACGCAGCTTTTTATAACATTTGTTCGTCCCATTCTTGAATATGCTTGTCAAGTTTGGTCACCCCACTACGACTGTTATAAACAGGGAAAGGATTTAGCTAACTTTGCCTATTTTTTTGCGTGATCGTAGGAAAGTATCGACTTTATACAAACACGATTCATGGCCTCCTGATTCAAAATATATGTATTTTATTTTGCCTTTTTTATCCGTAAGTGTTTGTTTTGCCTTTTTTTACCCGTTAGTGTCTTTTTTGTCAATTTTGACTTGTTTGCTTTTTTTATCAAAGTTAAACCAAAAAATTTTCAAAAAAATTCTACACATGCAAACTGCATGTTGTTTTTCCATTTCCAGATGAGATTATTTCAGTTAAAAACATGATCCTAACACAATATCAAGCGCACAGAAAACTAATGTGCTTGCCCTGAACATACAAGAACAAGAAAGCGGTAGTGTAGACTGTAGATAGAGTTACTATGATCTTTTCTCAATAAAATTTCTTGTCCTTTTTTTGTTTTGTTTACTCATAAAAACTAGATCCTTGCATTTCTCTATGAATAATCGTGCATTTCCTTGCACTGCAAATATCAATGATAATTTGGAAAAGCGAAAGGGCCTATAATTGCAAAGTGTTAAAAAAGTTCACTACTGTTTTAAATGTAAATCGTGGACGTCAACTCCACACTTTCCGAAAACGTTGATGTGAATGATTTAGAGATTAGTGAGTTTAAAATGCGCTCCACTCCTTTCTGTTCAAGTAGAAAGGTTCTTTAGCTCATTTAAGACGATTCTAATACCCGTGACACACTGGTGGTACGGATACTATGGTATTCGCTTATACCACTAGTGTGTCATGTTATACTATCCTTATACCACGAGAGCAAACTAGTATCAGCATGGTATCAAAACTTAAGGACATAACCAATAGCCTTTATCCTCGGTTCCCAAACTATGTTCCGCAGAACACTGGGGTTCCGTGAAAGAGTTTTTAGGATTCCGCAACTTTCTCGAAAAACCTACTACCAGTAAAATCACAAAAATATTTACCGTGAAACAGGGTGACTTTGGCTGATTTTCAAATTAAAATATGAATAACTTTTGCCTAGATATTTTTACACAGTAAATATGTTTTGCACAAGTAACGTTAACTTTAGACAAATCAGTTGGGAGTTTAATAACCAATTGATTACAGAGACATTTTCTTATACTGAGGACCTTGTGTTTATTTTGTTTGGTTTCATGTATCTCTTTTTTTATTTTTTTAAATACATGAATTGTTTATTTATGTTTGCATATCAAAAAATGTGCATTCATTGGCCAAATCCACCCCACCCGCCAGGCCAATTTTCACTCACCTATATACATACACGTATCTAATAAATAACACAGCTCTCTCACCTTTACCTTAAAAAAACAAAGAAGCAAAATTCTTCATTAACACCACCATCATTGCTGTCTTAGAAATCATCCATTCCAATAACTTCATCTTCATCAACATCAACTTCATCGACACTACCTGCGTCTTCTTTTTCCTCTACATCATGACCATCTTTACCAACGTTTTCTCTTTTATCTACATCAACTATATCAACGACTTCTACATTATCGTCATCTGCATCATCCTCATCCACTTCATCACTTGCATCCTCTACACTCTCTACGTTCACCACGACAAGTCTACTTCTACATCTTATATACCAGTTTCGAATACATCATCTATATCTCCTACAACCTCTACTTCTTCAATACTTTCTTCAATATCCAGTGTATCTGAGTCACCCACACTTCATTCTTATTTTGCAACAGAAACTTCAGCGGCATCTTCAATAACTACAACTGCATCGTTACTTTCTATACCAACAGAGACATCCACCTCAATCTTTTCGCTACCTACAAACTTATTCACGATCTCTTCACCATTGAAGCCTAGTAATAGTTCTGATTTAAATTCAAGCAAGGATACTTTTTCAGAAGTACAACTGAAGTTTTCAATCACCTGCTTGATAAAAAATATTGGCCTGACGACATCATCCTTCACGAATTTGAGAACAAAAGAAATACTGTTCGTAATCCTTTTCGGAAAGGATTGACAAGACAAATAATTCGTCGCAATTAATTAACTTATTTTATCAAAACGTAAGGGGACTTCGGACAAAGACCAACAAGGTCTTCCTTCGGAGACAAAAGTGTGCAAGGATACAATTGTCAGATTCAATTTGCTTAAAAAAAAACTGTTATACGTATAGGGAATCCACTATCCAGTGTATTATAGAGATCAGTGAGAAAACCTCGTTCCAACCCTATTGCATCACATTGGCAACGCTGTGCTTTCATGTATTTGTTTGACATAACTATGCATCATGAATGTCAGAATCTATGCACATGTGTTAAGGGTGCAGCTCTGCGTGCATAGATGCGTGCAGACTGGCTGCACATCTGCTTTAGCCACAACTCTTCTTCATTAGCATCTTCAGTTAAAAACGTGTCCATACACGACTTCAATGATATCATATTTTAAGTAACAGATTTCATAAATATAATTTCCCTATATTAAAAAATCTGGACGTGTAATCGCATCCGCTAAAAGCATGCATAATTCCAAGATATTTTTCTTGTTGCGGGAAATTAAAACTATTTCGATCATACAAACAAAAAAAACACTGCGTCGTCCGCCATTTTGAAAAAGGCGTTTAATAGTGTTTACTCAATTTTCTCAACCGCGATTTGTCGTAGAGTAGTTATTTTTGTTTACTTTTGTAGGTTGACACTTGACATGTTCTCTACATTTTTTGTCTTAATTTTTTTTTTTGATAGCTCCTTCCTATAAAATTTTTTTGTACAAAAACCAGCAAATTTTCGATTTTAAAAATGGGTTTTCAAGTTTATCTCACCCGATGTCCATCGGAACCAAAAATCACTCTATATACTTTTTATAGAACATTAAATTTCCTATATTTCTGTTAATATAGATTTCATGTAAGTCAAAAAACTTTCAATTTATAG
This sequence comes from Melangyna quadrimaculata, assembly GCA_949320155.1. NCBI lineage: Eukaryota > Metazoa > Arthropoda > Insecta > Diptera > Syrphidae > Melangyna > Melangyna quadrimaculata. The sequence continues at coordinate 341,334,732 of OX439483.1, read as the reverse complement.
CACGACAAATTTCTAATACTATATAATAGAGTGTCGATTGATTTTATTATATCATCATATCATATTCAATTCTACTGGTCAGATTTTTTCAAAATGGCGGACGACGCAGAGGGTTTTTTTATTGGAAAATTGTGGTTTTAGAATCCCCAAGAGGTACTCTTTATAATAAAACAATTAAATTCTCCTCCCGAATGTTTGTAGATATTTTTGCTAATTTAATTGGACTAAAATTGCTCTAGAAGCAATGACAAGATTATAAGAAGATCAATAACTTGGCCAACTACCACCACACTATTTGACTGGGATGCCTTTTCTTTTGCACATTCAGAAATGGGTACATCGGCATCTTCGTGGGCTTGTTTCGTTTCTGTATTGGCGAACAAGAATTTTTGCATCAAGTATGTAATGACATTTTTTTATTGATCTAATTTGACAAAAATTGGTCGGGTTTGGAAAGTGCTTTCAGTTCGTCTTTAATATTTACTCCTGGGCCAACATTTTTGGTCCGGCGCGGCGCGGCGCGGCGCACAGTGGAGCAAACATGGAAAAAATTCAATTCTACGAAAGTGTCAATTTTTATGATTCACTATTCATTTCTTATAGTCAATTAGTTGTAAGAACAACACATGATAACGGTTTTTTAAATAAAATATATGTAAGCCTTGATTTTATAGCCAAAGTTGAAATTAGAAAAAATTTATAAAAATATTGGTGGTTTTTAAGCGATCCGTTCACACTATAATCTGAATATTTTTTAATGATTCTTTTTTTTGTGGGATTAAGATATTCGGCACGAGTACGATAATTTAGGCGCCAAGAAATAATACCGGTTTTTCGTATAACAGCCCAATATAAGCTTTTTTTTACTATGGGAGGGGGGGTCTAACTCCCTCCGTTTGGGCCGGAGGGTCAATATTATAAAAAGGTACTTAAAATTAAAAAAAAAAATAAAAAATAACGGTAATACCAACAATTAAGTTCTATACCTTTTTTTAAAGCCAAAACTTTTTACTATTAGCTAGTTTTTAAATCAAGTCAAATCTATGCCTAGTTTCGAAAAAACGGGCTTTAAGCTCAAAATTTGGGAAAAAAGAATCATAAAAAAAAAAGTTTTAAGTGTAATTTTTCAAAACAGTAAAACTATATATTATTTTTTTGTCTGGAATTCGTTTCTCTAATTAATTCTTCATTAAAAAACGGAAACTAGATGATTTTATATCATCTGGTTTTTGAGAAAATTGAAAATTACCAAACCTACGTTTTTATAATTCTTTTAGTTTCAGTAAATTTACTTGGTCTTACTTTTTTAGACAGCGCTGTATTAATTTTTCCAAATTTGTCTGTATTTTCGTTGTGCTAGTGCATAAACAGTATGATAGGGAAGGGGGGCATGCTGCCCCCTGCAACCCCCCTGCTTGGCCCAGTATAGGATTTGGGTTGGGTGGAAGTTTGGGTATATGCACAGTTTCTTATGGATTACAAATTTTTCATAAAAAAACCTCCAAGCAATCACATTCCTCGTGCAATTTGAATAACTAGCAAAGTTTCAAAATATTAAAACTTAAAATGTACAGAACACAGTTTAAATCTTGTGTGAGACCATTCAAGTGCTACGGACTGTCTGTACATAATAGATCACAGAAAAAAAAAACCGCACAAGCCTTACAATTTGTCCTGTTATTTTTTTGCATGTACATTACACATTATGTGCATGCAAAAACAATTTTTTAAACAATGGCGGCTAAACATCGACTGCTTTATCCTTAACTTAGGAATTTTTCCCATTTTTTGATCATTTGAGGATTTAGTTTCGACCAACGAAAAAACTTTACATAACTTACTGTACTATACCTATTATAAAAAGAACTATGTATTTTTTCATAATGCACAAAGCAAAATAATTAAAAAATAAAAATCAAATAAAAAGTAGGTTTGGTAATTTTTAATTTTCTCAAAAACTAGAAGATATAAAATCATTTAGTTTTCACTTTTTTTAAAAAACCAGCTAATAGCAAAAAGTGTTGGCTTTGGTATTACCGTTATTTTTAAATAATTTTTTTTCATTTTTATTACCTTCTTATAAAATTGCCCCTCCCGCCCAAACGAGGGGAGATAGACCCCCCCTTCAGTATTAAAAAATGCTTGTATTGATTAGTATTAGTTCTTGGCGCCTAAGTTATCGTACTCTCCCCAGATATTCCTATTAGTAATATAAATTTATAAACTGAGCGAGAAAAATAAGATAATAAATATTTTGAGTGAATATTTCAATATAAGCGATTATTTTTAGTCTCATAAGGTGTTAAGTTTTAAAAAAAACCTCTTGCGAGGATGGAAAAATCCTCCAAGAGTGTCACTTGTCATGAAGAAGTGCTTCTGGTCTAGCCGTTCGGATTCGGCATAAAATTGTAGGTCCCTTCCATTCCTGTCGACACTCGCACACAGAAATGGTTGCGAGTTGTTAGTCACTTAGGCCCTTGTTCTTCACGAGCCGTTGCGCCGCCGCCCAATTTATTTATATATATATATAAGTATATCAGTATTCTGTATTTTTATGATTTTTATTTGCTCAAAGGTGCCTAAGACTTCTACGGAATGGAAAGCAGTTGCCAAGGAGTTTGCTTGATGCATCTGCCATGGCAACGAAATTTGTTTGCTTTAACCTAAAAAAAAAATGTGGGAATAAAGAATGTGGGAAGTTTTAGAAACATTCCTAAAATTCTTCATGTATTAACACATGTCAAATCGTGTGGGATAGAATGTCCGTTTGTGTAGGCTGGGCTGTCATATTTTGTTTCCACACTATTCTATATGATTTCTTTCCCACTTTTTTGACATGTATTAATACATTGTGGGCTAGTGTGGAAGGCCTTTAAGGCATAACACTAATATTATTTTGTATTGTGAAGTTTTATTGGGGCCCAAACTCAATATCAGCATAGATAACTGTCTGATTTGTTTTTTTATGTTTGTTTGTTCGTAATGGTGGGTGAATTTAGGGTCGATATCAGCAACATTAAGGGGCTGAGAAAGAATTTCTGTGCAGTGTACGTACATACTGTAAAAAACAGGCCAGCAGTATTGGCACTTAGTGAAACCCAGGTAGGTGAAAATTCTGACTACTCCGAATTCAGCCTATATGGTTATAGCTTAGTGCCTTTATTTTTCTTACACCATGGTCCCGCATATATGTACGTAATGATGTGGCTTATCAGCTTCAACCACAATATGGCCCTTTTTTAAATACAAACTTTAACTTCATGTGGTTAAAATTCACCGTCAATAAGCACATCATTCATACATGTTTCATTTATCGTAGCCCAAGTTTGGATGGTAATTCGGCTTTTAACGAATTCGATGCGCTATCCGACTCAATCCAGAGAATTGTTTCCTACTATCTGCACAGTGAAATCGTTGTTACGGGCGATTTCAATGTACACAATTCTTCGTGGCTACGCTATTCTGGTCAGAGAACACTCGAAGGAAGGTATGTCGAGATTTTTGCTGAGTTAAACCACCTGACTCGGTTTCGGAGGTTTTGCAATACGAGAAAGCCAACTGGGACGGTCTCAATAATTTCTTCAAGAGCTTTAACTGGTCACTATGCTTCCTCGATAGTGACGTAGACGCCAGTGCAGATTTGATAACAAACTTGATTCTGTGTGGAATGAGAAATTTTATCCCGAATAGGGTGAAATCTATCAAACCCAAATAAAACTCATGGTTTGATTCGAGCTGTAAAAAGATTATTAGGGCTAGAGAAGTAAGATTCCGATATTATAAAGCCAACCCTACTGAAGAAAACCTAAAAAAGTTTCAACAAGCTAGAAAAACCTGTAACGTTCATATTCGAAGAACCAAATTTTTACATGATCAAAAATTACGACAAAAAATACTGCAATGTCCCAAAGGTAGTACAAATTTTTGGTCATTTGTAAAAAACATACCATCTCGTCCTCGGTTCCAATGCTCGTCTTCAACGATATTCCTTTTGTCAGCTCGCAAGATAAAGCCAATTTGCTTGCAGCACAGTTTACTGTTAATTAGACGCTGCCAGAAAGTGTTATGACTCCTCCTGTACTTGAGAACCTAAATCATTTTATGGGACAAATCTTCTTTCGCACTCCTGCAGTTGCTAGAGTTCTGAAAGATCTCGATGTGCACAAATCCGCTTGCCCGGATAGTATTCCTCCCATTGTTCTGAAGAGGTGTTCTTCAACGCTGGCAAAACGACTGCGTATGCTTTTCCATCTGTCCTATTCTACTGGTCTCTTTCCGACTGGATGGAAAACAGCATTTGTCCAGCCTGTCCCTAAAAAAGGCGTATCTTCTTCACCCTTAAACTATCGACCAATTGCATTTACGTCCCTTCTTTTCAAGGTCATGGAAACGCTGATTAATTTCCAGCTCAAGAAATATCTCGAGGAACGAAAGCTTCTTAATGACCGACAGTAAGGCTTTCGTAGCAATAGGTCCACTGGTGATCTGATGGTTTATCTCACCGAACAGTGGAACAAATTTTTACATCGTTTTGAAGAAAGTAAGATTATTGCACTTGATATTTCAAAAGCGTTTGATAGAGTTTAGCACCAAGCTCTCTTATCGAAAATGCGCGCATTTGGTTTCGATGAATCTTTTCTTCGTTGGATTAGAAATTACCTTTCAGACCGTTAAATACAAGTTGTTTTGGACGGTTTCAAGTCTGAAATCCACAAAATAAATGCTGGTGTGCTCCAGGGCTCCGTTTTGTCTCCGACTCTCTTCCTTATTTTTATAAATGATCTTTTGTCTAAAACTTCTAATCCATTAAACTGTTTCGCTGATGACAGTACCCTCAGATTGACATCCATGTCCTTCAGATGTGGAACTTGAACGGCAGCGTATGATAAGCTCATTAAATTCTGATCTCGACAGCATTGTGCAATGGGGAATCAAAAACCACGTAGAATTTAATGCTTCAGAAATGCTGTCTCCTGTCGTTAAAGCGAAACCCACCCCCGATGCCGCTATCCATGGACGGGACTTGCATCGAGGAAACCGAACAGCTCTCAGTTCTCGGTATGTATGTCACGGACCACTTTTTGTGGAATGACCACATATTTGACGTCCCCAAAAACGCTGCTAAATATTTAGGTTTTCAACGTAGATGCATGAAATTTTTCTCCCCTTCTGATCTGGCTATGATCTACAAAGCCTTTATTCGTCCAAAGCTTTAGTACAATTCTCATGTTTGGGCAGGAGCTCAAAGAACTCACTTAAGTTTATTGGATCGAATACAAAAGAGAGCTTTAAAAATGATAGGCGAAAGATCTATAACGGAAACAATTACAACTCTCTAACACCGCCGTAATGTTTCATGTCTTTCTCTATTTTATCGCTTTTTTATAGTGGGTGTTCTTGTAAAATAGCCAGTTCCATTCCTCCCCTTAAACAGTTTACCCTTGAGCCCAACTTCGGACGTACTGTAAAATACAGAGATTCTTTCTTCAGTCGCACCACACGAATGTGGAATGCTTTATCCTGCCCAACTTTCCCCCCACATTTCAATATGCAAACATTAAAAACCAATGTGCATCGGTATCTCCTTTTAACTTACCTAATCGCTCGTGCTGTGCTAAAAACATTTTAAGGGTATTCATATCATAACCCCTTTTGTGCGCGCTGAATATAAAAAAAAAACCTACCACAACACTATTTGACTGGGATGCCTTTTCTTTTGCACATTCAGAAATGGGTACATCGGCATCTTCGTGGGCTTGTTTCGTTTCTATATTGGCGACCAAGAATTTTTGCATCAAGTATGTAATAACATTTTTTTATTGATCTCATTTGACAAAAATTGGTCGGGTTTGGAAAGTGCTTTCAATTCCTCTTTAATATTTACTCCTGGGCCAACATGTTTGGCGCGGCGTAACCTTTCTGCACTTTTTGTACCAATATTTACATCACTTGAATAACCGTAAAAAATCTTTGCAAATGAATTATGAATTTTGTAGTTATGTATATCTGCAAATGTTTCATGAGTGTTCCATACGATTTTGTGCACTAAATATCCGCCACCAATAATGTGATGAATATTATCAATACAATTATTTTCAACGGGTGTTAAAAACTCATATAAGTCTGCTGTTGGATACGGTGATAGTTCATAACTGAAATAATCTTCAAATTCATCATTAGATGGCTTGCACATAGAAGAAGATGATATTCCTGAAGACATGGATGGCGATATTCAAGAGATTTAATCAAATCTAGAAGTGAACATTTTTATTTTATTTCTTTTTGATTTTCATTTTCAAATTTTATAAAAAGTAACAAGGCTGTATCCGCTTGCATGTAGTTGGCCCACCAACTATTGAGTTGAGCAAAACTGTTAATTGCAATCGTTTGTCTACGTTTGTCTACGTTTGTACAAGTTTTAGATTCGTTGGTACAGTCACCGTTTTTTTTATATAGCCACTTCAAATAAATTCCAGTTTCCAACATATGCATTTGTTTATCTCTTTTTTATAATGATTTTTCATCGTGTTATTTTTTTTAATTTGTATATATTTCTATTTTGAATTAATTATTACTTTTTTGGGACATGTAGTTGGCCCACCAACTATAACGCTCGAAAAATCTAAAAACGCAGTTCGATAGAAAATCGTTTGTCTATGTTTGTCTTTTTTTTTCGTTTGTATACGTCCCAAATTTTTTTGACAAAAAAAAAATTTTTAACCAAATTTTATTAAAACTTTAAAAATTATGCATTCGTTTGTCTCTTTTTTATAATGATTTTTCATCGTGTTATTTTTTTTAATTTGCATTTATTTCTATTTTTAATTAATTATTACTTTTTTGGGACATGTAGTTGGCCCACCAACTATAACGCTCGAAAAATCTAAAATCGCAGTTCGATAGAAAATCGTTTGTCTATGTTTGTCTTTTTTTTTTCGTTTGTATTCGTCCCAAATTTGTTTGACAACTAAATTTTTCTCAACCAAATTTTATTAAAATTTTAAAACATTCCTTGGTCCTTTTTTTGTTTTGTTTACTCATAAAAACTAGATCCTTGCATTTCTCTATGCATAATCGTGCATTTCCTTGCACTGCAAATATCGGTGATAATTTGGAAAAGCGAAAGGGCCTATAATTGCAAATGAAGTTTTGAAAAAGTTCACTACTGTTTTAAATGTAAATCGTGGACGTCAACTCCACACTTTCCGAAAACGTTGATGTGAATGATTTAGAGATTAGTGAGTTTAAAATGCGCTCCACTCCTTTCTGTTCAAGTAGAAAGGTTCTTTAGCTCATTTAAGACGATTCTAATACCCGTGACACACTGGTGGTACGGATACTATGGTATTCGCTTATACCACTAGTGTGTCATGTTATACTATCCTTATACCACGAGAGCAAACTAGTATCAGCATGGTATCAAAACTTAAGGACATAACCAATAGCCTATAGCCTCGGTTCCCAAACTATGTTCCGCGGAACACTGGGGTTCCGTGAAAGAGTTTTAGGATTCCGCAACTTTCTCGAAAAACCTACTACCAGTAAAATCACAAAAATATTTACCGTGAAACAGGGTGACTTTGGCTGATTTTCAAATTGAAATATGAATAACATTCGCGTAGATATTTTTACACAGTAAATATGTTTTGCATAAGTATCGTTAACTTTAGACAAATGAGTTGGGAGTTTAATAACCAATTGATTACAGAGACATTTTCTTATACTGAGGATCTTGTGTTTATTTTGTTTGGTTTCATTTATCTCTTTTTTTATTTTTTTAAATACATGAATTGTTTATTTATGTTTGCATATCAAAAAAAATGTGCATTTATTGGCCAAATCCACCCCACCCGCCAGGGCAATTTTTACTCACCTATATACATACACGTATCTAATTAATAATACAGCTCTCTCACCTTTACCTTAAAAAAACAAAAAAGCAAAATTCTTCATTAGCACCACCATCATTGCTGGCTTAGAAATCATCCATTCCAATAACTTCATCTTCATCAACATCATCTTCATCGACACTACCTGCGTCTTCTTTTTCCTCTACATCATGACCATCTTTACCAACGTTTTCTCTTTTATCTACATCAACTATATCAACGACTTCTACATTATCGTCATCTGCATCATCCTCATCCACATCATCACTTGCATCCTCTACACTCTCTACGTTCAACACGACAAGTCTACTTCTACATCTCCGACTAATTGTCTTAGTGTTCAGACGTTGTTTTATTTTTGTTTTTGCTTCTCCGTCTTGGTTTTGCATTTTCTGTAATATCATTGTTGCACTGTTTTTTTTTTTTTTTTTTTTCATGTGTGACTTTATTTTGTGTTATACAAAATGACAAACAAGTCTATTTGTTCTAAATGCACATTAACAATATGAAATGGCGAAGTACAATGTAAATCGCTTTGCCAAAGAAAATTTCATATAAATTGTTCGGGTTTGACATCTGACTTATTTAAAGCAATGCAAAAGAATTCTCATTGTGTATACAACTGTGCTGATTGTCTAAATGCAAATTCATTTATTGAACCTATCATGCTTAAATTAAATGTTATAAGTGATGACATAAAACATATGATTTTAAATAATGATAATTTGCATCATACTTCACATGCAACGATAAATAAAGTTTCCATGCCCGTTACTTTTACCAATGCCAAAAAAAACATTATTTCCTCTCCATCTTCTGCCCCGCCATATTCTGATAGACAACACTCTTCACAAATCCATGATTTAAATATCACACAAGCGAATTCTATCGATGATGTTAGTGATAAAGAGAATTTGGAGTCATCTGTTTCTGTTGCTCCCATCGAAGAGAAATTGCCCAATCATAGATCTAATGCTGTAGTTGCTAAAACCAATACACAGAATGACAATCTTTCGTCCCCATCTGCTATCCCAACTGTCTCTGATATCATACGATCTTCAGTAAATCATAAAGCAAATATCTTGGAGCCGAATCTCATTATTGATAATGTTAATGAAGGGAGTTCAGTTCCATTTAGTTCCAATGACATCAATGTGAATGAAGAATTTTTGCCTAGCAATGATATATCTAATACTACCGTACATAAAAAAAGTCCTACCATAGTTGGTGCAGCTGTTATTAATTCAAAAAAGAGAAAAAGGCAGACAAAGCTAGTAATTGGAAATGACATCACACCAAGTGACATAAGTGGAGTCCCTTTGGTAAAATGGATACATGTTTCTAGAGTCAAGGTAAACACTACTGCAGATTCTTTAGCCAAACATGCTGCTACAAAACTCGGAATCAGTGTTGATAAGATTCAGTGCTATTGTCTTTTAAAACAAAATACTGATTGTTCATTATTTAAATATGTAAACTTCAAAATGTCAGTGCCGGCATCTTTTCTTAAAGCAGCTTTGAATCCAAATGCCTGGCCTGAGGGTATCGTCGTGCGTCTTTTTGAGTTTTTTCCAAAAAACGAGAGCTCACCGTCGTCGATGACCGACCAAAACTTGCCTACATGAGTCTTAGCAACATTGACCAAATTGTTGTTGCTAAAACATCTAGTAATGTACCTGCTGTTGTTGATATTGTTGCTGATGTTGCTGTTTTGGTTGAGGTTTCTGATCCTGGATCGTCTATTGTTGCTGTACCTGCTGTTGATGTTGCTGTTAGTTGCTCACCTTTAAACATTCTGACAAATGGCATTGTAAATTCTGTTCCTTCTGCTGATGCTCCAGTTGTTCCCGCTGCTGTTGTTGCTGATAATGTGCCTCCTTTATTTTTGAATAATAGTCAACTGAAAATATGTTATCACAATGCAAGTGGTATTCGTACTAAAACAGATGATTTGTTTGCTGCTTCATGCTCTTGTGATTATGACGTTGTTGTGATCACAGAAACTTGGTTATATGAGGATATTCTGTCATCAGAACTCTTTGATTCCAAAACATATGCTGTCTATCGATCGGATCGTTGTTCATCTATGTATGAGCGAGGAGGGGGTATATTAATCGCGGTTCGATCATGTTTTCAAAATAGATTAATAAAATTAGCTAAATACCAGTGCGGAATGTCTGATATACTTCTAATTGAACAATTGTGTGTTGCTGTTGTTATAAAGTCTAATCCAAACAAGGAAATATTCTTCATAGTGAGTTATGTACCCCCTAAGAGTACTTTGGATGTATACTCGATGCATATAAACAATATAGATTATATTTTAGATTCTTGTAAAGATAATCAAAATGCTATCGTGTTAGGTGATTTTAATTTAGGGGACATTATTTGGGTATGGAGTGATGAGGACAATATTCTTGTACCATTTAATGTTAAAAACGATTGTGAATCTTGTGTTATTGACTCTTTGTTTTCACTTAACTTATCTCAGGTAAATAATAAATTTAATTCATTAGGAAAACTATTAGACTTATTTTTTGTTAATATTTCTGAAATTGATGTAAAAATTAAGGAAGTATCGGCATCATTGCTTAATGAATCTATTCATCATAAAGAAACGTTGATTGAGATTAATTTTATTGAATTAGATACAAATTTTTTAAATTCGCAGCTTTTAAAAAATTTAACTTTGTGAAAGCCGATTTCAGTGCGCTTAAGAACTACTTTGGTTTTATCGACTGGTTAAATGTATTTCGCAACATGGAATTAAGTCAAATGTATGATACGTTTAAAAAATTAGTTATTGACGGGTTTAATATGTATGTGCCGACTTGTGTGAGTAAACATTTGTCTAAGCCTCCGTGGTATAATAGGGAAATTTCCCATCTTAAAAATATTCGTAACAAGGCTTACAAAAATTATAAAAATCTTAGTAATGATAGAAATAAAATAATATTTTATGATTGTAGGAAAAGATTCGATTGTCTTAATAAATTTCTTTACAAGAACTATATTCTGGAAATGGAATCCAAAATTAAAAGTAATAGTAAATGCTTTTGGGGTTTCGTAAATTCGAAACGAAAGATTAATGGCATTCCTAAAACTATTTTTCATGAGGATACTTTTTCAACAGACGCTCAGAGCAGTTGTGAATTATTTGCAAACTTTTTTAAATCAGTTTACACTTTTTGTGAAAGCAGTTTTCAAATTCAGGAACCTGGTCCAACTAATATTAATATGGGTTCATTATATCTAGAACGCATTAAAGTTTTTAGGGGCTTAAATGGCTTAGTCCCGAGTGTGAATCCAGGGCCGGACGGTATTCCTGCAATTATTCTAAAACACTGTTCTCAAACATTGGATTTTCCTCTGTACTTGATTTTTAATAAGTCACTTCAACAAGGCGAATTTTTAAATGAATGGAAATCATCATTTGTAATGCCTGTTCACAAATCTGGTTGCCGGAGCAATGTTAAAAATTACAGAGGCATTTCTAAGTTGTCTGTTATTCCCAAGCTTTTCGAAGCGCTTGTTAAAAATAATATTGCATTTGAAATTAAAGAACATATTTCCGAAAATCAGCATGGGTTTATTAGCGGGAGATCTACTTCGACTAACTTGATTTCATTTTCAAATTATGCTGTTAATTGTATCGAAAGGGGAAATCAAATTGATGTGGTTAACACTGATTTTTCCAAAGCCTTCGATACGGTTAACCATAATATTTTGCTTCAAAAACTGAGAAAATTTGGTTTTCACTCTAGTTTGTTATCGTGGATAACATCATTCTTAACGGATAGAGATCAAAGAGTAAAAATTGGGGACTTGTATTCAGAATCGTTCAGAGTAAGTTCGGGCGTTCCCCAAGGAAGTCATTTGGGTCCTCTTTTGTTTATCCTTTTTGTAAATGACTTGTTATTAGAACTTGCTCCTGTAAAAGCACTTATGTATGCTGACGATTTGAAAATGTTTTTATGTATTAAATCCTTTAATGACTGCCTCATTCTTCAGAAATCTCTTGATCATCTTGTTAAATGGTCCCACGAAAATGGACTTAAGCTTAATATTGACAAATGCAATGTTATGTCCTTTTATCGGCGTAACAACCCAATTTTTTACAATTATAGTATAAATGGTGTTATTCTTAATTTGCTTACTGAAGTAAAAGATCTCGGCGTTCTATTTGATCATCGATTTACTTTTTCTCTACACATAGATTATGTTGTAGTAAAGGCCAATTCTATGTTAGGTTTCGTCAAACGAAACTCTCGTGAATTTTCAAACTTTTCAACGCTGTTGCAGTTATACATTTCTTTGGTTAGACCAGTCCTGGAATATTGTGCAGTAGTTTGGGATCCGCATTATAACACCTATTCTAATCGCCTGGAACGGGTTCAGCGGAGGTTCACTAGGTATGTTTTTTATAAAATGAGTTGGCCCAGCATACCTGACTATAATGCAAGATGCCTTTTACTTGGTTTAAAATCTCTGAAGGATAGAAGAATAATGCAAAATATAGTTTTTGTAAGGGACTTGTTACAATATCATATCGTTTCACCAAATTTGCTTGAACTAATGAACATATATGCACCTGAAAGACGTTTTAGAGTTAGACAATTTTTATTTCCACAACGTCATAGAACCAACTATGGTACAAATGAGCCAATATCTCGTTCGATAGACTTCTTTAATTTATATTGCACTGAAATCGACTTGTCTGTAAGTCGTTACGCCTTTAAGAAATCGTTGTCTAACAATGTAAACTTCCTTGCAATGTAAACTTCCTTGCTTAGATACTTTTTTTTTTTATTATTATTTTTATTATTTATTTTAAGATTTAGTTTAAGTTAGTCCTAAGTATTATTGAGTAATCTGTATAGTGTAAAACTGGTAGATGAATAAATAAATAAATAAATAAACATCTTATATGCCAGTTTCGAAAACATCATCTTTATCTCCTACAACCTCTACTTCTTCAATACTTTCTTCAATATCCAGTGTATCAGAGTCACCCACACTTCATTCTTATTTTTGAAACAGAAATTTCAGCGGCATCTTCAATAACTACAACTGCATCCTTACTTTCTATACCAACAAAGACATCCACCTCAATCTTTTGCTACCTACAAACTTATTCACGATCTCTTCACCATTGAAGCCTAGTAATAGTTCTGATTTAAATTCAAGTAAGGATACTTTTGCAGAAGTACAACTGAAATTTTCAATCGCCTGCTTGATAAAAAATATTGGCCTGACGACATCATCCTTCACGAATTTGAGAACAAATGAAATACTGTTCGTAATCCTTTTCGGAAAGAATTGACAAGACAAATAATTCGTCGCAATTAATTAACTTATTTTATCAAAACGTAAGGGGACTTCGGACAAGGACCAACAAGGTCTTCTACTCATCATCTATCTGCTCTTATGACATTATTTCTCTAAATTAAACCTGGCTTCATGCTGGTATTAACAACTTTGAAATTTTTCAAAACACATTTAATGTTTTTAGACGTGACAGATACTCTCATCCCAACATTGAAACTGTTGGAGGTGGAATTTTGATTGCTGTAAGGTCCTGCTTCATAGCCAAGCTGGCGCTGGTGAATGTTCCTGTAGCACTTGACAAAGAATTTATCTGCATTAAAGTGACATTAAAAGATAGAAATGTATATATCGTCACGCTGTATATTGTTCCTGGAAGCCCGTTTAATGTCTACGCTAAGGCTTTTGAATATTTAAGCTTCGTTAACGAAGTAATGTATTATCGGGAAAAAACTTATTTGCTGAGGCGACTTCAATCTTACTCACGTTACATGGTATCGCTGCCCTGATACAAATTTAATGTTGCCAACTGGAAATCTTAAATCCGAAGATTCAAAAATAATTGATGATTTAACTTCTCTTGGACTTCATCAATTTAACGACGTTTTAAATACCAATGGAAAGTAGCTTGATCTAGTATTTACTTCCAATGACGATGGTATTACAGTTGAAAAATCAATTGAGCCTCTAGTAAATGAAGACCATCATCATTCAGTGCTGACTTTTATTCTTCTTCTGTACTCAAATAATTTTGAAAATGAAATCTGTGATAATTCGTATACTTTTAATTTTAAAAAGACCGACTTTGTTAAACTAAATAACTTGTTATCACAAGTAGACTGGTCTTCTCTAAATAATTGTTTAAAGGTTAACTCTGTGGTCTTTGCTTTTAATAATATTTTGTTTCAGTGTTTTCTTATTTCTGTACCTCTTGCTATTGTAAAATCAAGATCTTCAGTTCCAAATTGGTGCGATAGAGAAGCAAAAAGCCTTAAAAATCGAAGAAACAAATTATGGGCCACATACAAAAAGTGAAACAAATTTCAATAATTACTGTGAAGCAAGAGATGATTTTAATAGAACCTAAAGTTTAAAGTATTTGAATTATATTCGGAAGGTGCAAAGAGATCTCAAAATGAATCCAAAGCAGTTTTGGAACTTTATAAATAGTAAAAGAAAGTCTTGTCCTTACCCGTCTGTACTCAAGTCAAATGACATTTCAAGCCATGGCCCTCGGGTTTTAACACAACTATTTTCCGACTTCTTTCAAAGCGATACACACAATTGTGATATTTTAAACTGTGATATTTCGAACTGTGATACATTTGACAAAAAGGCTAAGAACTTGGGCCTTTTAAAGCGTTTTACTTACTTGACTGATATAAACCGTAATACTAATTCTGACGAAATTGAAGAGTTTATATCTAATTTTGACGATAGTTGTATACCAGGACCTGATGGGATACCTTATACTATCTTGAAAAACTATGTCAGTCACTTGTCCCTTCTTTTGTCTGTTTTATTTAACTATTCATTGTCTTTTTGTATATTCCCATGAATTTGGAAAAATTCTTTTATAATCCCTCTTCACAAGAAAAGTAAAAAAAGACGAAAACAAAAATTGAAGACATATAGCTATATTATCGGCCATTCCTAAACTATTCGAGGCAATTATTTGTAGATCACTGTGTTTTTATGTTAAGCCAATTATTATTTCAAATCAACATGGCCTTACAAGGGGCCGCTCTACAGAAACTTTTTTAATTGAGTTGGTGGAAAGTTGTATTGGCTCATTTAAAAAAAAGGCAAATAGATTGAAACATATTCATAGTCATTTGAGACCTGGGTCTAAGTTAAACATAGGTTTAGTTGAATTTTCGGACGTTGATTCTATTTTTTAAGTTTTTCATTTCAAAATATTTGAAGCTATTTCTGTAGTATACCAAGTTAATTATCTTTTAAAAATATAAAACCAACAATTTGAAATTAAAATCGGTCTGTATTCATTGAGCCAAAATTGTCTTACACTGTAGTTTAGTTAAACCTGGGTCTATCTGCGACTATGAAGGCGAGTTTTGTTATTAAAATTAAAGAAGTTAGGATTAAGCGAACATTTTGTTATGTGGCTTCAATCGTATTTACTCGATAGATCTTACTCTGTAATTTTCAACGGCTTCGAATCAAATAAGTTTACGGTTAATTCTGGAATACCACAGGGTAGCCATTTAGGCCCAGTTCTTTTCATCTTATTTAGATTTAGAGATTTTGGTCACCCCACTACGACTGTCATAAACAGGGAAAGTATTTTGCTAACTTTGTCTATTTTTTTGCGTGATCGTAGGAAAGTATCGACTTTATACAGACATGATTCATGGTCTCCTGATTCAAAATATATGTATTTTATTT
The DNA here is from genome assembly GCA_949320155.1 of Melangyna quadrimaculata. NCBI lineage: Eukaryota > Metazoa > Arthropoda > Insecta > Diptera > Syrphidae > Melangyna > Melangyna quadrimaculata. The sequence goes on along the minus strand of OX439483.1, from coordinate 341,319,112 downwards.
TACCTTTTTTTGCCTTTTTTACCCGTTAGTGCTTTGTTTTGCCTTTTTTACCCGTTAGTGTCTTTTTTGTCAATTTTGACTTGCTTGCTTTTTTTTATCAAAGTTAAACCAAAAAATCTTCAAAAAAATTCTACACATACAAACTGCATGTAGTTTTTCCATTTCCAGTTGAGATTATTTCAGTTAAAAACATGATCCTAACACAATATCAAGCGCACAGAAAACAAATGTGCTTGTCTTCAACATACAAGAACAAGAAAGCGGTAGTGTAGACTGTAGATAGAGTTACTATGATCTTTTCTCAATAAAATTTCTTGTCCTTTTGTTGTTTTTTTTTACTCATAAAAACTAGATCCTTGCAATTCTCTATGGATAATCGTGCATTTTCTTGCACTGCAAATATCAATGAAAATTTTGAAAAGCGAAAGGGCCTATAATTGCAAATGAAGTGTTTAAAAAGTTCACTACTGTTTTTAATGTAAATCGTAAACGTCAACTCCACACTTTCCGAAAACGTTGAAGTGAATGATGTAGAGATTACTGAGTTTAAAATTCGCTCCACTCCTTTCTGTTCAAATAGAAAGGTTCTTTAGCTCATTTAAGACGATTCTATGGTATTCGCTTATACCACTAGTGTGTCATGTTATACTATCCTTATACCACGAGAGCAAACTAGTATCAGCATGGTATCAAAACTTGGGTTTTTACCGTAGTATACGTTGCCTTTTAGCGATACTAGCGCGTTTCTCCAAAAGTTACGAGTAGTGAACTTCAATTTTGACAAGGAAAATAATTTTTGTTTGTGTTTTATAAATTTTAAAATCGAATTAAATATGTTAAGGTCAGAACTTTGAAAAACAAAATGAAACAAAACCAAAATGAATAACAAAAAAAGAAAAAATATTCAGTTCTTCAGAAATAATTCTCAATTATTTCATTTTATAATTTTGTTAGTATAATTAATTATTGACAGCAAACATGTTGACAAGTATCAAAAATGTAGATCTGCCAATTGAAACTATACAAGGCATCGTGGTATCGGCAATACCATAATATCTGAACTATAGTATATAAGCCCCATGTGTGTCTTGTCTTTAATATAAGAGAAATCCTTTCCTGGTCATAAAGCTAGAATAGAGTGTGCGAAGTAAAGTGTGCGATGTATACGATGCACAAAGTTTTGTCTCATTTCGTATGTGCACAACATGATAAACAAAAATATTTATTTTATCGGCGACCGCGAAATATAAATGGTTGTTTTTGGTTGTTGTTTCTATAAGAAAAGAAATTATATTTAATTATTGTCAGTAAATTTAAATAGAAAATACAAATGTTTGTATTAGTGTTTAATACTTTGTTATTACTGCTTTTCAGATTGATCAGGGTCAAGGAAACTATTTTCAACGATCGTCGCGTCGTGTACGTTGACTCATTATATTCCTAAGTCAATGGTCGTGTATTTTGAGATTGCAGCAAATTGTTCAATTATTGGAACGGCTTTAAAGTCTGAACAATTTTTTTTATTTGTTTTGATAAAACAAGCAATAAACTGGGGACGAAAACTATTCCTAAAATTCAATTTATCGTATAAATTATTTCATATATAATTTCAAAAGGCTCAGTTTCAGAAGAAATAAACTACTTCTTTTACGTACAAATTTCACCAGTTATATCCGTACTTCTAGATTCGAGAACTCTATTTGTAGTAGTACGGATATAACCGGTGAAATGTATGCGCATAAGAAGTACTTTAAAAGGACAAATTCAGTGCTTTTGCTATGGTTTAAGTAGTGCTTCGCTGATATACATTTGAAGTTAATTTGTCAGTACTTTAACGAAGGGGAAATTCACTACATTTCGCATGCTAGAAAGCGATAGCTGCTTCATGTATTCTCATGTATAGGATATATATAACTGAGTTTTTTCCCGATCCCCTATCTATTTTCAGTGAAAAAGAAGTACTTCTATTGGGTACATATTTCACCGGGTATTTATGTAGTTCTACGTTTGCTGGGTAGCATCAGCATGGTATCAAAACTTGGGTTTTTACCGTAGTATACGTTGCCTTTTAACGATACTAGCGCGTTTTTCCAAAAGTGACGAGCACATTAACTACAATTTTGACAAGCAAAATAATTTTTGTTTGTGTTTTATAAATTTTAAAATCGAATTCAAAACAAAAAGGTCAGAACTTTTAAACAAAACCAAAATGAATAACAAAAAAGTTCTTCAGAAGTAATTCTCAACTATTTCATTTTATTATTTTGTGAGTATAATTAATTATTGACAGCAAACATTCTCCTTTTTCTCCTTTAAACTAACCAACTTATTTATAAAGAAAATATAGTTATTTCAGCTCCCGTGTTTAGGAAAACTACACCATGGAATAAGAATTTTCTAGACTCAAATCAAAGGCATTTGCTTAGTGCTCCATTTAAATCCGGAACATTTTTATTCCATGATGTTGTTTTCCTAAACGCGGGAGCTGAAATAACTATTTTTTCTTTATAAATAAGGAGGTAAATGTTTTATTTATTAAATGATTTCAATAATATATATATAAATTTGTTTAATCAAGATGTGAATTCTGTTTAAAAATTTAAATCAAATTTTTTTTAATCACATAAATTATACATCAAGCTTTTATAGCTAGTAATAAGTTAACTTGTAAATAAATAAATAAAAGGAATGTTTGCTATCGTTCACCCACGTCGCAACCAAAAATGAATGTGGCTCTTATAGTCTATTACTAAAATATGTATGATAAACAAAAAATAATGACTAAAAGTAACTCTAACGGTTCGCGTACACTGAAACCGAAAAGTCGGCCGATTTCGGTTCGGAGCTATTTGAAAGAATGTCTTGCGTGTTTTGTCTGCATACACTCCTGCCGTTCTCGGCTGACGCGACGTAGAAAGTGAAAAAAAAAATCCATTCCAACATTTTTATATCTCTATTGTTGTAACTTTTTAAAAAATTGAGAAATTATAAACACAATTACTAAATTTTTCAATATTAATTTTATTTTTTATCTATTCTGGCAAGAAACAAAAACAACCGACAAACTGACATATATGCCAAACAAGTTCAGATTTGTCCGTTGATCGATTATTATCGGGCAATACCGAACGATGCCGGTTGTAGTGGTTTACAGCGTTGCCGTTTCCTGCGTTACCCTTTTTTGCGTTCAATCCCCGTGGCCCCGACTTTTTTAGCATTTCCCATTCGGCCCATTTTTACAATTTAACTCTCAATTTAATAATTTTCGTTTATATATTCTAAAAATTTTCAATTTTTATAAAAACTTATTGATCACAAAGTTTCGTTTCACAAAACGCTGTCGTTTTGCTTCGAAATTCGAATTAGCAATGCAAAATGATAGCAGAAAGAGGCTAGGTTAGGTTAGTGGCCTGACAATTGGTCTTGTTACCGTCACTCTTATAGCAGTGAAGATCCATTGGGGTACCCTCGAGATTTAAGGAAACACATCATACATTCTATGACAACGCCCGTGAAGGGCGTTGATAAAGTTCCAGCAAGCTATAGCCTGAAAAGTCGGACTGTTTTCAAATTTATTGAAGAAGTGTGTGTCGCTACATAAACACCGGGTAGAGGAAAGGTTAATGCAACATTATCTTTAAGGGCGTGATCCTTTCCTTTACCCCCACTGGGAAGATCATCCCTCCACCAGACCCGTAGGAGCAGTGGCTCCATGCAACGTCTGGTGAGTGAGCTTGATAGATCATTGGTTGGTGCATGCGACTGCCCCGTTCAGTCAGATTAGCAGAAAGAGACAACACTACAATTTATTTTCGAATTATTTGGAAAACTTAAACAATTAGGTATCTAGTTTTGTTTTCTTGCAAGAAGTTCCCTTTGTTTTGTGTCAAATCATCGAATTAAAAATTTAAAAAAGAAACATGAAAAGATCATTTATTTTTTAATTTTTATGAAAATAACCATACAAACAATTTTGGTTTTACTCCTGAATACTGTTTTGATCTTTGTGTACGTATTGTCGATTTTTTGTATATTGGCCCCTTTTCAAATTTTTTCAGCGGCAACACTGGTGGTGTACGCGCTGTCTTCCTTTTACATACGTTTGACAAAATTCGACCGATGACGGGTTATGTGTACGCGAGTCGTTACTTATTTGTTTAAACAAATCAAATAAACTGGGCATTATAGTTTACTATGAAATGATAGAACATTTTAAAATTTTTATTTTTATTTTTTTTTGTATCGTGCAATGTACCGGAGCCGGAGTACTACCGGAGTAGTAGCCCGTAGCGTAATGGTTAGTGCGTTCGACTGTCACGCTGGAGGTCTGGGATTCCTTCCCAGCCTCGTCCACCTTAAAAACTAAAAAAGTTTTTTTTCAGGGCTACTGCCTCTTGCGAGGAATTGACAAATCCTCCAAGAGTATCACTTGTCACGAATAAGTGCTTCTCGTCAAGCCGTTCGGATTCGGAATAAAAATTGTAGGTCCCTTCCATTCCTGTCGAAAGGCGCACACAGGAATGGTTGCGAGTTGGTAGTCACTAGGCCCTGTTTCTTCATGAGCCGTTATACCACCCGATTTTTTATTATGTCCCGGAGCCGAAAAATACGCCAAAAAACAAAGAATGTCAAAAAGTAATTTTGTATGAATATCTTTCGTAAAAAAAAATTTGCTAGCAGTTAAAATTTTTGCATTTAAGCTTTTCTCATACGCCCATATCTAAGGTGACCACCTGTACCGAAATGACCGGTACACTACCGAAAATCAGCGCTGTGTACCGTGTACCGAAGAAAAGCCTCGGTACACACAAATATACCGAAATCAAATTCGTGTACCGAAATTTAAAAATAAATTGAGATAAAATCGATCGGTAACATCGACCAAAATTTGTGTCTTAGTAGGATATAACAGACTGACTGAAGAGCCCACTGTTATACCTTGGGCGAAACACAATTATTTCTGGAGCTGAGGTCACTTGTACTTTTTAATTAAAATTTTAAATAGTTTAAGCACATCCTTTAATATTTCTTTCCTAGTGTTTGCAACTTAATGCTGGATTTACATGTATCTTCGTCTGCATAATGCAGAAAAGTAGACCAGGACAGATGTTTACAAAAAATCCAAGCGAGTGAAAGAGAACCATCAAGAAGATTAACATGTTCGTCTTCATTTCTGCATTATGGCACTTTCCTATAGTTTAAGTTTAACTTTATTTCATCAATTAGAGAATTTTCATCTCTTACAGACTTATTAAATACAAATATAATTTTTACAATGTTTGTAGGTGGGTACATAATATACTAGCTGATCCGGCGAACTTGGTTCCGTCTAAATTCATTTATGAAAAGAAAATAATAATTTCGAGCATGATCCAGAATGATTTTTCATGTAATTCAGTGAATTAAAATTCTTTATTCTAAAGTTTTATTAAATGCAATAAAAAATAACTAAATTAACAATGTCGATGTGTTTCAATGAAACCAAAATGATTGGCGTGTCGGCCAACCTTCCGCTTCTTTACATTTTCGTTTTCTTATGGTAACGTCTTCTTATGGTAAACAACATTTTTCGTTTTATTTTCAGGTGCGTACACGTACAAAGCGGTAGGATTGCCGATACGTGAGCACGCCACATACAATTGACCATGTAAGAAGCATGGGAATTCAAGATTGCTGCCACAAACATCCAGCGATTGTCCTTGTGACTATTGATTGTCAATTGTCATAGCAAAAGCGCAAATCGTTCGGAATACGTGCAATCCCTAGATTGAGAACATCTTCGCCTTAGAATTTTCCCCTCAAAATCGTGGCTTGAATATAAGATTTGATTTGATGCACTTTACAATCAAACGCGTTCCGTTACAAAGTTTTGGTGCATTGAGGATTTGCAGCAAAATTATAACTGAGCCAACTTTGAATTTTAAATTGTGTGGTGAAAAACCCGGAACCCCAAAGAATTCAGAAATTCCGTGGGATAGTTGCTGGCTTCGTTTGCATCCATCACGGAGTCCAGGGATTTGAATAAATGTTACTCACCGGCTATTTGATTTTGAATGACGAAATTTAAATGATCGATATTCTTGTTTTTCACAACCAAAATCGCTCGTGAACTCAGCCAATCATGGTTAACATAATTTTGAGTAAAATTCGGAAAAAACATTCGCGATCCGCTCTTCCAGCGTTGTTGTAAAGTGGCAAAAATGCGGTGGAAATTCAATAAGGCCGGTGACTAAGTCCACTGGTATTACGCCATTGCCTCTCGCCAATAAATTGCCTGGAGAAATCTGCAGCGAACTGGTCATTTCGTAAAGCGACTGCATGTTTGTTTTCAATTGCAATTTCTCCACGTATTGTAATAAAGCCAATACGAATTTATCAAGTCCTAAATCGTCAAAATCAAAGTAACCGTTCTCGAGTTATGCACTAAAAACCGGCTGTTCCCGGATTTTCAATTTTTCTGTAAATTTTACGGGATTTTCTTCCAGTTTCCTATGCCCTTCCTTGAACTAATACGAATTTATTAAGCCCTAAATCGAAAAAATAGAAGTAACCGTACTCGAGTTATGCATTAAAAACTGGATATTCCCTGTTTTCGAATTTTCCTGCAAATTTTCCAGGATTTACATCCAGTGTACTATGTCCTTTCTTGAACCAATACGAATCCATCAAGCCCTTAATGGTGAAAATCGAAGTCACCGTTCTCGAGATATGCCTTAAAAAGAGGATGATCCCAGATTTTCCAATTTCCCTGAAAGTTTTTTCGGGATTTTCCTACAGTGTCCTATGTCCTTTTTTGGGTCAATACGAATTCATCAAGCCCAAAATCGTGAAAATCGATCGATCCGTTCTCGAGTTATGCGCGCACACACGGACGACATTTCTCTTTTATATATATAGATACAGTAAATACATTAAAAATTCTTAGGTATTAGACAATAAATAAATAAATTAACAGTAAAACATTGCATAGGTATTACAAGATAAATAAATAAGTTAACAATAGAAGAAATAACAGCATGAAAACATATTTCGAAACATCTTTAATAAAATTTAAATTTGGCTAAGAATAATAGACAATTCAACATGAAGTCAATTCTTACGCATACTGCATTAGCTTCTCTGATGCAACGGGTGATAGGCTCATTGCGCCCATAGTTTCTCTGATGGAAGTGTTCATATATTAGAAATCTTTCGCGTGTAACTCTTGAGGGAGTATTGCCCTCATACAACAAATCAATAAGGGGAGGGCATTTTATATGCCTAGTAATTATATTCCGCCGAGTTTCTAGAGATTTCATTCCAAATAATAAGCATCTGGTTTCGTAGGAAGGTCTTATAATCCTCCATCTCAATTTAAAAAATGCATATCTTGTGAAGTTTCTTTGAACATTTTCTATCCTCTTTAATGAATTTGAATAATATGATTCCAAACCGTACAACAGTATTCCAGCACAGATCTAACCAATGAGTTATATAACGATATAAGAGTATATGAATCATTAAACTCTCTTGTGTTTCTTTTAAGAAAACCCAGCATCTGATTTGCTTTGTTGATCATATAATCAAAATGAGAGTGGAATGACAGGTTGACATCAAGAATAACACCCAGATCTTTTTTTTGGATTACTCTTTCTAAGTTAATGTTGTTAATGCTATAATCAAACATTATTTTATTAAAGTTCCTGTAACAAGACAAAATTGACATTTAGCCACACTAAGATCAAGGTAGTTTGCTTGACACCAAGTAGCCAAACTACGCAAGTCGGATAACAGAAGATTACAGTCAGAATTGCAGGAAATCCTTCGGTAAAGTTTAAGATCATCTACATAAAGGAGACAGGATGAGTTTTGAAAGAAATTGGGAATGTCATTGACAAACAGTAGAAATAAGAGTGCTCCCAAATGAATTCCTTGCGGGACACCTGATGGGACATCTATATCATCAGATTTATAATTTTTAATTTTAACAACTTGAACCCTTCCAGTCAGATAAGATTCAATCCACTTTAATAAAGAAGAGTGAATACCAAAACAAAAAAGCTTGTGAAGTAGAATTTTGTGATTTACTCTATCAAAAGCCTTTGCAAAATCGGTAAAGATGATATCAGTTTGATATCCTTTTTCCATATTAGATATAATGGCATTTATCATAATTATTAAATTTGTCGATGTTGATTTACCTGCAACAAAACCATGCTGAAAGACCGATATTTTACCTTGAGTGACAAATGAAATTCTGTTATAAACTACCTTTTCAAATAATTTAGGAATTGCAGAGATCTTACAAATTGGCCTGTGATTTGTTATTTCGTGCTTAGGGGCCAGTTATAGCTATCATTGAAAACCATCATTGAAAAAGTTGTCTATTGATTTTGAGACTCTTCGAAAGTTTAATCATTGAATATTTGAATGCAAAAATATAGCTTACGACTTCAAAATTATTTCTCCTCCAAAAAAAATTCATTTTGACCCATATCTTACCCATAACGTAACTTTTAATTTTTCAATGATGAACTACCTTACCAATGATCATTGAAAAAATTAAAAGTTACGTTGTGGGAAAAATACGGGTCAAAATGATTATTTTTTAATTTAATTTAATTAATAATTTGAAATCATAAGCTATCTTTCTGCATTAAAATTTTCAATGATTATACTTTCGAAGGGTCTCAAAATCAACAATTAACTTTTTCAATGATGGTTTTCAATGATAGCTATAACTGGCCCCTTAGATCCTGATTTTAAAATCGGAGACAAAAACGAAATTTTCCACGAAAACAAGAAATTGCCACTGTCAAGACATAAATTAAAAATCTGCGTGAGCAGCTCGGCTAACGCACTCACACATTTTTTTAGAAGTATGGGAGGAATATTGTCTGGACCTTCACTTGTATTCACATCCAAGCTTAAAAGAGCTGATTCAACTTCAACCTGGCTTAGAATAAGTGACCTAAGATCAACACATTTTCTTACCCCTGAAGGCTCATTAATTAAAACAGATTCAGAGGAATAAACTGATTGGAAGTATCTTGCAAATAAATTACAAATTTCTGATAACTCACTTGTAATAGTGCCTAGGTACTGCATACAGCTTGGCAATCCACATGATTTTCGTTTGGTATTTAAAAAATTCCAAAACCTTTTACTATAACTTTTCAGATCAATTTCAACTGAAAGTATGTAGTTATGATATAAAAATTTATTTAGATGGTCAAATTTCCTTTGACAATCTAGATATCTGTTTCGAAATTTTGGATCATTTTTGTTCTTTTTATATAATTTGTATGCTTTAGTTTTTTGGATTTTGAGATTACTTAACCTCCTATTAAACCAGATAGGGTTAGAATTCTTTTTTAGATATTTTGGTGGTACATATTGTTCAATAGCACTTTGTAAAACAGACGAAAAGGCAATGAAATCACTTTCTAAATCAAAACCAGTAAAAATATTTTGCCACGAAAAAGACAACAAAAACTCCACCATTGCATCAAAGTTAGCTTTTTGATAATCGTATATAATAATATTATTTACATTTTCATTTTTTAAATAACTATAAAACATTATATCACCCTCAATTCCGAGGTGGTGTTGTGTATTTCCTATAACGGGGAAATTGGACTTTTCTACACAAATATGAAATTCCTTATCTACAAATACTAGATCAAGTATGCGATTGAGGTCGTTATATTCATGGTTAATTTGGACTAAATCCTATTGGCTTAAAAAATCAATAACAAGTGATTCAATTTCGGTTGATACTCCAAAAGGAATTAAATATTTATCTTCTGAGCCGAATTCCCATTTTATATTACCAATCAGTAGCGGATCCAGGGGGGTGGCTATAGGGGCTAAAGCCCCCCCCCCCCACAGCCGAATCATAAAATAATTTGAAATATAGAAAGCAATACATTACAACGTGTAGAATTTTATATTCCGTCTAAAATATTGTTAAGCTATAAAATTTGATGGGCAAAATAACGTGGTTGGGGCTGAACTATTTGCATACATGTTATGTAATTTTTTTTCGAAGTCCTAAGATTGGGGCTGAAGCCTGAAGCGAATTGGACAAAAACTAAGTTGGGGGCTATGAATATGGATATTTTTAGTGCAACGACAATCTTTCCCTAAAAATTAAACCCAGAAAATTGGAACAAAAAAAAACAGCTTTGGCGCAATAAGGTCTGAGAATATTGGACAAAAAACCTAGCCAGGGTTAAGCAACTTACTTCCTAAAAACTAACCTTGTTCCAGAGAGTTTTGGGGGCTCAAGTCTAGGGACTGTCAAAGTCCGAAGTTGGGGCTAAGGCTTGAAGAGATAAGTAAAATGAGATAAAAATGGTCGAGGCTTTACATTAACGTGTCAAATGCCCCAACTGTATATACTACAAACAAAGCTAATTTACCGAAAGAAACGCATTTGTGGCTTAAACCATTGGAGAACAACGGGATGTCAAGTTTAGTGCATGTTTAATACAACAGGAATTATTTCTTACGGCCTTGGCTGGGCTTAGAAATTTTTGGGGCTACGTTTTCAGAATTTGAAAGGCCCAAGGCAATTGTACATACAAAACATAGAAATTCTCTAGTCAAGGAGCCAAATTCCAAAAGCGTGAGTTTTCTCTGTGCGCTCAGGAAATCATGCAAAAGCAAATGAATATTTGCAATCCCTCTAGAGTGACGTGCAAATTTGTCGACATATTTTTTTAGCATGAATACCTATAAAGCGTATGCATCGTATACACGAAAACTCATTCACGCTGGCAGAATTGGGACGCGGCTTATTTCTTAGAGCAGCTTTGTCTTATGTCGTAAAGTGTCATTTTGAACAAAATAGTTTCTCTTTGATTTTGATAATTCAGGAAAAATGAGATCTTAAAGGACTAATACCGTGTCAAAGCACATATATGAGCTTTTGCCAGTACGAACACTTAAATATAATTTTTCTGAACTAGCCAATTAAAAACAGTTTTCAAATCTTGTCAAAAATGGGAAGTTCAAAACATACCCACAGCTAATTTAAAAATATAACTACATAATGTAGGTACCTAATCAATTTTTAAATAATATAAATAAACGAATTTGTACGCGTGGTTCAAGCATATATGGCTAAAAATTATTGTGCGCCTTTGAATTTGCTTCTATCTCCGCTACAGCAATTATGAATAATTGTTATTGTACTTTGTATTGAAAACATTTTGAAGCGCAACAGGAGCGGATATTAAGGCACACAAAAAATGGAAATCATTAAAGGAAAAGGAAAAAAAAATACTTGAACCTTAAAGGTTAGGCCGCACTCGCCGCAACTGCACTGCATCGGAACTACACTTCACACGAATTCGTATGAATTTGTATGAAGTTCAGCTGCCGCTGAGTGCGATATAGCTCCTTAAATTTCATAAAAAATAATGTTTTGCCGCGTTGTCGTGAAGTTTAGTTCGACTAAAGTTGAGTACGGTCTTGCATTAAACCTAAACTGATCTCTATTATTTGTTATAAATTATAAAATTTATCTTCGGACAAGCAAATTTTATTACTTAAGGTCTCAAAATGGATCTCCAAACTGCAAGCCCCCCCCACAGCCAAATCCTAGATCCGCTACTGTTACCAATATTGAAATCTCCAGCAAAATTTATATGTTGTAGGTTATTTAATTTATCTAAAATTTGTTTTAAATTTAATAAATGTAAATTATAAAATTCTAATAAGCTCTTAGGTGGTATTTGTAACTTGCAACAATAAATAATTCTGATTCATTTACTTTAACAGCAACAATAATTTGATCAATGTCTTGGTTAGGATCTGAGCAGTTTGATTCCAATACAATTTCCCTGCATGATAGAGAAGCACGAATTGCAATCAATACTCCTCCTCCCCTATCCATTCCTGTTTTTATTTTGCATCTATCTTTTCTGAATACAGTAAAATAACTTGGAAAAATTTCCGAAGTACAATGGTTTTCAGACAACCAAGTCTCAGTAAGAACAATAATATCATAATTACATACAGAAATATATACATATATTCATGGTTAATTTGGACTAAATCCTATTGGCTTAAAAAATCAATAACAAGTGATTCAATTTCGGTTGATATTCCAAAAGGAATTAAATATTTATCTTCTGAGTCGAATTCCCATTTTATATTACCAATCAGTAGCGGATCCAGGGGGGTGGCTATAGGGGCTAAAGCCCCCCCCCCACAGCCGAATCATAAAATAATTTGAAATATAGAAAGCAATACATTACAACGTGTAGAATTTTATATTCCGTCTAAAATATTGTTATGCTATAAAATTTGATGGGCAAAATAACGTGGTTGGGGCTGAACTATTTGCATACATGTTATGTAATTTTTTTTCGAAGTCCTAAGATTGGGGCTGAAGCCTGAAGCGAATTGGACAAAAACTAAGTTGGGGGCTATGAATATGGATATTTTTAATGCAACGACAATCTTTCCCTAAAAATTAAACCCAGAAAATTGGAACAAAAAAAAACAGCTTTGGCGCAATAAGGTCTGAGAATATTGGACAAAAAACCTAGCCAGGGTTAAGCAACTTACTTCCTAAAAACTAACCTTGTTCCACAGAGTTTTGGGGGCTCAAGTCTAGGGACTGTCAAAGTCCGAAGTTGGGGCTAAGGCTTGAAGAGATAAGTAAAAAGAGATAAAAATGGTCGAGGCTTTACATTAACGTGTCAAATGCCCCAACTGTATATACTACAAACAAAGCTAATTTACCGAAAGAAACGCATTTGTGGCTTAAACCATTGGAGAACAACGGGATGTCAAGTTTAGTGTATGTTTAATACAACAGGAATTATTTCTTACGGCCTTGGCTGGGCTTAGAAATTTTTGGGGCTACGTTTTCAGAATTTGAAAGGTCCAAGGCAATTGTACATACAAAACATAGAAATTCTCTAGTCAAGGAGCCAAATTCCAAAAGCGTGAGTTTTCTCTGTGCGCGCTCAGAAAATCATGCAAAAGCAAATGAATATTTGCAATCCCTCTAGAGTGACGTGCAAATTTGTCGACATATTTTTTTAGCATGAATACCTATAAAGCGTATGCATCGTATACACGAAAACTCATTCACGCTGGCAGAATTGGGACGCGGCTTATTTCTTAGAGCAGCTTTGTCTTATGTCGTAAAGTGTCATTTTGAACAAAATAGTTTCTCTTTGATTTTGATAATTCAGGAAAAATGAGATCTTAAAGGACTAATACCGTGTCAAAGCACATATATGAGCTTTTGCCAGTACGAACACTTAAATATAATTTTTCTGAACTAGCCAATTAAAAACAGTTTTCAAATCTTGTCAAAAATGGGAAGTTCAAAACATACCCACAGCTAATTTAAAAATATAACTACATAATGTAGGTACCTAATCAATTTTTAAATAATATAAATAAACGAATTTGTACGCGTGGTTCAAGCATATATGGCTAAAAATTATTGTGCGCCTTTGAATTTGCTTCTATCTCCGCTACAGCAATTATGAATAATTGTTATTGTACTTTGTATTGAAAACATTTTGAAGCGCAACAGGAGCGGATATTAAGGCACACAAAAAATGGAAATCATTAAAGGAAAAGGAAAAAAAAATACTTGAACCTTAAAGGTTAGGCCGCACTCGCCGCAACTGCACTGCATCGGAACTACACTTCACACGAATTCGTATGAATTTGTATGAAGTTCAGCTGCCGCTGAGTGCGATATAGCTCCTTAAATTTCATAAAAAATAATGTTTTGCCGCGTTGTCGTGAAGTTTAGTTCGACTAAAGTTGAGTACGGTCTTGCATTAAACCTAAACTTATCTCTATTATTTGTTATAAATTATAAAATTTATCTTCGGACAAGCAAATTTTATTACTTAAGGTCTCAAAATGGATCTCCAAACTGCAAGCCCCCCCCACAGCCAAATCCTAGATCCGCTACTGTTACCAATATTGAAATCTCCAGCAAAAATTATATGTTGTAGGTTATTTAATTTATCTAAAATTTGTTTTAAATTTAATAAATGTAAATTATAAAATTCTAATAAGCTCTTAGGTGGTATTTGTAACTTGCAACAATAAATAATTCTGATTCATTTACTTTAACAGCAACAATAATTTGATCAATGTCTTGGTTAGGATCTGAGCAGTTTGATTCCAATACAATTTCCCTGCATGATAGAGAAGCACGAATTGCAATCAATACTCCTCCTCCCCTATCCATTCCTGTTTTTATTTTGCATCTATCTTTTCTGAATACAGTAAAATAACTTGGAAAAATTTCCGAAGTACAATGGTTTTCAGACAACCAAGTCTCAGTAAGAACAATAATATCATAATTACATACAGAAAAAGAAACAAATACATTATCAAGTTTAGTTCTTAACCACCTACATTTTGATAATAAAAAGAAAAGCTTTTATTTCCAAATTTGATAGATGATGATCTTGTAGACGAATTTAAAGATGAAAGCGGAGGCAGATAGGCAGCAGATTGAGTAATATCATTTAAAAAGCATGGAGCATAGTTCTCAGACCCTTGAGATCTGGCGATTGTACGTTTTTTGGAAAATTTATAAATGGGCGTATCGTAACCCCACTCGGCCAATAAGCAGCATCGTATATTGAACTATTGTACTCCAATGTGACAATTATTTTAAAATTAACAAAATTTTGATTCCTTTCCTTATTAGTATTGAGCAAAAACCGAGATATCCCTGAAGGATTTGGATACGCACATAAGTTTGAAACAATAAAGTCAGTAATTGCACTAGTTGTAGTATCAGGGTGGAAACCAGAGATATGGAAACATTTCCTTTTTCGCATTACCTTTATATTTTCACACTGACCTCTATTACCATCGAGGCCTTGGGGTCTTCGATTAGATATTTTTGAAGTATTAATCCATTTTTCATTATTAATTTGAATATCAGCAGGTGCTCCTTTGAGTACCAACACCACCATTATTACCATTAGCAACAACAACATCAGCAACACCACCATTATCACCTTCAGCAACAACAACATCAGCAACAATAGGATCATTTACAACAACACCATTAATTGCCGCATTATCAGCCAAGGGAATAACACCACCAGCATCTTTAATTACTATTTTTCTTTTCACTATTTTTCTCTTCATTATCAACCTCCTTATTGACGTCATCAGAATTACGCAGATCATTACTATTTAGACATAAGCTTTCATCAGTTCTGTCAGAACCAGCGGACAGAGAAGTTGCACAAGTCACAGCAGCAAACGAGACCCCAGCAGCAATCATATCATTACCTTTATTCGCAGCTTTCACATGACCCGCAGCAGCAAAATGATCACTCTGTCTTGAAGAGTTCGAATTGCTTGTTGTTTTTGCGTTGAGATTAGATGCGGAAACCGGTTTTTTTTTTTTTTTTAAGTGTCTTTTTAATAACACTTTTTATAGCAGGGGATGATGAAAGTGTGCGGGTGTTTTTGGGTAAAGAAGAAGAAGAAGATAATGATCTAGAAGAAGATGATGGAATATTCTTCTCTTTGAACAGTTGTAATTGTTTATTGTTGTTTTTTTGTTCAGGAGCCGTAGGCTTAGCTTGGAAGCGCGTTGTACGAGAGGGCTTCACAAGATTATCAAATTCTGAACTATGGTCAACAAAAAACGTATAAAGTTCTTTGATCTTTGGAATGCAACCAAGAAATGAAATGCTTTTACATGTAACACACTTCCAAAATAATTCATCACTCGATTCGAGTGCGATCCGCTCAGATTCACTGATTTTAGTACATTTCATATGAAAACTCGAATTGCAAACACTGCAACTAATCAAATCAGACTTTGCAGTCAGAAAATTACAATGAGAACATTGGACGTTCATAATGAAAACAATAGCAAGAAGTGCATCGACTGTCTGTAATGAGATCAAGACTAATTCAGAAACGAAGTTCTTCTGCATTTTGATCTTTTCTCTCTATCTAACAAATATACATTTTCTATTTGGCATCCCTTTATTTTTGCAGAAACCAAATGCAGATACATGTAAATCCACCATAATTCATCAACATCGTGAACACAACTTTAGTGTTTGAGATTTCATTATCCTTGTATTGACAACTAGAAAAGTCAAAATGCGATACCTGGTGGTAAAATAAAACAACAGGATGTATACACCAAACAGTGACAGGCATAAGGGATACCTGTGTTTACTATCATGTAAAATAATTTATTTTTTAATAAAAATTGATTTGTTTTCAAACAAAATATACTAATATGTCTTTATTAATATTATTTCTTTATTTTTCATTGCAGTGCTTTGAAAAATCATCAGCTGGAGACCACAAAAATGGAAAATAAAAAAAGCCAAATATAGACAGCCGTAAGTACTAAGTAATTAAACTACCTACAATATTCTGTTCAGGATATTATTTATGTATATTTTTTATAATATTAAATACTGTGCCTTTGTGAGAGTCACATAATAAGATATATTTCTTTATATATTTTGGAGGTACACTCTTTTTAATAATTTAGAAACTCGACCTAATGAACGTAAGAAACTCATACAGTTTTTAATTAATTTTTCATTTTTTTCAGCCGGCAGCTCAGAATACAGCAGCAACTGGTAGTTTTGGTGCTTCAGTTCAACAAACCTCTGTCTTTGGGGCGCCTTCAATAAAAAATAAGCCAGCCTTTGGTCTGGCAGCATCTACAGCCAATACTGGATTCGGAGAATTTGGTATACTAATGTCAATACCAGCACCGCAGGTGGGGGACTATTTGGACAAAAGCCTGCTCCAGTATTTGGGAACACTTCTGTGTTTGGAGCAGCTGCTCCGACCACTGGCTTCAGCAATTTCCAGACCAACCAAATCGGTTCGTTGTTTCAACTGGAGTTTGAACACGCAACCCACAACTGGATTTGGTGGTTTCTGAACACAAACATAAGCTGCTCCACTCACACTCACAAGAAACATGACGATAACGCCAGTTTCTCTGTGACAAACACTAACGCCGGTCAACGGTCATCGTATGTTGTCAAGGAAGTTGAACGTTTAAAAGAGAAACATGGAGCTCGTCAAAGTAAACTGAAAGAGGAAACATTTTCGTGAATCTTAGTCCGGCCAATCCGAATTGGGAAACAACAAAGGTGTAGTCCTTCGTATTAGATAAAGTAAGTACAAACCATTTCAATCGACTAAATCAAGATAGTGGTTTAGAAATAACAGCATTTTATAAGAACACTTTTAAGAATTTCAAGAAAAAATCATACAAAATACTTGTTAGTTATAAAACGCTTTTATTTCAAAACCACTATCTTGATTTGGTGGATTGATACTGTTCTCAGTCTTAATTTAAGTACTCATATTGATCATTATAATCATTTTTAATACAGATAAATATTTAAACAAAAATTCATATAAAACACGTTTGAAAAATTTCAGTCGTTTTTTTTGTTTAAAAGTGTCCCATATGAAATTTGTTTGAAATATTTATTTATATTAAAATTGACGACTTAATTTAAGCCTCAGACTCATAATTCAATCAACCAAAACAAAATTTCGGCCGAAAATAAATTGTTTTCTTTGTTTTTTTTTTAAGATGATCTACAACAACTATGAGAATAAAATAAAAGCAGAAGGAACAAAGATTGATTGATCCGAGGACGCCTTCATGTCAAAAAGGCAATTTACAATTAAACGTCCATTCTAACAGCCTTATTTATTAACTCGGTTTAGCGGCAGTGTAAAGTTACTCCGACTTTACACCGCCTCTAAACCTGGAAAGCTTATTTAAAAAAAATATATACCAGGAATAGAGGCAGAGTAAGCTAAAACTGGTTCATAGGAGGTTTTAAGCCGGAGTAAAGCCGTTTTAGGATCTAAATGTCATTTTGACATGACATCGTCTGAAATGAAAGAGAAGTGCAAACAATTTTGTTCCTGTTTTTTACTACGAAAGAATGGATATTTATTTTATATTAATACATCATTTAAATTCTTTAAACGGTTTAACTAACATTACTGGAAGAAGGAGAAGGCCAAAACAGTACAAAACTGCTTTAGATCCCATGAAACTGAGGGATTATTAGCTGTCGGAGAAATATCTACATTATGAACAGAAACTAAAATATTTATTTTTGTATGTTTTATTCTGGAAATTATATTATGTACATATATTTACAAATTTATGTATCTTTTTTAACTATCCCAGTTTTTCAGAATGTTTTCTTTTATTTGTATTATGTATAAGTAAATTTTGTTTACCAAAATATGTCTACAATTAACTCTACCAATAACTTAACAACTAAAACGAATAATAATGAAAATCAGCTGTGGTTTGTTTACGTTTATAATAACCAGAGTTTTAGATTGGTGACTTTTTTGATAGAATATTTGACATAAGGCGTAACTAAAACGGCTGACAAAATATTTTATAAATATGGATTAGTTTGACGTGGCGTAAACCCGGAGTAAGTGCTTAGACTTGGTTTAACTATTCCGAGGTTGAACCGAGTATAAGTGGAATCTAATAAATACGGCTGTAAAGGTTTTACAATCGTTTTTAATAGAAATCTAAGAAATAATTTCTCGGCATAGTATTTTCATTCCATTTATTTAAGAAAAGTATTAAATTTACAAAAACACATAAAGCTTTAAATGTTTTAAGTGTATCAATAATTTAAATTAAAAAATTCTCTACATGTTCAAATTTATGGAAAAGTAATTCTAAAAGCTCAATGATCTACAATTATTAAGTTATTTAATAATAATCTTAAGAATAAAATTACTTGTAACAAAAATTAAAATATATACCTACAAAATATTTAGATTTCATTAAAATATCTTAAAATCTTAAAAATTAAAGTAATTATACCCAAATACCTACAACCAATTTTGATAATATGTATGAAATGTGTAAAAAGTCATACAAACATTAAAATCTGTGAAATTATTATATTATCAATAAAATAAAGCAGAAAACTACAACAGAATATTTTCATTTGTTTCGAAACACTTAAAAAAGTTCAACGATTATGAAGTTAAAAGGCGTTGAAACAATTAGGAACAGTTTCATCATACACACAAAGCCGATTTTTCCAGTTTCTTAAGAGATGAGAATCTCGCGCTTCTTTTGGAAGGTGAAAAATAGAAATTTCACCCATTCTATAAGAGTTGCACTGGGGAACTCCACAAAATTGTCTGGAATAAAACAAAAATAGGTACAGCCACATATCGAAAAACTGTAATATTCAATAAATAAATAATGGTAAAAAAAATGAAAAAAAAAGTATAAACTGAAAATCTTTGGACTGTATCTTTGGAACAGGTAGTCGAATAAAGGCAGTTGATATCTTTTTATAATCGGTGCTTGATACTTTCAAAACAAGCATTAAAAGTTTTTACATAAAAGGCTTTTTGAAAAAAATCATTCTTGAAATACAATTATTTGGTATGTGGTACACGTATTCCAAGAGTTATTTTTTTAATACTACTTCTTTGGAAAAATTGTTGATGCCTTTTTTGAGAGTAGGAAGTGCTGATTCAAAAAAGGTATCAACCGCCTTTATTGGAGAACCTGTTCTAAAGATATACTTTAAAAGGTTTTCGCTGTTCACTTGGAAAAGTATAATCTTAAAATGGATTGGGGTGTATCTTTGGAACTGGTTATTCAAAAAAGGTGATTGATACCTTTTTGTAATTGGCTCTTGATACTCTCAAAATACGCATCAAAAGTTTTTACATAAAATGCTTACTGACAAAAATCACTCTTGAAATACACTTATTTGGAATGTGGTACACGTATTCCGAGAGTTATTTTTTTTAGTACTACTTCTATGGAATAATTGTTGATGCTTCTTTTGAGAGTAGGAAGTGCTGATTCAAAAAAGGTATCAACAGCCTTTATTGGAGAACCCGTTCCAAAGATATACTTTAAAAGCTTTTCGCTGTTCACTTGGAAAAGTAAAATCTTAAAATGGATTGGAGTGTATCTTTAGGACTGGTTATCCAAAAAACGTGGTTGATACCTTTTTTGTATTCTGCTCTTTATACTTTCAAAGTAAGCATCAACAGATGCTGGACAACTCCTTTCAAAGATAATAATTGAAATAGATCAACTTCCAAAACTTAAAATTTAACACTTACATTGTTGAGAAATGATTGTGAAGGAGCACCAGGATATCCAACAGGTTGATGGACTGAAGCTCTAGACTGCGGTAGAATGGAGGTAATGTACTATACTTGTGGAAATTGTGACCTTTAAATCTTCTAAGTGATAGTAGCTAAATGGGCTTCAGGTCAATTGAAACAAATTAATTATTTCACAACGTTTCGTCCATGAATATGGACATCATCAGGTGCGAGCAATGATGGTTTCTATATTTGCGTATTTTTAAATGATTAATATGTTACAAAATCAGTTTTACACATTGAAACATTACAAACTTACAATTATTACATTTATATTGCACTTAAACACGAACAGAGATGTTCCCAGTAGCAAGTTTAACTGACAAGTAACTATCTGTAAATATTTGTCTTATCTTCATATTATATAAAAAAGAAAACATTTTGATCATCTGCTACATATATCAGAGCTTTTTTCCTCCCCTCTTCTCCAGCAGGTACTTGTAGTGTGGACTTACGTTGTCCATGTCTGTACGTCTGTTCATTGTTTTATCATGGTTGATTATATGAAGAGTCTCTATCATCATTCTTTTGTTTTGGTGCTCTTCCCGTTGTAATATTTGAACATCATCAAAGTTCGGAGAGTGACCAAGTGAGATGCAATGCGAGGCCAGTGCTGTCTTCTGATGCGCACTACTTTTTATGTCGGATTTATGTCCCGAAAGTCTATTTTTTTAGTTTTTGTTTTGTTGTTCCTATGTAAATCTGGTTACATATTTCGTCTGATTTTCCACGGCAATTTATTTTGTAGACCAAGTCTGAGTGTTCCAGTTTGTCGGTTTTGGTTTTAAGGTTTGTGTAAAGTTGTGAGGCTGTGTTTGTTGATTTCATGGCTATTTTGTATTTTTCCATATCTAAAAAGTTTGCATCTTTAAACCGGTCCGCTATTTCTTTTACGTAAGTGAAGGATTTGTAGATTGTATTTTCATTTTGTTTTTCTATTTCAACTCTTTGGATGTTTCTGTTTTCATACTGTGTTATTAACGTTTTAATTATTGGTATGGGAAAGGCATTTTTTTGCAGTATTTCTTTTATTTTGATTTTGTTGCTTTTGTGGAACTCAGTGTCGCTAATCGAAAGGACTCTTTTTATGAGGTTGTTTGCTGTGTTGAAGACGATTTGTTTTGGGTGTTGGGAGAAGAAGTTTAGAAGTCTACCGGATGAGGTGGGCTTTTGGAACCAATCCATTTTCAGCTGTCCTTCTTGACGGATGACAACTGTATCCAAGTAAGACAACCTGTTGTTGGCTTCAACCTCAACTGTAAATTGTAATTTCCTATGGAAACTGTTGAGAGTTGTAAGGATTACTTCAATATCGTCTGTTTTAACAATAGCGAATATGTCATCAACATACTTTGTCAAAAGTTTTGGTTTATTTGTCAATTTCGCCAGGCAGTTTTCTAAGAGTTCCTCCAGTATGATATCCGCTATTATGGGTGAAGCTGGGTTTCCCATAGGCATCCCATCTCTTTTGTCTTGTCACCATGGACCAAATAATTATTATCAATGATACAGAACCGTACAAGTTCAAGGAATTTTGTTTTTTTGATAAGTGTATGTTCCTTTATTTTTTTTCCCAGTTTTTGCCTATCAATTCTAGTGCCATTTTTAGCGGAATGTTTGTAAAAAGAGATATTACATCGAAAGACACTAAAATTTCGTCATTTTCTGTTCTCAATCCACGCAATTTGGATTTAAAATGAAGGGAATCCTTAACATTGAAGTCCGAGTTCAATGTGAGGTTTTTCAAAATTCCAATCAGGTACTTTGCCAGGTTGTAGCAGGGGACTTTTGTGGAAGAACAAATCGGGCGTAGGGGAATACCTTCCTTGTGGATTTTTGGGAGACCGTAAAGTCTGGGGGCAACAGAGTTATAAGTTGTCATAATTTGTTTTTGACGCTGGTCAATTATTTTGTTTTCAAACAAATACTTAATAAAATTGTTATTTGTATCTTGTAATTTGCTGGTGGGGTCGGACCGTATAGGCCAATATACATTTCGATCTTCCATCATTGTTTTCATCTTTATGTCGTAGTCATGTTTTTTTTTATATTGCTACCGTAACATTGCCTTTGTCCGCTGATACAATGAATATTTCTTTATGTTTTTTAAGAAATTGTTTTGTTTCGGTGAAAAGGTTGGTAATGTATTTGTTGAAGTCGGAAAATTTCCTTTTTTCCATGCAATTATCTAACATGTTTGCAAATTTTCCACGTGCCTTTTCTCGTTCATCGTTGTCGGTAATGGTTTGGATACAATCCTCACCGTCTGCGATAATTTTGAAAAGGGAGTTAGAAGTTGACTGAATTGTACTAGGAAAAGCGTACTTTGGACCGAGCGAAAGTAAGTATTGGATATCGTCTGGTATGGGAACACTGGTTTTATTGACAAACCAATTTTTATTTAGATGCATGCCATATTTCTCTTTTATTCTCTCTTTTAACACCGCTAGTTTTTTGTCGTGTGTTTGTTTTAGTTTTTCTTTTCCATTGACGATATGTTTTTGTTCGTGGTAAAGAAAGCTAGAGTGTTCTTGGTCAGTCATTGTCGATGCTATATAACTTTCTATATCTGTTATTATTTTTACTGAGGAGGTTAGGTTTCGGTGTTTTGCGGAAATAAATAGATTCAGGATTTTGCAGTGGAAATTGTACTTTGTTTTTTGAAAAGATACTAATAAAGAATGATTTTTACCAATATCCTGTTGAAATAAATCTTCTAAGTGTGCTGTTGTGTTTGTGATGAAGTTTGGTGTCAGTCCAAGTTTTCTGCATTTTAGAAGAAAAATTTTGCTTGCTGTTGTTTTCACTCTCTTCGTGCTCAGTTTTCTGTATTGTTTTAATGTGTTGCAAAATTTGTTGCCATACTTATCCCTCATACTGCTGTAGAAAGCCATTTTGTTGTTCGTTAAATTAGGTAGTACCTGCTGGAGAAGAGGGGAGGAAAAAAGCTCTGATATATGTAGCAGATGATCAAAATGTTTTCTTTTTTATATAATATGAAGATAAGACAAATATTTACAGATAGTTACTTGTCAGTTAAACTTGCTACTGGGAACATCTCTGTTCGTGTTTAAGTGCAATATAAATGTAATAATTGTAAGTTTGTAATGTTTCAATGTGTAAAACTGATTTTGTAACATATTAATCATTTAAAAATACGCAAATATAGAAACCATCATTGCTCGCACCTGATGATGTCCATATTCATGGACGAAACGTTGTGAAATAATTAATTTGTTTCAATTGACCTGAAGCCCATTTAGCTACTATCACTAAGTAATGTACTATAGTTATGTATGTATAGTAAGTTTGCTTGTAGGTATAAGCTCCTGCTTTGAGCTAAAGAAGTAAATAAAAAATATATTTTTTTTTGCAATTTTATAAGTTCTAGTTGCAACTTACTCGTTCACGATGGGAACATCAACAAAGTAATCGCTGCTTGTTAACTAGAACTGACGGACCAGGCACTTTGAAGCCACTTATGAAGATCTTGACTCTCTTCACCTATTGACAAGATGAAGAAAGAAAAATAGTTCTAAATTATCTTTTATTTATTTATTAAAAACAAACTATTTACGTCCAAGAGCACTCACAAAATCGCACCCACTTTTATTAATTTGTTTAATAAAATCACAGTTCAATTCTTATGGAAAAATTGTTTTAATGAAATGTTTCACTTCTTTGTTTTACAAAAATATTAATTTTATTATTGTTTAAATTATTTAATTGTTTGTAATAATAATTTTTAATACACACTTCTCAGATCACATTCTTTTTATGACAGTTTCTCTTATCTAGTGTATACATCCAAGTTCAAGGGTTTGCCGCCAGAGTACAGCCTTCGGTTGTTAATATGATTAGTTTTGTTTTTACCTATATTCCAACCATTATCGTTTCGAATCGTTTCTTACGAGTTTGCGACTGGTTTTAGCCGATTGTTAAAAAAAAAATTGAACTGAATCCATAAAATTCGAAGAGATTGTGGAATAAATCTGTTGAATGGAAATTTAAAAGAAAAAGAAAATTTTACCAAGAAAACCTTTTCAACAAAATATGTTACTGTCGAAAAGATTCAATCATGGGAAGAAAGCACCGTTGCTACTGCCCATTGATGTGTGAATTTTTTTTTTTTAAATATTTTGAAAAACAAAAATTTCATACAACCATTTTCTTAAAAATCGTGGAGTACATTCCTTGTTTGGCAGCGATTTCAGCCAAAATAGAGAGTGTTGATAAACGAAATAAGGTCTACCAACCGATAACTGCCACTGATCTCTATAATACACTGGATAGTGGATTCATATAAAAATCTTGAAGCAAATTGAAGGAAAATTATAACAGTGCAAGGATACAACTGTTTTTTTTTAGTTTATAACAGTTTAAATTGTATTAAAATGGTGGTTTTTGTTTACATTTTTTTATTTGCTGATGTTTTTCGCGAGTGAGTAAGAAAGTTATTTATAATAGATCATAAAAATAAAGATTTTAATTGATTTTTTCATAGTTTTCTTCGATATAAAACACAAAACATTATAGAGATCATCAGTGATAGTGTCCCATTATCCTTACATGGTGAGATTGCTCTGCTGAAATGGACAGAACAGGTTGGCTTAACACTAATCGCAAGAGATATGAATTCCATGACTCTGCAACTGAAGGCACCCAATTTACTTATCCCTCATACTGCTGTAGAAAGCCATTTTGTTGTTCGTTAAATTAGGTAGTACCTGCTGGAGAAGAGGGGAGGAAAAAAGCTCTGATATATGTAGCAGATGATCAAAATGTTTTCTTTTTTATATAATATGAAGATAAGACAAATATTTACAGATAGTTACTTGTCAGTTAAACTTGCTACTGGGAACATCTCTGTTCGTGTTTAAGTGCAATATAAATGTAATAATTGTAAGTTTGTAATGTTTCAATGTGTAAAACTGATTTTGTAACATATTAATCATTTAAAAATACGCAAATATAGAAACCATCATTGCTCGCACCTGATGATGTCCATATTCATGGACGAAACGTTGTGAAATAATTAATTTGTTTCAATTGACCTGAAGCCCATTTAGCTACTATCACTAAGTAATGTACTATAGTTATGTATGTATAGTAAGTTTGCTTGTAGGTATAAGCTCCTGCTTTGAGCTAAAGAAGTAAATAAAAAATATATTTTTTTTTGCAATTTTATAAGTTCTAGTTGCAACTTACTCGTTCACGATGGGAACATCAACAAAGTAATCGCTGCTTGTTAACTAGAACTGACGGACCAGGCACTTTGAAGCCACTTATGAAGATCTTGACTCTCTTCACCTATTGACAAGATGAAGAAAGAAAAATAGTTCTAAATTATCTTTTATTTATTTATTAAAAACAAACTATTTACGTCCAAGAGCACTCACAAAATCGCACCCACTTTTATTAATTTGTTTAATAAAATCACAGTTCAATTCTTATGGAAAAATTGTTTTAATGAAATGTTTCACTTCTTTGTTTTACAAAAATATTAATTTTATTATTGTTTAAATTATTTAATTGTTTGTAATAATAATTTTTAATACACACTTCTCAGATCACATTCTTTTTATGACAGTTTCTCTTATCTAGTGTATACATCCAAGTTCAAGGGTTTGCCGCCAGAGTACAGCCTTCGGTTGTTAATATGATTAGTTTTGTTTTTACCTATATTCCAACCATTATCGTTTCGAATCGTTTCTTACGAGTTTGCGACTGGTTTTAGCCGATTGTTAAAAAAAAAATTGAACTGAATCCATAAAATTCGAAGAGATTGTGGAATAAATCTGTTGAATGGAAATTTAAAAGAAAAAGAAAATTTTACCAAGAAAACCTTTTCAACAAAATATGTTACTGTCGAAAAGATTCAATCATGGGAAGAAAGCACCGTTGCTACTGCCCATTGATGTGTGAATTTTTTTTTTTAAATATTTTGAAAAACAAAAATTTCATACAACCATTTTCTTAAAAATCGTGGAGTACATTCCTTGTTTGGCAGCGATTTCAGCCAAAATAGAGAGTGTTGATAAACGAAATAAGGTCTACCAACCGATAACTGCCACTGATCTCTATAATACACTGGATAGTGGATTCATATAAAAATCTTGAAGCAAATTGAAGGAAAATTATAACAGTGCAAGGATACAACTGTTTTTTTTTAGTTTATAACAGTTTAAATTGTATTAAAATGGTGGTTTTTGTTTACATTTTTTTATTTGCTGATGTTTTTCGCGAGTGAGTAAGAAAGTTATTTATAATAGATCATAAAAATAAAGATTTTAATTGATTTTTTCATAGTTTTCTTCGATATAAAACACAAAACATTATAGAGATCATCAGTGATAGTGTCCCATTATCCTTACATGGTGAGATTGCTCTGCTGAAATGGACAGAACAGGTTGGCTTAACACTAATCGCAAGAGATATGAATTCCATGACTCTGCAACTGAAGGCACCCAAATTGCTGGGGAAGAATATTCCATATCTGCGAAGAGAACAGTATTCGTATCCATCAACCAGCAGTGCAAGTACTGCGTCTGTTGATGTTGCAAAATAAATAGGAATAATCAATTGTCTGTGGTATTTGAAATTCATAATTTTAGTTTAAATAAAGATATCGCGACGCCAAGATCGCTTGCCACTCGAGTCTTGAAACCGAATTAATGAATCTTGAAATCGTACTTTGAAATCAAATCACCCTTGTCAATATCTTCTGAGAGACCCTCCCAACAATGATGTGTTCTGCAGATTCTTCAATGATACATTGTACCATAGGATCCGTTTTTTTTTTTTGCCAAACGCTTAACACCTTCAACAAGTTTTGGAAAATCTTGTTGGTGCAGCTCTTCAGCCTCCAATTTAGAGCACAATCCATCTTTCATGAACAAGATTGGCTAAGATAGTTTCAGTTTGTAAACACACGCATACAATATTTCGAGATACTTTTAATTTAATTAACAATTTTAATTTTATAACATTTTATAAGACGCGTACTACGGAAAACGAGCGCTCGGTATATATTTTATCTGTTAAATACGCAGAAACAATTCTTAAACTGAATTTCTTCAACATGTATTTAAGTTTGAGAGAAATATTACAATTGTATTAAAATTAATGGAAAACAATAGCAAATTAAACAATTTTATTTATGTTTTGTTTTCGTTTGCGTTTGTACTACAAACAAACCAAACCAGTGCTGTCAAACAAACAGCTGATATCAATGCACGATTTTTTGTGATGATAAAAAACTATCTCTTTCTTTCCTTCGGTAAAAAAAGAGACAAAAGTGTGCAAGGATACAATTGTCAGATTCAATTTGCTTCAAAAAAATCTGTTATACGTATAGGGAATCCAGTATCCAGTGTATTATAGAGATCAGTGTTCCCTGCAAACCAAAACTCAGTAGTTTGCGTTGAAACACAACCACAAACAAAACGCATTCTATAAATGTATGTGTTTCTTTTTTTACCAAAAATTTTCCCTTAAAAAACTACTAATGTTTCTCCTAAAAAAAAATAAAACTCTCCTATCGAAAAGGGGAAGAAAGAGTGCGATGTATACGATGCACAAAGTTTTGTCTCATTTCGAATGTGCACAACATGACAAACAAAAACATTTATTTTATCGGCGAGCGCAAGTTATAAATGGTTGTTTTTTGGTTGTTGTTTATATAAGAAACAAAGAAATTATATTTAATTATTGTCATTAAATTTAAATAGAAAATACAAATGTGTTTATTAGATCGTCGTGTATTTTGAGATTGCAGCAAATTGTTCAATTATTGGAACGGCTCTAAGGTCTGAACAATTTTTTTTATTTATTTTGATAAAACAAGCAATAAACTGGTGACGAAAACTATTCGTAAAATTCAATTTATCACATAAATTATTTCGTCTCAGTTTCAGAAGAAACAAACTAGTTCTTTTACGTACAAGTTTCACCCGTTATATCCGTACTTCTAGATTCGAGAACTCAGTATGTATTATTATTGATATAACCGGTGAAATGTATACGCATAAAAAGTAGGTACTTTTAAAGGACAAGTTTCAGTGCTTTCGCTATGGTTTAAGAAACTACTGGCGAATAAGCATTACAAGTACTTCCAGTAGTGCTTCGCTGATATACATTTGAAGTACCTTTGTCAGTACTTTAATGAAGAGGAAATTCACTACATTTCGCATGCTAGAAGGAGATAGCTGCTTCATGTATTCTCATGTATAGGACAGGAGGTATATAACTGACTTTTTTCCCGAGCCCCTATCTTTTTTCAGTGGAAAAGAAGTACTTCTATTACGTACATATTTCACCACTTATTTATGTAGTGCTACGTTTGATAGGTTTACATTAGGTACAACCATTGATTTTATACACATAGAGGAACCACGTCAGAGTTATGATATCACCAATGTAGGTGGCGCCCTTATTTTCATCTAGAACAAGACCCAGTGATAGGCAATACAAGGATGGTTACCTAGCCATACCCCATATGGAATATGGATCCCTGAAATAACAGTGCGTAGTGTCAAATGACAGTTCAACTGGACTTATTATTACCTGAAGATTCTATTTATTTAAACAAAAAGGCCTTTGTTTAAGCAGAATAGTTACCCTATTTCGTTAAATTGTACACATCGTCCAATATTTTTTCTCATCCTAAAACTATGGCATTAATGAATTTTCATAAATAGATAAGTGACTGGCACTCGACCAAAACTTACATATATTCCTTTTAGATGTTTTGCCAACAAAATCCTTAAACCTTCTTATGTTATCCAAGAGATGTGCAGTATATACCTACTTAAAATGCATGTATATCCTACTCGTATTTAAACACATTTGCACCAAATTTCAAAACAAAAAGAGGAAGATACTCGCACAATGAAATGAAACGAAATGGACCCGAAAAAAGTTGTTTTGGCAAATTCCTCGAATACAGACACTCCAAACAATAGGCGAGGGCCTACATACGAGTATGTATACTATACATACATTGTACATTGTACAAATGTACATATTCATGCGGCAAAGGATAAAAAGGCGATCAGAAGAATTAATGGATTAAGCATTCATTTGCCAAACAAAACGTATATGCACGAATGCACGAATATGTATGTAAATACATATTTTACCTACATATGTATAGATGATATTTTTCAAGATTATTTTTTTTATTTAAAATCTTTAATAAAGTAGGGGCTTCAATACTGGAGATTGAAGTGCACTTCAGCGTATGAGCTCACACTTGGAAAAAGGTCTTGGATGCATTTATCTACTGTTTGTGGGTTCATCCCGGTGTTATATCTCATTACTATTGTTCGCTACCGATGAACATTTAGCAATTAACAATGTATCAAAGATACACGACTTTGTTTCTTACGAGGTGTGCTATCAGGATGGCAGGGACGAAGAGATTTTATATCGGTAAAAGTAGATTAAGTTGTCGGTATAGTCTTTGTACGATACATGTGTTTGAGGTTATGACCAATTTAGGCTTTGGTGAATTCTTTGGATCGGCTTTTGCTTTTGTGTCCCCAAAACTGAGCGTCATACAACATTATTGCTTTAGCTGTCCCTTGGAACACTATACATATTTAGCTTTAGAGGCTAACAACTTGTTGCTAAAAACTCGATTCTTTTCCAGTTTTTTGTTTATGTGTTTTTCCATGTTTAAGTTATGTGTGAGTGTGACCCCAAGATAAACGTACTCTTTCACAATTTCTAGCGGCTATTGTTTGAATATTCATTTTTCGAGTAGACTGGCCCATTTGCACATTTACTTCCAGGTTCCAAAGTGAGCAGTATTCATTTATCCTATTAATCATCAGCTGCAGAGACTCTGGTGATTCAGCCAAAAACACGGCGTCATCCGCAAACAATATCCCTTTAATCCTTTCCTCTCCTATTTGGACATCACAAGGAAGATTTTCGGTTATATCGTCTAAGTAGCAGTTACATAGGATTGGACTCAAATTGCATCCTTGGCGTAGATTAAGTTCGACTTTGAAGCACTCTGTTATATTTGGGCCATTGTAAATAGCTGAAAACATATCTTCGTAAAGATTTTTGAGTGCTTGTATGAATTTATTTGAGACTCCGAGACGATATAGTCTGTATACTTCAAACGATCAGTTTCTGTCCAGTGTTGGTAATAAATACTGTTGAGTGGAAGGTGATTCAACTTGAAACGTTACATTCGCTACCAGATATTGGAAAATGATCTGAATGCAACATCTCATCCACTTTGAAATCATATACCAGATTAAGCCACTTTTCCTTTACGAAGCAGTAATCGAATGTCGAACGCGCAGTGCCCCTAGTAAATGTGAAATGTTCCAATAGTTTCGCACATTTCGATTATTTTCTAAGCCCCTATTCGTCCATTGAAATCTCCCATAACCATGACGTCTTCTTTTTCAAATTCCAAAAAAAAATTGTATAAATTTTCAAAATCTTATGTCTACTTATTGCAGTTTAATTATACTACGTTTTCATTGGAGCCGGAATGAAGTAATTTCGAAATAAGCTCATTTGGAACGTCAAATTTGTATAGGAAATGACGTTCCAAATGCGCTAATTTCGAAATTGCCTCATTTTGGCTCCAATCAAAACGTAGTATTAAACTGGAATAACATACAGCTTGAATGTTCCCATTTTTATCTCGATCAAATTTCTTTCAAATACTTTTATAAAACAAGAATTATATTTAAAACATTTTTTGATGCCGTAAAGACATCCTCCGCTAGATCTTATATTAGTAGAGCTTCTTAGCAAACAGGCTTGCCAGATTTTGATGACCCAATATCGCGATTAAAAAAAAAATATCGCAAAACAACGCAAATTAAAAAAACTATCGCAAAAACCGCAAATGTAGTAGCCTGTAGCGTAATGGTTAGTGCGTTCGACTGTCACGCTGGAGGTCTGGGATCGCTTCCCAGCCTCGTCCACCTAAAAAACTAAAAAAAAGTCTTGCGAGGAATTGACAAATCCTCCAAGAGTATCACTTGTCACGAATAAGTGCTTCTCGTCTAGCCGTTCGGATTCGGCATAAAATTGTAGGTCCTTTCCATTCCTGTCGAAAGGCGCACACAGGAATGGTTGCGAGTTGTTAGTCACTAGGCCCTGGTTCTTCATGAGCCGTTGTGGCACCCGATTTATTTATTTATAAAAACCGCAAAGCGCTTAAAAATAAAATTCTATAGTAAAAAAGCCAAATTATTGTAATGTAGGTAGGTATTCAATTTTTTAAAAATTAATTTAGTAGAAAACAAACAATAACAATAAATAAATAGGTAGTATTGCAGCAAGGAAATTGAATTTAAGACATTTTAGACATACATATATTAATTATAATTATTTAGGTATATTTTAATTATTGCAAAAAGTTTCGATGTTTGAGCTAACATTTTCTTCATTCTCATTCGAGTATTGCTCCTACATATTTGAATTGAAGGCTTGAAGCACATTTGTGGTTGGAGTTTTTCATCTGCACGTCTTCCTAAATCTTTTTTACCGGCGCAATGGGTGTGCTCTAATTAAAAAAATTTGTTCCTTAAATTTGAAATTTTGTTTTATTGTAGGGCGAAAAAATACCACAAACATCGCGAAATAACGCGAAAAACATGAGATATCGCAAAATGAAATTTTACTCCGCGACCTTAAAAAAATATCGTGCGTTTCGCGATATATCGCGCCATCTGGCAAGCCTGTCCACAAAACTAAATGTTTTATAAATATGTTTTCAAATCTATCCATATTTTTTTCAACAAATGTTTCACATAGACAAAAAGTCATTTGTTTTTCGTAAATGTTCCATAAATGACATTCCACCTTCATCATTTCTCATAGTTTATCTCGTAGTTGAATTTTAACTCTCGGACTTGTAGCTATTATTTCGTTTTTAAGTTTTAATATGCGTTTTCTTCTCTCTCCTGCCGCAGCAGGGTAATCCCTATGCATCGAAATGCCCGTGAGTCGTGATACTGCAGATTGCACGATATGCCCCACGTCTTCTCTATTTTCCACCTCTACAATAAGACCGCTTTCACACAAGGAAACTGAGTTGCCAGAAACTAGCTATTTTGTAGGGAAGACGGGTGTGAGGGTGATTTTGTGTCTTCCTTCTACGTCCTTCTCGCCAACAAACTAAAAATCGCCGGCAACTTAGTTTCCTTGTGTGAAAGGGGTCTAATTGACAACTAGAAAAGTCAAAATGGGATATCTGGTGGTAAAATAAAACAACAGTATGTATATGGGAGACTGTGTACGGTTGAAACAATTTTGTTTATATCGTCCATAGTATTGCCATTTGAACACCGAGCGATATTGATGGAATGTTAAATGAAAGATCATGTTTTTATCCAAATATGGACAGTGTTATTATAGAACATCAGTTAAAGGCCGCGCTAGTGAAGGAAACCTGTTTGGAATACGTACAACACTTTTACACGTTTATGATTTTGACGAACTTGGAGGAACTACAGTGGTGCGATGTCTGCAACAAAATAACCTATACATTATCCCTCACTATAACAAGTGGAACAATGATTACGAATTATTGTACGATATTATGGAAATACTAGCCAGCAAAAGTGTATTATTGGTTGGAGATTTCAATGTGAGAATCGGGGTTTCTCAAATAACAACAACAAATCACATAACCAACCCAGTGTTTTCGTATGCAAATAGACAGTCAGAAGTCAATATTTGCAACAAGAATAGACGCGATTTGTTACAACTGTTACAATTGTATGACCTATTCATACTTAATGGTTGCACAGAAGGTGATATGGATGGGCATTACACATTCACTGGTGGACAAGGTAGATCTGTTATCGATCTTTACACTGCCAATAATGACTGGATTGACCGCATTCAACATTTTGAAGTTCAGTGTAAGCCGTATTCTGATCATATGCCGATTGTAGTAAAAATAGCCGACTCTTCACAAACGAGAGAAACAAATCTCAACCTACTGCTGCGACTTTGCTGGAAAAATGAATCAACAGCCTTATATAAACGCTCTTTGGATTTGCTTCTTTTAAACAGCAATGCATCATCAGAACTACCGGAAGTTCTCAACAACAAGTTGACCGAATGTATACGAACTGCAACATCTAATAAATCACTCTCTTTTAATTTAAAATTCAAGCAAAAATGGTTTGACCAAGACTGCTACAAAGCTCGGAAAAAAAATTTTGCACTTTTGAAAGCACTGCGGTCATCAAATAATCTCCAATTGAGAAGCTGGTATTTGGCAGCAAACACAAGTTATAAAACTATATGTATGCAAAAAAAAAAATTGCTTATGATAATGAAAAAGCAATTGAACTAGGACTAACTAAAAACCCGAAGGACTTCTGGAAAATTGCGAATGAAATTAACGGAGCCAACTACAAAATAGGTACTGGAATTTCCACCGAAACCCTTGCCATTCACTTTAAGCATTTTCTCTCCAATGATTATGGTTGTACAACTTTTACTGCGGATCCTTTAATCACTGACCAAATATTAGATGCAGACATCGGAAGCAAAGAAATTTAAGTCGTGTTAAACAAAGCAAAAAACAAAAAAGGCACCTGGTGAAGATGGAATTCCTTACAAATTTTTCAAAAATGCAACTCCTATGTTTCTTAACCATTTAAAAATTCTTTTCAATAAAATCTTTATGAATGCCGACATACCTTCATTGTTCAAAAAATCGTTCATTTTCCCTATACATAAAAAAGGCTCGCTAGACTCTCCTGAAAATTACAGAGGAATTTCATTCATGAATGTAATTGCAAAAATATTCTGAAGTATACTTTTTGCAAGGCTTGAAAAATGGATGGAACAGAATAATATTTTATCTGATCTACAGGCCGGTTTCAGAAAAAACTTTTTAACGACCGATCACATTTTTACACTATCATCTATAGTCAAAGCATTTCAAGCACGGA
The DNA here is from genome assembly GCA_949320155.1 of Melangyna quadrimaculata. NCBI lineage: Eukaryota > Metazoa > Arthropoda > Insecta > Diptera > Syrphidae > Melangyna > Melangyna quadrimaculata. The sequence goes on along the minus strand of OX439483.1, from coordinate 341,284,997 downwards.
ACAAAAAGGTCGTCGCATTTTTCGTTGACTTCAAAGCTGCTTTTGACCTAGTCAATAGGAATGCCCTTTTTTATAAGTTGACACAGCTTGGTATATCTACAAAGTTCCTAAAATAATTAGAGAAATGTAAACTGACACGAAGGCGGCTGTCTGGGATGGAGTGAACTTCTCGGAATGGTTTAGAACACAGCACAGCACAGGAGTTAAGCAAGGATGCCCACTAAGCGCTCTTCTGTTCTCGTTATTTATAAATGATGTTGCTGATGAACTTCCTGGGGGAGTAAGAATAGGTATCTGCACTGTGAATGTATTATTATACGCTGAGAACCTCGTCATACTTTCAGAATCACCCGAAGGTTTACAATTGATGATCAATCGGTTATCTATATACTTTAATAGATGGGGACTGTCTATCAACACAAGAAAGTCAAAAATAATGATATTTGCACGTACGCAAAGCGATAACAATGGAAGAAGCTGGAAATATAATGATTCGCAACTAGAAGTAACAAAAGAGATCAAATATCTAGGTTTGAAACTGACTCCAACACTAAATTTCAAAAGTCATTTATCAGAGAAAGCCAAAAGCTCGCAAAGTTTGATAAATTTAACATGGAAAAATATATTCTCTAACAAACAAATTAATTTATCTACAAAATACAAAATCTTTAATTCAGTAGTAAAATTAACTATCTTGTATGCTGCTCAGGTTTGGGGATCAGAAGAATACGAAGAAATCGAAAAATTTTATTGGAGTCTCATAAAGAATCTTTTCAACCTACCCCTAAATACACATAATTATGCCATATATTTGGAAACAGGACTTCCAAGACTTCTGACAAGCACCCTGAAGTCTGAAGATGACTACATCATCAAAGTCTGCTGCAATCATCAGAACACAAGACTTTCAAAAAAACTGCTTTTATACGAGTTGAGAAACAAGGACTGGTGGTTTGCAAGATGGCAAACTGTTGGAAATGAGTGTGGAGTGAGATTGGATGATGATTTCAGCAATATAAACCATCTGAAAGAACAAATGTACAGCATCATAGAGAAAAATGAGGAGACAATGAGGCTTTTACTGATAGTAGAAGCACAAGAGTCATCCAGTAGAATAATCTAAAGTCAGCTCAACTATAATCTTGGTACAAGAAACTATTTCCAGGATTCACTGAGCTATGCAGAGATATCCCTGATCTTTAAAGCAAGATGTGAAGTTCTCAACTTAAATGGAAATCCTTACAATAATAGTTTTAATTTGTGGGTTCGAATCCTATGGCTTGCATAAAAAGTTTTTCAAATAAAATTGGATTAAAGCTCAGCACCACAAAAAAGAGACTGATGAGTGCAAAAGTGGCAAAGCACGAAATAGCTATATCTCCAGCCAAACAATTGGTGGTAGCGCCTTTAAGTTGTTGTTGTTGTTCAAAAATTCAATAATAGTTTTAACCAATTCTGTACACATTGCAACTTAAAGTCAAAAGAAGATTGTGTACACTTTATAAGTATATGTCCAATATTCAAAACTCAAAGACGCCTCTTTTTCGGGAAAAATACTATTACTTTGCAAGAGACTATAAATATCCTAAACGAGCATGATTGGAAAACGTTAAGTAAATTTTTGAAAGATATTTAGAAGTATAGAATGTTATTAATTTCAGAATTCGATTAAATTCAAAACACAAGTCTTAATATTCTTATTTATTTTCGCAAACCTGGCTGACGGCATAGCCATAGCATTTAAATTCATAATATTGTATTAAATTGTTGTAAATTTATATAAATCAATGAATTACTTACTTACTTATTTTAGAACCATGTGCATTATTATAATTATACGTCAAATTTAAAAAAAAGTCCAATTTATTTCAACCGTACCAATGGGGTCAGTTGAAACAAATGTAATTAGTGCATAATATTACACAGTTATACATGTTTATGATTCTTTTTAAATTATAACGTAAACTATGACATTGTTTGACTAGATTAATTAGTCTTCAGTGTTTCAATGGTTATCAAAAAAAAAAAAAAAAAAAAAACATAACAATAAACAATAAGAATGAAATAATTTAAAAATAAATCGTTACTTCATTAAATAATTTAAAAGACACTAAAAAAAAAGTTTTATTCAATTTTGATTGGTCAGAAACCAATGAAATTACTATTTCGGAATATTCATACAAACATACTCAATACTCTCCAACAAATAGAAAATACGGTAATAGGAAAAACATTCGAACAAAAAAACTTACTTTTGGATGTCGAAAAACAAAAATTCCCCCATAGAAAACTGAAACTATGACCGAAGCAAAATTTAAGTTCATCTTTTAAACTGTTGCCGCTTCGTGCATTTCTGAGACGTTTTTTCAACCGTCCTGTGTTTCAACCGTACCCAGTCTCCCCTACACTAACCATTGACAGTTATAAGAGATAGATCTCTTTGCGAATCTGTCAAACTCAAAAGTAACAGCCAGCACTTTGTGGGGAATGTCAAACAAAAGGAAATTGAAAGAAAAAAAACAAAAGCTTGATATTAAATTTTAATGAAGTTCTGTGTTAATAAAAGAAAAGTGATTAAGTGGTTAATTATAAAATAAATAAATTTAAAGAAATATTTAAAGACTTCACAAGATTTGAAAGTGTTTTTGATTTTATTGAAATAAATTTACACAATTTTTTTTCTTTGTCTTCTTTGTTTTGACATTTCCCACAAAGTAATTTAAGTACTCGTATTGATCGTTACAATCATTTTCAATACAGATAAATATTTAAAAAAAAAATCATATAAAACAAGTTTGAGAAATTTCATTCATACTACCGCGACTTAATTTAAGACTCAGAACTCGATCAACCAAAATAAAATCTCGGCCGAAAATAAATTGTTTTCTTTGTTTTTTTTTTGTTTAGATGATCTACTAAAACTATGAGAATAAAATAAAAGCAGAAGGAACAAGATTGATAGATACGAGGAAGCTTTCATGTCAAAAGGTAATTTCAAATTATGTGTCCATTCTTAAGGTTTTAAAATCTTATGTAATGAAAATCAAAGAAATAATTTCTCGGCATAGTATTTTCATTCCATTTATTTAAAAAAAAGTATTAAATTTACAGAATTCTGAAAGATCTCGTTGTGCACAAATCCGCTGGCCCGGATAGTAGCCCTGCCATTGTTCTGAAGAGGTGTTCTTCAACGCTGGCAAAACCACTGCGTAAGCTTTCCATATGTCCTTCTCTACTGATCTCTTTCCGAGTGGATGGAAAACAGCATTTGTCCAGCCTGTCTCTAAAAACGTCGTGTCTTCCTCACCCTCAAACTATCGACCAATTGCACTTACGTCCCTTCTTTCCAAGGTCATGGAAACGCTGATTAACTTTCAGCTCATGAAACATCTCGAGGAACAAAAGCTTCTTAATGACCGGTAGTACTGCTTTCGTAGCAATAGGTCCACTGGTGATCTGGGGCCTGTCCCATAAAATTACAAGTTTGCAATTCTACAATAATTTATTAACAATCCAGATTTTACAAGTTACAATCCATTCTGTACCACAAAGAAATTTGTAAAACCTGCTAAAATATTCCAATTTCCCTTTTTTCTACAATTCATTTGTACAGGTAAGTTGTCACAACATCACGATTTGCACTTGCATTCTTGTACAAGAAGCGATTTTTAACAAAAAGGTATTAATTGTGTACCACAAAGCTACAAGTAAACTTCAAATTTTACAAGGGAAAGAGCCTGCTGCAACAAGTGGGAAATTTGAAATGTTTTCGATTTTGTACCACAAAACTATAAGTGCTTGTAATAGTTAACAGTTCATTGTAAAATAGTTTGAAAAGTTCTACCTACGATTTGAAAATTGTTGAGTAGTAACAAGTATAATTTTAAGAGACGTATTAAATAAGTTTCAATATTTTGCAGTTACATGTCGTTATCTATGCTTATTTTGGATATAATTGTGAACAAATTTTCAGAGTGCAGATTGATTTTCTCTTTAAAATTAGAGATTTAAAGAGAGATTAAATTTATTGTTCTAAAGTTAAGTTGACATTTTTCTTCATCATGTTTTCTCTGTTTAACCAGTATTTAAATATATATATTAACAGGGTACCCAAAAAAAGTGTTATACAAAAATTACATAACTACATATGTATGCAAAAATAATCTTAACTGTTAAAATGCAGAAGACATTTCACATAAATTTGTTGGCCGTACGCTCGTAAGCTCGGAATTTAATTGAACCTATTTGCGAAGTTGTGTTAGACCGCTTTCACACAAGGAAACTGAGTTGCCAGAAACTAGCTAGTTTGTAGGAGAGAAGGGTGAGAGGGGATATTTTTTTTCTTCCTCTTACGCCCTTCTCGCCTACAAACTCCCAGTTGCTGGCAACTCAGTTTCCTTGTGTGAAAGCGGTCATATTGATCAATCCGATAAACGCATACATCATCATATTGAAAGAAGACCACAATAATATTTTATTAAATCATCGCTAGTGATGCTTTATAAAATCACTTTTATATTACCTTACACTTGCTTAAAGCAATATAAATATGTGTAAAGATTAATTTTCGACGAAAACTATCTTCAACTATGTGTAATTGATCATGCATACAAACATTTTTGTTAAAATTTATTAAATCAAAAAAGAACTATATCAATATTTTTTTTCTTGAAAGCATCAATCGTTAGTGGTATTTAGGCCTATTCTTCCAGATCTGTTATTCTGCTATGAATTTTCTGTTATGAATCATAAAAGATGGTCACCATGAAAGATCTTTTATAATTGGTATTCAGAAGTTCGAACTTTTATGAAAGTCTGTTATGGAACTTCGAAAATTAAATTTTTGTAGGAACAGACCTAAATTTGCTATCAAAAATCAGCTGGTCTACTGTAGGTAAACAAACTGTTTCGTCACTGAAAGTAACCTGTGTATTGCTGGTCATTTTTTCTATTGATTCTGGAATTTAATTAATTAATAATTTAATTTTTGCAAATCGGGATCATCAAATTTACTGTTACTACTTATACTACGTTTCCACCAACCACTAAACCGAGATTAAGGTAATGAGATTAGTTTGGTGTTTCCACTGCACAAAAAGAGGATTATGGCAAAACATTCAAATGGTGTTTCATTTTTTTTATATGAAGTGGAAGTGAGATAGATAGTTTTTGTTTACATTTCCATCTGTCAATAAACGAAAATAGGTCGGTTCCACAATTAAGGCTCTCCCAAACCAATGCGGAACATTCGTTGCGGCGAAAAAACATTCGCATGTCAAAATTTATTTACATGGTGATATATGAGAGTGCCCACACCAACGCGGCGGAGAAACATATGAAATAATTTTGAGTGACGAATGTATTTTCACCGCAACGAATGTTTCGCATTGGTTTGGGAGAGCCTTTATTCTTCGAAAAAAAAGTTTGTTTGATTTGACAAACTAATGTTTACAAGTAGATTTGAATGGGTTTTATTTGAAATCTTCATTTGAGGAGATTAAAATTTGTATGGTAAATCTTGTAGATTTCAAGGACATTTGTGATAATCTTGCTAAATCTCGGTTTAGTGTCTGGTGGAAACGTAGTATTAATCTTTCTTGCATCAAAGGTGTTTTGTGCTTTCGTTTAAAAAAATTATTTCGTGTTTTGTGCAAAAATAATTTGTGTACCTAAATAAGTATGTATTCTTATTATATTTGTCTCCCTGTATAAGCATTTCATTGACGAAATAAAAGATAAATACCAATTTTTACTCCATTAATTGAAATCTTTTATGATAAAAGCCACAAAAATTTGTCTTATTCTTTTATGATTCATAAAAGATGCCATAACAGATTGTGGCATGCTGAATACCAAAAATGCGGTTGGTAAAAGATTTGTTGGGAGTTTCGAACTTTTGACAGCACTCATAGCAGATTTCTTAACAGATTTCATAACAGTTTGGCATGTCGAATACCAAAATTATATTTCATAAAAGATTTTTTGACAGCTTAAACTTTTGTATAGAAATTCATAACAGAATAGTAGATTAACAGAACAAAAGATCTCGCCGAATAGGCCTAATTATGCTTTGACTTTATCCAACGCAAAATCTACAAGTGAATTGTACAAAAAAGGGAAATTTTCAAAATTTACAATTGTAGCAACAATCTTTGTGGTACTGAAATGATAGTTACTTGTTAAGCTAATGTTTGTAGAATTGTTAACTTGTAGTTTCTTGGTACAGAACTGAAATGCGTCTAGTTTACCAAACATTCTAACAAATATTTTGTAGACTTGTAAGTTTGTGGTACAGAATGAGAAAAAGACTTGTAATTTCCATGCTGTTTAATTTTTGTACAATATGGCGTTTTTCTTTTTTGGCTCTAAACAAACCTCTGAGCAGAGGCTGAGCGATCAGAGCAGAGCTCTGAGCAGATTATGATCAGAGCCCTCAGACTTATTTATGAAACACAATTGAGCACTGAACTGTCATTTCATAGGTGTGTTACTAAAATACATTTTTGTTTATCTGATTTAGACGGGCGACTGTCCTGGGAATCCATTTTTAATTTTTTGTATTTCTTTCGTCTGTCAAATCACTGAAAAAGAGTGAAGTTGGCTTCGCTCAGCGTTTCGCTCGATTTGCTCGGTCATTTTATTCTGAGCTAATCGAGTTGGGCGACCTGCATCGTGCCTGATCGGGAAACTAAAACTGATTGCTCAGAACTTGGTCTGGGCCAGTAGCGCAACAATCAGTCACGATGAAGTGCTTGTTTTACCTCCTCGTGGTGGTCCCCGGGCAACTATTTATGTATCCCAATATATATAAATAGGCTAAAATTACAAGTGCGAAAAGGCCTAGCTTTCTAGGATAGGTTACGGAGGTTAGCATTCTCCGTAACTGAAATCAACCCGCTACCGAAACCAACACTACGCCTCGGATAATTAATGATAACTCGTTGACGACTTTTGGCTATTGTACCCGGACAAAGATTGGTTTCTGGAATGTGAAGACGCTTCTTGACAATGTAAAAGAAGGTCCTCAGAATGCCAGATTCCTGCAACTAGAGAAGGAATTCATGCGGTATAGGATGGACATCTTAGGGATAAGTGAAGTTAGATGGCTGGGTTCGGGGAAGTTCAAGTCACCAACCCGTAACACTGTACTATTCTATTCCGGAAAAACACCTGGAAGCGCTCGGGAATCTGGCGTTGGATTGCTGCTTTCCAAAACAGCTCTCAAAAGCTTAATTTCCTGGGAGCCTTTAGGTGACAGGATCCTGAAAGCCAGGTTCCGGACTAGAGTACGTCGCGTCACCATCATACAGTGTTACGCCCCAACTTTGCTCTCTTCTGACGAGGAGAAGGAGGCCTTTTATAACCGGCTGAGTGCTGCTTATGATAGCGTTCCACGAGGTGATATAGTTATGGTGATGGGAGACTTAAATGCCAAGGTTGGCAATGACAACACTGGGCTAAGGCATGTCATGGGAAAACATGGTGTTGGTAACCGAAACGACAATGGCGAACGATTTGTCGATTTCTGCAACGCCAACGGCCTTGTTATTGGAGGGACCATGTTCGAGCGTAAGACGTGCCACAAAGTCAGTTGGGTGTCGACTGACAGACAAGCAACTTCCAACCAAATTGACCACTTCGCGATCAGCCGGCGTTTTAGAAGCAGTCTCCAGGACGTCCGTAACAGAAGAGGTGCTGACATGGGAATGGCCCGGGACCACCATCTGATGGTTGCTACCGTAAGATTGCGTACAGCTGCAGTTCGGAGATCCCAAGGAAACACTCGAATGCCCAAGTTTAATACAGATAGACTAAAGGATCCTGCAGTGCGCCAACAACTAGGGGACCACCTTTCACAAGGATTGAACGCAATCAGCAGCACGGAAACCACATCCATCGAAAATCATTGGTGTGCTGTGAAAAATGTGTTCATATCCGGTGCTGAAAGTATAGTCGGCCGGGCGCAAGGAAGAAATAGTGCTTGGCTTTCCGACGAAACCTGGGCAAGGATCGAAGAAAGGAAACACCTTAAAGCTCGCATCGCAGCTACCCCAGCAGCAGGGAGAAACGAGCTTGAGTCTACGTACCGCATGAAGATGAGGGAAGTTCACCGTAGTGTGCGACGTGATAAGCGTAACTACATCAACGCACTGGCTACAGAAGCAGAAGAAGCCGCTAGTAGGTGTGACAGTAGGACCGTCTACAGAATTACCAAAGAGCTCACTGGTGTCCAGAGCTCTAAACAACACCTGGTTAAAGACACAAACGGATCCCTGCTAATTTCGGATGAGGACCAGCTCATAAGGAGGAGGGAACACTTTTCTGCGGTTTTAAACCGCGTTTTCGCAAGTGAAGTGAACCCTATTCCCACTGAGCTACCCGAAGTAACAATTTCCCGAATACGCACCGTACCCCCCAGTAAAGAAGAAATTATCACCGCCATCAAAGCACTGAAGAACAACAAAGCGGTTGGACTTGACGGTATTCCTGCAGAGCTCTTAGGAGCAGCCCCAACGACATCGAGCGAGCTACTGCACCCACTTATTAAGAGAGCTTGGGAAGCAGAGAGCTTTCCTGAAGAGTGGAAGGAATGATTGTCAAGCTCCCAAAGAAAGGAGATCTCACACAGTGCGAAAACTGGAGAGGAATATGCGTTCTGCCTGCAGTAGCCAAGATAATAGCAAGGATAATATTGGACCGAATTAAAGACCACCTCGAAGACACACTCGACGCCGAACAAGCAGGTTTCCGCACTGGATCTTCCTGTGTTGATCACATCAACACCTTGAGGATCATCATCGAACAGTGCGTTGAATATCGATCACCACTTCACCTGCTGTTCATCGATTTTGAAAAGGCGTTCGACAGTGTCAATAGAGAATTTATTTGGCTTGCTTTGCACAGGAGGGGCATCCCAGATAAATTGATTGCTATTATCAAGGCTACATATGATGGATTCAGGTGTCACGTTTTGCACAAAGGTAGGCTGTCAGAGGAGTTTGAAATCCAAAGTGGAGTTAGGCAAGGCTGTATACTGTCACCAATACTGTTCCTGTTGGTGATAAGTGACGTACTGCACGCAGCTTTGTCAAATGGAAATGGAGGAATTCAGTGGACTCTGCAATCTCAGCTCAAAAATCTGGACTACGCGGACGACGTATGCTTACTCTCTCATAGGATCATGGATCTCCATCAAATGACAACAAGGGTGGAGAGAGAAGCAGAAATCGTAGAGCTTAAGATCAACTCGGCAAAAACTAAAAGGATCAGCCTTGGAACTTCCTCATCAATCCAAGTAAATATTTCTGGACAACCGGTAGAGATGGTAGAGGATTTCCAATATCTTGGGAGTATTATCTCTACGGGTGGCGGAACTGAACTGGACGTAAACAGCCGAATCAGAAAAGCAAAGGCTGCGTTCGGAATGCTGTCCAAAATATGGAGAAACAACTCTTTTAGCTTAAAGACCAAGCTACGACTGTTTCGCTCCAATGTTGAATCCGTTCTGCTTTACGGCTGCAGCACTTGGAAAGTCACTGAAATTGTCACTAGAAAGCTGCAAACCTTCGTTAATAGATGTCTACGAAACATCTTGAGGATTTTCTGGCCCAACCGTATCTCCAATGCCGAACTTCATGCGAGAACGGGTCAGGAGCCCATAGACTCCATTATACGAAGAAGAAAGTGGCAGTGGATTGGCCATACGCTTCGAAAAGGCGATCGGTGCATTGCATCTCAAGCAATGCAGTGGAACCCGCTCACACAGGAGGGAAGACAAGTGGGCCGGCCTAGAAGTACATGGCGAAGAACGGTCGAACAGGAATCGGCACGACTGGGGAAAAGTTGGAGAGAGCTGAAATATATTTCAAGAAATCGTACACGATGGCGCGTAGGTGTAGTGGAGGCCCTATGTCCCGTAAGGGAAACATCACGGACGTAATAGGTCCGAGGACCTAAGTAAGTAAGTAAGTAAGTAATCGATTAAGCTCCGAGCTAGCTCAGATGGAAAAAAGAAACGCACTTTTTGAGCTCTGATATGTTTGAGCTAAAAAAACATAGAATTTTTGTTCTGACATTTTTGTTTTGACAGTTTCGTGATCTGCTCAGAGTTAAAAAAGAAAAACGCTAATAGTAAAGTTTGAAATTTAATTGTAGCTTTGTGGTACACAATAAATTGTAATTTGTTAAAAATCACCTCTTGTACAAGACTTGTAGTTTCTTGGTACAGGCCCCTGATGGTATATCTCACTGAACAGTGGAACAAATCTATTGTGAGTTCCGCGTGAAAGAAAATCCGCCCGGAAAAATTAAATTTCACTCTTCCCTTATTGTGAGTTTCGTGCGAAAAATGTTCCCTGTTCGTAAAAATTCCCTTATTGGCACTATTGATAGCATTTTTTCGTATGAAATATGTCATGTTATTTACAGCAAGATTTCCATTAAATTTTGGTGGCAAACAAGGCCACACTTGTTGTAGAATAGAGGGTGAAACTCGCAATAGCTTTTAAAAATCCGGACGAACAAAACATCTTCGGACGAAATGTTTTCCGGGGGAAACTCACAATAGGGCTGAATATAAATAATGACTTCAATTGAGACTGTTGTAACAAAACTTTTAGTGCAGCAGCAGGAGGCAGCTGAGAGGTAGCAAAACCTCATGGAAACGCTGACCAAGCTAATGCAAAACTCCACCACCATTGCTTCAACATCAACACAGCAACAATCTACAGCTGGACAACGGGAAGCGTTATAGGAAAAAGTATGCACGAGTTTCGGTACGAGGCCGAACTGTTACAGTCGCTACGAAGTTCATTTTATGGAGGACGCCAAAACACTTGCAGATGATTCCAAGGTAAGTTTATTGTTGCGTAAGCTAATTCAACAGGTGTATGAAAGGTATGCGGATTTCATTTTGCCAAGAAAATCACAAGATCTTAAATTTGACGGTACAGTCAAAGAGCTGAAAAATCTATTTGACACGAAAGTATCGCTGTTCAGCATTCGCTACAAGTGTCTGAAAATTTCAAAAAATGATTCAAAGGATTTTATTGCATACGCAGGAAAAGTAAATTAGCAATGTGAAAACTTTAATCATACAGCCATGTCAACTAATCAATTTAAATGTTTAAGTTTTATAATTGGATTGAATGCATCCACATCCACATATGGTGAAATACGCAACAAATTACTCACGATGCTCGACACAGATGCCGACATAGCGGTGGGAAAATTAATTTCAGAGACAAAGAATTTTGATTGTGAAAAGTGATTCGCATCTTTTGGAAACAATAGACACATTACTATCACTAGTAAATGTAGTTGAATCAGAAAAAGATAATAGCAATCAAATTTTACACAGCAGCAGCAGCCAAGGTGATCGTCAACATTCAAAAATGCAACAAAAGCATCTCGACACACCCAGAAGACCATGTTGGCAATTTGGTGCTATGCATTTTGTGAAAGATTGTACCTACACGCAAGAACAGAAGTTTTAATAACCAGGCCTTTCAATCTGCAACGACATGTCTATAGAGCGGGTAGATCCACAGAAACTGCTCTATTCGAACTCACTAATACCTTACAAAAAGCCTTAGATGCAAAGGAAACGGCATTGTCTGCCTTCCTAAATATAGAAGGAGCGTTCGATAACACCTCCCATGATTCCGTAAATAAAGCCCTTGTCAGGAAGTGTGTTCTCATCACCATAACCAGATGTATTAGGGAAATGTTAGGTACCAGAACAGCAGAGGCACTAGCAGAAACGAACATACAGAGTGTCGTTACCACAAGAGGTTGTCCTCAAGGAGGGGTATTTATCACCCTTGCTGTAGAGCCTCGTAGTGGATGAACTGTTAGAAAATCTTACGTCCCAAGGCATACGAGACATAGGCTTCGCCGATGACATCGTTATCACAGCCCTTGGGAAGTTCGAAGAAATTCTTTGTGATATAATCCAAAGCGGACTAACAATTACAAGGAAATGGTGTCTATCTGTAGGACTTAATATTAACCCCACAAAAACTACGATTGTACCATTTACAAAGAAAAGACTTCTACCACGCATGAAACCTATCCGGTTAGCTGACGGAGTAATTGAAACGAGGAGGGAGGTAAAATACCTAGGAATTACACTAGATCAGTAGCGGATGCAGGGGGGTGGCTATAGGGACTAAAGCCCCCCCCCCACAGCCGAATCATAAAATAATTTGAAATATAGGAAGCAATACATTTCAACTTGTAGAATTTTATATTCCGTCTAAAATATTGTTAAGATATGAAATTTGATGGACAAAATAACGTGGTTGGGGCTGAACTATTTGCATACATGTTATGTAATTTTTTTTTCTAAGCCCTAAGATTGGGGCTAAAGCCTGAAGCGAATTGGACAATAACTAAGTTAGGGACTACGAACATGGATATTTTTAATGCAACGACAATCTTTCCCTAAAAATTTAAACGCAGATGATTGGAACAAAAAAAAAACAGCTTTGGCGCAATAAGGTCTGAGAATATGGGAAAAAAAACCTAGCCAGGGTTAAGCAACTTACTTCCTAAAAACTAACCTTATTCCAGAGAGTTTTGGGGGCTCAAGTCTAGGGACTGTCAAAGTCCGAAGTTGGGGCTAAGGCTTGAAGAGATAAGTAAAAAGAGATAAAAATGGGCGGGGCTTTACATTAACGTGTCAAATGCCCCAACTGTATATACTAAAAACAAAGCTAATTTACCGAAAGAAACGCATTTGAGGCTTAAACCATTGGAGAACAACGGGATGTCAAGTTAAGTGTGTGTTTAATACAACAGGAATTGTTTCTTACGGCCTTGGCTGGGCTTAGAAATTTTCGGGGCTACGTTTTCAAAATATGAAAGGTCCAAGGCAATTGTACATACAAAACATAGAAATTCTCTAGTCAATGAGCCAAATTCCAAAAGCGTGAGTTTTCTCTGTGCGCCCTCAGAAAATCATGCAAAAGCAAATGAATATTCGCAATCCCTCTAGACTCTAGAGTGACGTGCAAATTTGTCGACATATTTTTTTTAGCATGAATACCTATTAATCGTATGCAGCGTATACACGAAAACTTATCACGCTGGCAGAATTGGCCCGCGGCTTATTTCTTAGAGCAGCTTTGTCTTATGTCGTAAAGTGTCAGTTTGAACAAAATAGTTTCTCTTTGATTTGGATAATTCAGGAAAAATGAGATCTTAGAGGACTAATACCGTGTCAAAGCACATATATGAGCTTTTGCCAGTACGAACACTTAAATATAATTTTTCTGAATTAGCCAATTAAAAACAGTTTTCAAATCTTGTCAAAAATGGGAAGTTCAAAACATACCCACAGCTAATTTAAAAATATAACTTCATAATGTAGGTACCTAATCAATTTTTAAATAATATAAATAAACGAATTTGCACGCGTGGTTCAAGCATATATGGCTGAAAAATTATTGTGCGCCTTTGAATTTGGTTCTATCTCCGCTACAGCAATTATGAATAATTGTTATTGTACTTTGTATTGAAAACATTTTGAAGCGCAACAGGTGCGGATATAAAGGCACACAAGAAACGGATATCATTAAAGGAAAAGGAAAAAAAAAAATACTTGAGCATTAAAGGTTAGACCGCACTCGCCGGAACTGCACTGCATCGGAACTACACTTTGTATGAAGTTCAGTTGCCGCTTAATAATAATTTTTATAATTTTAACTATATGCCTGTAAGACCTCAGGTCTTTTAAATGCAATGGAAAGCTTAATTAGTTAACAATTAGTTAGCAATAGTTAGCAATTAGTTAACTTAAATTTCATAAAAAATAATGTTTTGCCGCGTTGTCGTGAAGTTTAGTTCGACTGAAGTTGAGTACGGTCTTGCATTAAACCTAAACTGATCTCTATTATTTGTTATAAATTATAAAATTTATCTTGGGACAAGCAAATTTTATTACTGAAGGTCTCAAAATGGATCTCCAAACTGCAAGCCCCCCCCCACAGCCAAATCCTAGATCCGCTACTGCACTAGATACTTAACTCCTCTGGAATAAGCATGTAGAAATAACCGCCTGGAAGGCCACAAAGACCCTTATGATATGCAAGGATTGCCCGGATAACAAATAAAATATTAAAGCGTATTCAATTTGTTTATAATTCGTATGATAGTAAAAAAAAATAATTGTGCGCGTATTAAAGTAAAAAAAGTAGGTACCTACACACCAAAATCCAAGCGGCATTTTCACCCCTATTTTCACTAGGGGAATTGTTTTTTTTGGCGAATTATGTATATTTTAATCGGATTTTTGTTGTTTGTATACACGCACAATTATCTTTTGATAATTCACTGAAATATAAATCAATTTGAAACACTTTAAAAATTAGTTTTCTTTCTTAAGATCGTCACATAAATAATTTCTGCATAATTTCCACAAATCCTGTGGACTAGGAATACTTTTTGGAGTTCAGTCTCATGTTGCTCTTCATCCTCAGAACATGATGACCTGACATGATGAAAAATTATTACCTATGTATGTAGCTATTTTTAATTTTGAGTTCCAATCTGCAAAAAAAGAAAATGGGATATCAAAATATTATGTATGTATGAGTATGTATGTATATGTTCACAGGTTCTGATGACTTTCATGAGGCCTTTAAAATTTAATGAGAAGAAAATGAGCTTTTAGTTTATGTGTTAAAAAGCCTGTTATATTTAAAAGCAGTTGGTGAAACCAAAAATCCCCATTTTAATGCTAAATGACATTTTAAATATTTAAAAATCCTTCATGAAATCGGCCACAAGACTTTTATTTATATTTGAATTTGAATTACTTTTGAAACTATCTCTGACATTACTCTTTCTAATTCTGTTAATTAAAAAAAGAAAGAAGATACAAATCTTGTTGAAAGGAAAACCAAACATATTATTTATGAATGCATACATAGAGTCGAACCAAATACATTTCAACTTGATTCCGTTTTACAGATTGAAATTCTGTGACTCTTAAAGGAAGGTTGGAAAGTTTTTATCAACCGAAAAGAGAAGTTTTCTAGAGATGGGGTCAAAAAGTCGCTCGATTTCAGAAAAGGGGTCAAAATAGACACTTTTTGAAAAAGTCATATCCTGGTCGAACGGGGCAAAAAAAGGGTCCAAATGTGACTTAAGTCGCACAGCTGCAACACTGACCAAGACAGTACACAACCCTTTGTCATCCGAGTATATAATCACAATTTGGCCTTTTCATTTTTATTTTTTTTTAATTCAATTTTATTTAAAATCTGGGGTCGTTTTTGTTTGCTAGGATACACTTCAGCTGCTCCTGCGACGCTCGTTTGATTTTCTGATCATCTAGAATATAAAATAATAATTATTAAATATAAACATCAATGTTTAAACGAATTGCTTACCAATAGAATTCATTATTATTATAAGGTATTTAATTCCGCCAAATAAGTTTAATTTTTTTTTTTTTTTTATTATTTGTTTTCAGAAATCAGCTTGTCCAACTCACAATTAAAAATTGACCTTCCTGTGGTGAGTTTTCTTATGAGGTTTCTTATGAGAGCTTAAACAGAATACGAAATTGTGACCGCCTCATAAGAAACCTCACAAAAACAACCTCACAAAAATTGTGACCTGTGAGCCTCACAACGGCAGAATACTGTAAAGCGGGGTACACATTATCAAACCTGTTTTGACAATCCTGTTCACGTTTGATAATGTGTACTCTTTGTTTGACAAACACGTTCTTTGTTTACAAATTTTTTTGATACTGTGTGATGTTTGACAGGTTTGTCGAACAGATATGATAATGTGTACCCCGCTTAAAGTACCACTACCGTCAAACAAGATAACCTTCTAATGCTAGGTTTCCATTTTCCAATAGAAAAGACGCAAATTGACAAATTTTCCAGGACAGGGTGGCTTTTACCAACACAAAAAGCATATAAAGTAGTAGTAGCGAGCAACTATAACTCACCGTATCTTGGAATGTTTGGAAACCTACCATAAGGTCTTGTTTTTAAGTGGGATTTAAGACCAGAGTAAATTATCTCTGGAAAAATATTTGTCTGCAGAATATCAAAATCAACTGAGTTAATTAATATCGAGTTCAGCTAAGCCAATGTCAACTCGAAGCAGGTACAACCCTGCAAACCAAAACTCAGTAGTTTGCCTTGGAACACAACCACAAGCAAAACGCATTCTATAAATGTATGTGTTTCTTTATTTATCAAAAGCTCCCCCTCAAAAAAATAGGTACTTTTGTTTCTCCTAAAAAAATAAAACTCTTCTATCGTAAAAGGGAAGAAAGAAAGCGATGTATACGATGCACAAAGTTTTGTTTCATTTCGAATGTGCACAACATGACAAACAAAAACATTTATGTTATCGGCGAGCACGAGTTATAAATGGCTGTTTTTTGGTTGTTGTTTAGATAAGAAACAAAGAAATTATATTTAATTAGTGTCATTAAATTTAAATAGAAAATACAAATGTTTTTTTTTAGTGTTGTATACTTTGTTATTACTGCATTTCAGATTCATCAGAGTCAAGGAAACCATTTACGACGAACGTTGTGTTTTGAAATTGCAGCAAATTGTTCAATTATTGGAACGGCTCTAAAGTCTGAACAATTTTTTTATTTATTTTGATAAAACTAGCAATAAACTGGTACCGAAAACTATTCGTAAAATTCAATTTATCATTATTTCATATATAATTCCAAAAGGCTCAGTTTCAGAAGAAATAAACTACTTTTTACTTACAAGTTTCACCAGTTATACCCTTCAAGCAAGCGAGCTCGTTTTCGGTCCGCAAACGTATAAAACAACGTATGGACGACTTCGCATTCGGATCCAAATACGGATCGAAAAACTGCGTTTTGTGGCTCAAATTAGTATGGAAATTAGAATCACCACGGAGCCATTATGTGAATGTATTGTGAGAGAGAGAGTTTTTCAATTCACCATACTCGGAGAACCGAAACCAAATGGAATCTAAAACAGTTCCAAAAAAAATGAATGAATTGAGGCATACCCAAAACCCAACCCAAATGTACTAAAAAAACTTCTCCATTGCCTACAAAAATAAAACAAACAGAATTTTTTCATTGCAAGAGTTTTTTTTATTTATCATTCATAAAAGGTTTTCTAAAGACTTTTTCGCACTAATAAACATGACATATTTCCACAAATATAAATTTACAATTAATAAATAGAAACTTGCATTTCTGATTAAAATTTTTTTCAAAGTTTTAACAAAAAAAAAGAGATACAAAATCAACCGTCTTCGCCACGCTACCTACAAAACTGAACTAAAAAATAAGTGGTGGAAATTAAGGCAAAATGATTGTATACTTCGCCCATGCTCTCTCTATTTCTCGGTGCTTAAAAAAAATATTCTCGATTCTCATTCTTTTTACATGCGTACACAGAAAATTTGTTAATATGTGTGAGACACTCATTTTTTTTGGAGTCCCAAGTGAACCGAGAAATTTGGGTCCGTGATTTTGCTTGAAGGGTATCCGTACTTCTAGATTCGAGAATTCAGTGTGTAGTAGTACGGATATAACCGGTGAAATGTATACGCATAAGAAGTAGGTACTTTTAAAGGACAAGTTTCAGTGCTTTCGCTATGGTTTAAGAAACTACTGGCGAATAAACATTAGAAATACTTCCAGTAGTGCTTCGCTGATATACATTTGAAGTACCTTTGTCAGTACTTTAATGGAGGGGAAATTCACTACATTTCGCATGCTAGAAAGAGATAGCTGCTTCATGTATTCTCATGTATAGGAGGTATATAACTGAGTTTTTTCCCGAGCCCCTATCTTTTTTCAGTGGAAAAGAAGTACTTCTATTACGTACATATTTCACCGGTTATTTATGTGGTTCTACATTTGCTGGGAAATGTGTGGAAGCGTAGTTCAAACTCACTTCAACACCAGACATAAACGTAGTCTCTATCAGTAATGTGAAATAAAACCCACAGATAACAAAATTGTTGCAAGTTGTACTTGAGCAAAAACTGACAATAGAAAAAAGTTGACAATAATATTTTATGGCAAAAAGTGTAACAAAAATAAAAAAAGTAACATTGTGAGAACAGAACGAAATCAAACACTTTTGTTACATTTGTAACATTGTGGTAACGCTGCACCGATCACACACTCAGATTGGGCAGCTCCTATCGTCGTGGTCGCAAAACAAACGGCAAATTTGTATCTGTTCAGACTACTCTACAGGTTTAAACAGCTGTTTACAACCAAATGCTCATCCAAAACCGACTCCAGATAATATGTTTGCTAAAACATCAAATTACATAATATTTAGCAACATTGACCTCTCCGATGCATACATGCAATTTGAAGTGGATGATGATTCAAAAAAACTTCTCACCGTGGATCAAAACCAGCATCAGGAGGTTTTCTAAAGGCAATTCAGAGGGATTGATTATTTTTTAATTCGTTAATGGTCTTATGTCGATGGAGATGCTGCTTACTTAGATGACTTTTACATCGCAGCTAAAATCTTAGACAAGAACTATAGCGTGTGTATGGAAGAATAAAACGTCTTAGTGATTTTGGCCCTACCATCAACTGGTCTAAATGCTAATTATTTAAGACATCCCTTAAATATCTTAACCATATAATCGATGCCAGTGGAATTCAACCAGATTCAGCCAAAATAGAGTCGATTCAACGTATGCAAGACCAACCAATATTTCAGAACTACATTCTTTCCTGGGAGCAATTAATTATTATGGAAAAATAATTTCTAGCATGAGACAGCTACGACATCCACCGGACGAAATGTTGAAAGCAGACACAGAATGGGAATGTAATGACAAATGTGAAAGTACTTACAAAGAATTTAAAGAAATTCTACTTTCCTACACACACCGCTAATCGCTTCTAGAACACTACGACCCAAAACATCCAATCATCGTGGCAGCAGAGGCAAACGCATCCATCGTAGGAATCCGTGCTTAAATTTTCCACAAAACACTTGAAGGAACAGAAAAAGCTATATACCATGTCTCGCGCACACTCACATAATCAGAGAAGCGTTATAGTCAAATTGAGAAGGAAGGTCTTGCACTCGTATTCGATTTATGGTCGTCAATTCACATTACTTATCGATCATAAAACGCTCCTCAAGATATTTGGTTCAAATAAAGGTATTCCTACACACACCGCTAACCGCTAGCAAAGATGGGCCCTCATCCTCATGAGCTATGATTTCCAAATACAACTTATATTATATATCTATATACTTATTATCTCCACCAATGAATTTGGAAATGTTGATATTTTGTCAAGACTCACCGATGGACAAAGGCAATAGATCGAAGGAGATTTTATAGTGGCACGCATCGAAAACGACATAAAAGCCATTCTTCAAGACAGCATTGGTCATCGGCCAGTGGTTGCTGGGATGATGGGTCATACCTCCTATACTACCCATAATGGTGGCTTATGGTTTTTTTTTATATATATAGTACGCGCACTCAAGGGGTTTTTGATACCCTTAAAATATTAAATTAAACACAGTTCGAGCGTTAGGAAAACAGGGAAGGGTTAAAGAGCAGATGCCGATGCACATTTTTGTTTTTTTTTTTTATATATTTAGCGCGTGCAAAAGGGGTTGTGACTACCCTTAAGATGATATTCACAGCACGAGCGATTAGGTAGATTGGAGAGGATTTAAAAGAAGATAGATGCACATTGGTTTTGAACGTCTGTAGATCACAATAGGAGTGGAAAATAGAGCATTCCACATCCGAGTAGTGCGACTAAAGAAAGAATCTCTGTACTTAACAGTACGTCCGAAATTGGGCTCAAGGGTAAGCTGATAGGCATTCCTAGAAGCACGAGTATTACGGTTCAATTGTTTAGGGAGGAATGCAACTGGCTATTTCACTTTAGCATTATTTATGGAAATAACGGTAAAATAACGAAAGACATGAAACATTTCGACGGTGCTTAAGAGATGAGAATGTTTCCGTTATAGTTCTTTTACCTATCATTTTAAGAGCTCTCTTTTCAATTCTATCCAATAAACTCAAGTGGGTTATTGGAGCACCTGCCCAAATGTGGTAATTATACTCAATCTTTGGACGAATAAAGGCTTTGTATATCACAGCCAGATCAGAAGGAGAGACAAATTTCTTGCATCGACGGAGAAAACCTAAACACTTAGCAGCATTTTTGGCGATGTCGAATATGTGGTCGTTCCATAAAAGGTGGTCTGTGACACACATACCGAAGACTGAAAGCTTTTCGGTTTCCTCAATGCAAGTGCCACTCATGGATAGTTGCATGGGGGGTGGGTTTCGTTTTAACGACAGTAGACAGCATCGAGTTTTTGAAGCATTAAATTCTACACGATTTTTGATTCCCCATTGGACAATGCTGTCGAGATCAGAATTTAATGAGCTTATCATACGCTGCCGTTCGAGTTCCACATCCGAAGAACATGGATGTGAATCTAAGAACGAATATGAAAAGCTGAGGGTACTCTCGTCAGCAAAACAATTTAATGGATTATGTAAGCGAAAAAAAAAAGAGTTAAGCTCTTAAGAAGCGATATTTGTTAAGATATATGGGTTGCCGGTACTTAACTTATTTATCCGAGTACATTATAAAATGTAAATAAACGGTAAGCTTAAAATATCAGAAGTGGGATAGAAATCCACCCCATCGCGAAAAAAGATGGAAATCCACCCCATCGCAAAAACAAAAAAAAAATATATAAAAAAAAAAAACCCACGCGCAGAAAAAAGTTTCTACTGAAAAGAATCGTTTGAATTTGTCTCTAGTGTGTGTATCTGCGCGCCCCACAAAAAGAAACGAAAATAATTAATACAAAATTATAGTCCCCTCGCGATACGACACTGTACATATGCGACGTTAAAATCATATTTAAATATTTCGAGTCCCGATCCAGCAGTGTATAAATACAAACACACAACACAATAAACTATTCAGCATGGATAACAACGAATCGAGCGTCGAAAAATACAAAAAATATACGGAAGTACAGTTGCGGTTATGGTTGGAAGAGTTGAAAAAAAAAACACAGGCACAAAAGCAGAACTCATCTTGAGGTTACTGTCGGTGCCAGACATAGAGCGCGGTGATTTGCCTCCACTCCATAAAAAAATGCAGCAGCTGGCCGACGACAAGGTTGACGACGACGCCGCACACTTTGAGGACTCAAATTTATATTTGGACAGTGTGAGTGAGAGTGCACAGCAAATGACAAAGAGGGGCCGAGAAAAAGATAGTACACATATAAATGGTCAGCAAAAAAAGAGTGTACATACAAATGAACGAGCTAATGAGAGGACCACTACAGAAGCGGATGATGACAATGAGCGACAAATTGGTGACGACTAAGAGAGTGCTGATGAGATGATTGGAAGAGAAGATCTGACAAAGGAGCTAAAACAAATGAAAAGAGAAATTGAATTACTGAGGAGAGAAATTAAGCTGCAAAAAATGGAAAATGATATTCTTACAAAAGAGAACGCTCTGTTGAAGAAAAATAACAATAGTACAGAGGGCGGCGTTGCAATTTCGGCAATTAAAGAACTGCTACCGGAATTCAGCGGAGAGTGTTTTCCTCATTGAGAACACAATATAAAAATTTAATGAAGGCATATAAATTAGATGAAAATGCAGCGCGCCTATTGGTCTCTTGTGGGGAACGCACTAAAGTGGTTCCACTCGAAAACCGACCTCGCACAGATTTCCATCGAGCAGTTATTTAAAGAACTAGGTGAAATGTTCATATCCAATGAGAATCGTGTATCCATAAAACGAGCCTTCGAGTGTAGGATCTGGCAACCAGTGGAAACTTTTCAAACTTATTTCCACGAAAAGACCATTATGGCCAATAAATTGAATCTTGACGAAGAGGAGTTAGTAGAAAGCCTCATCGACGGAATTCCCGACACCCGTCTACGAGCGCAAGCACGGATGCAGTGCTTTGTCAACAGCTAGCAGAAGCGTTCAGGCAGATTGAGTTGCCTAAAGCAAAGGTGGCTTTGACCAAAACATCCGGTCCTGGCCCATCAACATCACGGCGAATTGTAACTCCTGAGAAAAAAAATCCAAGCCACTCAGATGTTACAATTGCAATTCCCTTGGACATATTGCAACGGAATGCCGTAAGGCAAAGCGTTTACCTGGAGCCTGTCATGCATGTGCTCAATTTGGTCACCGGGCAGCTGAGTGTCCTGATAGGAAGGCGGTGGTGCTACATCATTTTGAAGACGATGATGAAGAAGATTATGTAAGATCTTTATATTATAATTTAAGTATAAATTATTTAACGTATAAAATATTATTAGAATCGTTATTAGATACCGGCAGCCCCGTGAGTGTTATTAGGAAGCAGTATGTTCCGTCAAATTTTATTATTATAAAAGAAAAATGTAACCTACAAATATATGGTATAAATAAAAGCCAAGTTAAAATAATAGGTTGTGTCGACTGCTCTATTTATTTTGGAAACGAAGAGATAAAATTAATACTTCTAGTAGTAGATAATAGTGCGATGCAGCATGCAGTTATACTTGGCCGAGATTTTTTTAAATTGGCCGATTTGAAATGGTGTGATGATATAAAATCTAAACAAAAAAATGGAAATGTAAACGATACCACAAATGAAAGACCTTTAAACATAAATAAAATTTTGACAAATAGAAATGAGGATTATGAGAATGAATGCCTTAAGCTAATGAATATGGAAATTGTAGATCAAAAAAAAGAATTGTATTTGAATAATAAATGTAATCAAACTTATGAGATAAGGAAAATATTTGATGAAATTAGCCGGAATTTCAAGCCCTGCAAGCGTCCCGAATGTCCCGAAACCGATTATCACATGAAACTTAGGATATCAAGTGACAAGCCTTTTAACTGTTCTCCAAGAAGATTGTCTTATTTGGAGAAAGCGAAAGTTCAGGAAATTTTAGATGAGTTGTTACAATCGGGCGTAATCAGAGCTAGCAAGTCAGAATATGCATCTCCTATAGTTTTAGTTAGGAAAAAGACCGGTGATATCAGATTGTTGATTATCGAAATTTAAATAAAGTTACTCTGAAAGATAACTACCCACTTCCACTGATAGACGATTTATTAGATAGACTAGCTAACAAAAGAATATTTTCACTTTTGGATTTAAAGAGCGCCTTTTATCATGTGAGAATGGATGAAGAGTCGGTGAAATTTACTTTATTTGTGACTCCTTTAGGGCAATATGAGTTCCTTAAAATGCCGTTTGGCTTTAGGAATGCAACATCGACATTCCAGCGCTGTATCAATGAAGTGTTTGAAGATTTAATCCGAGCTGGTAAGATAGCCATCTATCTAGATGATATAATGGTGGCAACAGAAACAGTGGAAGAGCATTTAAACATATTGAAGGAAGTTTTTGAAAAATTGGTTGCAAACAAATTGGAATTACGGCAAGACAAATGCAAATTTTTAGAATCAGAAATTCAGTATTTAGGCTATGTTGTATCAGAAGAAGGTATCACACCAGATAAAAAGGGAATTGAGTCGGTAAAGAACTTCCCTCTTCCTAAGAACGTTAAAGAAGTACATAGTTTCTTAGGACTTTGTTCCTATTTCAGGAGATTCATTAAAGGGTTCTCGTTGTTGGCTGAGCCACTATATAAGTTAATTAGAAAGGATGCTGTATTCAAGTTTGACGAAAAGGAAGTAGAAACCTTTCGTATACTCCAACAGAAATTGCTTGAGTCGCCAATCTTAGCAATCTACAATCCAGCCAGCGCACTAGGTTTTGGGGCTATCCTTTTGCAAAGAAAAAAAGATGGGATCTTTCACCCGATCTTTTATTTCTCAAAAAGGACAACGGATTGCGAATCTAAGTATCATAGTTTTGAACTTGAAACTTTGGCGATCATCAATGCACTAAAGCGGTTTCGAATCTATTTACATGGATTAAAGTTCAAGATTGTGACAGATTGCAATTCTCTAACTTTGACGTTAAATAAGAAAGAAATAAATCCTAGAATTGCTAGGTGGGCCCTCGAGCTCCAAGATTACGACTATGTCTTAGAACATCGAAGTGGAGGTAAAATGCAGTATGTAGATGCCTTGAGTCACATCCCTACTGTACTAGTACTAGAAAGTAACACGTTTGAACAAACATTGTCAATTAGTCAGAATAAGGATGAGTTTATACAAAAAATTAATAGAGAGATTACAAATGAGGGAAGATAGTATGTATGAGCTAAGGAGTGGACTGGTTTATAGAAAAATGGGAAAGAATATATTGTTTGTGGTACCAACGAGTAGGAAAAGGAACATATTGCAACAATATCATGGTGAAATGGGACATGTAGGAGCCTAGAAGGTTGTGGACAATATTTTAAAATCATATTGGTTCCCAGAAATGAATAGGAAGGTTAAGGCTCACATAAGTAATTGCTTAAAATGTATAGTATTTGCTACGAAGATGGGTAAACATGAAGGTCACCTACATAGTATACCGAAGGGCGAAGTACCGTTCGATACCATACATATTGACCACTTTGGTCCGGTGGCACTAAAGACTTGTAAAAAGAAGTATGTCTTCCTAGTGATAGACGCATTTTTAAAATTCACTAGATTGTATGCAATGCGGTCCACGGGCGCTAACGAAGTGATCGCTTGTTTGAAATCTTATTTTAGTGCGTATAGCAGGCGGAAGGTATTAGTGTCTGATCGGGGAAGCGCGATTACGTCCGAGGTATTTGGGGAATTTTTGAAGGAAAATAATGTTCGATATGTGAAAGTTGCTTCAGCGTCACCTCAGGCCAACGGACAGGTTGAACGTGTCAATAGGAGTTTGGCACCAATGCTAGCAAAAATAACGAATGGTGGGTTAGAATTTTCATTAGATAAAGCTTTAGCTAAGATCGAATTTGCCATGAATAATACTATACATAAGGGAACAGGTGCTCATCCAAGTCAATTGCTTTTTGGAGTAAGTCAACGGGGAGATTGTGTAGACCCATTAAAGGAAAGATTGGAAGAATTAAATAAAAAGGAAAATGAGAGGGATTTAGGAGAAATACGAAAGAGAGCTTCCGAATGAATAGTAAAAATGCAAGACTATAATAAACAAAAGAAAGATCAAAAGAGGGTATGTAGGGAATATAAAATAGGTGACTACGTCATGGTAAAGAATTTTGTTAGTCAGTCAAATGTATGTAAAAAAATAATACCAAAATTTAAAGGGCCTTACGAAGTAAAGCGAGTTTTACCAAATGATAGATATGTAATAGGTGACGTAGAGGGTTTTCAGATTAGTAAAATCCCTTACAATGGGATATGGGAGGCTTCTAATCTTAAACCTTATTTAAACATAAATGTGATGGTTAAGGTCAATCGGGACGATTGTAGGTCAGGAAGGCCGAATTGTAAGCGGAAAAAAAGAGTAAAGCTCTAAAGAAGCGATATTTGTTAAGATATATGGGTTGCCGGTACTTAACTTCCCCTTTAGTATTTAAGTATTGGTATTTGTATTTATCCGAGTGCATTATAATATGTGTATTCGTTATATTCTGTAATAAGTTAGATATAAGTTAAGTCAACGGGGAGATTGTGTAGACCCATTAAAGGAAAGATTGGAAGAATTAAATGAAAAGGAAAATGAGAGGGATTTAGGAGAAATATGAAAGAGAGCTTCCGAACGAATAGTAAAAATGCAAGACTATAATAAACAAAAGAAAGATCAAAAGAGGGTATGTAGGGAATATAAAATAGGTGACTACGTCATGGTAAAGAATTTTGTTAGTCAGCCAAATGTATGTAAGAAAATAATACCAAAATTTAAAGGGCCTTACGAAGTAAAGCGAGTTTTACCAAATGATAGATATGTAATAGGTGACGTAGAGGGTTTTCAGATTAGTGAAATCCCTTACAATGGGATATGGGAGGCTTCTAATCTTGAACCTTAATTAAACATAAATGTGATGGTTAAGGTCAATCGGGACGATTGTAGGTCAGGAAGGCCGAATTGTAAACGGAAAAAAAGAGTTAAGCTCTTAAGAAGCGATATTTGTTAAGATATATGGTTTGCCGGTACTTAACTTCCCCTTTAGTATTTAAGTATTTGTATTTGTATTTATCCGAGTGCATTATAATATGTGTATTCGTTATATTCTGTTATAAGTTAGTTATAAGTTACACACGCCAGTCAGACAAGAGTATTCGGTCGAATTGGACGTAAAATAAAAGCGTATTGAAAGTAAAACCTTTTTTGTGGTTAATTGAAGAAAAATATAAATGTACAATTTAAATAAACGGTTAACTTAAAATTAGAAGTTTCAGATAAAAGATCGTTTATGAATATAAGGAAGAGAGTCGGAGACAAAACGGAGCCCTGGATCACACCAGCATTTATTTTGTGAATTTCAGACTTGAAACCATCCAATACAACTTGTATAGAACGGTCCGAAAGGTAATTTCTAATCCAACGAAGAAGAGATTCATCGATACCAAATGCACGCATTTTCGATAAGAGAGCTTGATGCCAAACTCTATCAAATGCTTTAGAAATATCAAGCGCAATAATCTTACTTTCTCCAAAACGATGTAAAGATTTGTGCCACTGTTCGGTGAGATATACCATAAGATCACCAGTGGACCTATTGCTACGAAAGCCGTACTGCCGGAAGCTTTCGTTCTTCGAGATATTTCTTTAGCTGAAATTTAATCAGCGTTTCCATGACCTCGGAAAGAAGGGACGTAAGCGCAATTGGTTGATAGTTGGAGGGGGGGGCGGGAAGAAGACACGCCTTTTTTAGGGACAGGCTGGACAAAGGCTGTTTTCCATCCACTCGGAAAGGGACCAGTAGAGTAGGACAGATGGAAAAGCTTACGCAATGGTTTTGCCAGCGTTGAAGAACACCTCTTCAGAACAATGGGAGGGATACAATCCGGGCCAGCGGATTTATGTATATCGAGATCTTTCAGAACTCTGGCAACTGCACGAGTGCGGAAGATTTGTCCCATAGAATCATTTGCGCTCTCAAGTACAGGAGGAGTCATAACACTTTCAGGCAGCGACGAATTAACAGCAAAGTGTGCTGCAAGCAAATTGGCTTTATCGATTGAGCTGACAAAAGGAGTTTCGTTGAAGACGAGTGTTGGAACCGAGGACGAGGTGGTATTTCGTATGTTTTTTACAAATGACCAAAAATTTTTACTACCTTTGGGACATTGTACAATTTTTTGCCGTAATTTCGATCATGTAGAAATTTGGTTCGTCGAATATGAACGTTACAGGTCTTTCTAGCTTGTTGAAACTTTTTCCGGTTTTCCTCAGTAGGGTTGGCTTTACAACAACGGAAGCTTACTTCTCTAACCCTAATAACCTCCTTACAGCTCGAATCAAACCATGAGTTTTCTTTGGGTTTGATAGATTTCACCCTATTCGGGATAAAATTTCTCATTCCACAAAGAATTAAGTTTGTAATCATATCTGCACTGGAATCTACGTCACTATCGAGGAAGCTAGTGACCAGTTAAAGTTCCTGAAGAAAACATTGAGGCCGTCCCAGTTGGCTTTCTCGTACTGCCAAACGGTTCTCTTGGGAGTTTTTTCTTTAACTGTGTTTTGGTGGCACGAGAAATTCGCAGATATGACACAATGGTTTGATGTGCCTAGAGGCGATAATACACTTATAGCGTATTTATCAGGGTCAGAGGTAAGAAACAAATCTAGAGTGTTGGCGGATTGACTCGTCGACCAGCTGAGTTAGGTTGTTTATCTCAGCAAAAATCTCGACATACCTTCCTTCGGGTGTTGTCTGACCCGAATAGCGTAGCCACGAAGAATTATGTACATTGAAATCGCCCGTAACAACGATTTCACTGTGCGGAAAATTGGAAATAATTCTCTGAATGGAGTCGGATAGTGCATCGAATTCGTTGGAAGTCGAATTACTATCCAAACTAGGACTACGATAAATAAAAGAAGTATGGATGATGCGCTTATGGATGGTGAATTTAAACCACATGAAATTAAAGTTCGTATTCAAACATCAACCATATTGTGGTTGAAGCTGATAAGCAACATCATTTCGAACATACACAGCGAGACCATGATGTGGAAAAAATAGGCTTTGTATATAACAGCCAGATCAGAAGGGGTGAAAAATTTCTTGCATCGCCGAAGAAAACCTAAACTCTTAGCAGCATTTTTGGTGACATCAAATATGTGATCGTTCCACATAAGGTGGTCTGTGACACACATACCGAGTACTGAAAGCTTTTCGGTTTCGTCTTTTTGACAGCTTGGGTGAGGGGAGTAGAAATGTAGCAGGAATGAAAATTTCAAGACTTTTTCTGGTTGAACTTTGACGTTTCTGATTTGGCAACAACAATACTCCTCCTTGTAAGCAAAAAACGATTTGAACAAAAATGAATGATTTGGAAAATTGTTTTTAGTGATTCAGTCGACTCCGCTTAACTGAAAACACCATAATTGCACAGCATTTGTTTCAGATAACCGATGTTATCAGTTAAGCAGAGTGCAGTTAAGCAGAGTTGACTGTACCTAATATACGAGTTTATTTAAGAAAGAAGTGATTACAAAATATTTTTATATATAACTACTGATTATTTTCAAACAAAACAACCCCAAATTCCATTAACGTCAAAATAACGAAAGGAAGTACGTCCGTATTTCGCGAACCATGTTATCATGAACGTTCGTGCCTGTCAAAAACACGAAAGACGAAAAGAACGAAAAACGAACCGTTTAATCAGGCTCTTATTGGTACTTGAGATTGTGGTTCGGTGGTTCTGTTTTTTTTTTATTTGAACTCCGTGAATTTTTATGTGTACCTACTTCAGTAAAATGAAAAAAAAAAAAAAAAAAAAAAAATGTGTGGCACAACGGCTGGTGAAGAACCAGGGCCTAGTGACTAAAAACTCGCAACCATTCCTGTGTGCGCCTGTCGACAGGAATGGAAGGGACCTACAATTTTATGCCGAATCCGAACGGGTAGACGAGAAGCACTTATTCGTAACAAGTGATACTCATGAAAGATT
Source organism: Melangyna quadrimaculata (assembly GCA_949320155.1). Lineage (NCBI taxonomy): Eukaryota > Metazoa > Arthropoda > Insecta > Diptera > Syrphidae > Melangyna > Melangyna quadrimaculata. The sequence continues at coordinate 341,255,932 of OX439483.1, read as the reverse complement.
TGTCAATTCCTCGCAAGAGGCAGTAGCCCCGAAAAAAACTTTTTAGTTTCTAGGTGGACGAGGCTGGGAAGCAAACCCAGACCTCCAGTAGCTACGGGCTACTAATCAGTAAAATGAAAAGGTTTGTTATATTGATGCTTGAAAGTGTTATTCTTTATAAGAATAATTCAAAGTAAACTTTGCGTTATACTACTTTTGTTCTTAGTTTTAATTATTTATTTTTTGTTTTTTTTTTACTGAATTTATTTTTTGATGATTTTTTTTAAATAAAGTTAAAAAAAAATGTGTTCACACATTTATTTTTGAAGACTAAAATATGTCTGTACTACTATTTTTTCAAAAGACTCCCCTTTTTGGCTGCACTACTACCCTCTAAAATTTTTCTCCGGCTACACCGGACAGGCTGCACAAATGCTGTTTTCCATCCACTTGGAAAGAGACCAGTAGAATAGGACAGATGGAAAAGCTTTCGCAGTGGTTTTGCCAGCGTTGAAGAACACCTCTTCAGAACAATGGGAGGGATACTATCCATAGTCCCATAGAATCGTTGGCGCTCTCAAAAAAGGGAGGAGTCATAACACTTTCTGGTAGCGTCGAATTAACAGCAAACTGTGCTGCAAGCAAATTGGCTTTCTCTTACGAGCTGACCAAAGGGGTGTCGTTGGAAACGAAGAGATAAAATTAATACTTTTAGTAGTAGATAATAGTGCGATGCAGCATGCAGTTATACTTGGCCGAGATTTTTTAAAATTGGCCGATTTGAAATGGTGTGATGATATAAAATCTAAACAAAAAAATGGAAATGTAAACGATACCACAAATGAAAGACCTTTAAACATAAATAAAATTTTGACAAATAGAAATGAGGATTATGAGAATGAATGCCTTAAGCTAATGAATATGGAAATTGTAGATCAAAAAAAGAATTGTATTTGAATAATAAATGTAATCAAACTTATGAGATAAGGAAAATATTTGATGAAATTAGCCGGAATTTCAAGCCCTGCAAGCGTCCCGAATGTCCCGAAACCGATTATCACATGAAACTTAGGATATCAAGTGACAAGCCTTTTAACTGTTCTCCAAGAAGATTGTCTTATTTGGAGAAAGCGAAAGTTCAGGAAATTTTAGATGAGTTGTTACAATCGGGCGTAATCAGAGCTAGCAAGTCAGAATATGCATCTCCTATAGTTTTAGTTAGGAAAAAGACCGGTGATATCAGATTGTTGATTATCGAAATTTAAATAAAATTACTCTGAAAGATAACTACCCACTTCCACTGATAGACGATTTATTAGATAGACTAGCTAACAAAAGAATATTTTCACTTTTGGATTTAAAGAGCGCCTTTTATCATGTGAGAATGGATGAAGAGTCGGTGAAATTTACTTTATTTGTGACTCCTTTAGGGCAATATGAGTTCCTTAAAATGCCGTTTGGCTTTAGGAATGCAACATCGACATTCCAGCGCTGTATCAATGAAGTGATTGAAGATTTAATCCGAGCTGGTAAGATAGCCATCTATCTAGATGATATAATGGTGGCAACAGAAACAGTGGAAGAGCATTTAAACATATTGAAGGAAGTTTTTGAAAAATTGGTTGCAAACAAATTGGAATTACGGCAAGACAAATGCAAATTTTTAGAATCAGAAATTCAGTATTTAGGCTATGTTGTATCAGAAGAAGGTATCACACCAGATAAAAAGGGAATTGAGTCGGTAAAGAACTTCCCTCTTCCTAAGAACGTTAAAGAAGTACATAGTTTCTTAGGACTTTGTTCCTATTTCAGGAGATTCATTAAAGGGTTCTCGTTGTTGGCTGAGCCACTATATAAGTTAATTAGAAAGGATGCTGTATTCAAGTTTGACGAAAAGAAAGTAGAAACCTTTCGTATACTCCAACAGAAATTGCTTCAGTCGCCAATCTTAGCAATCTACAATCCAGCCAGCGCACTAGGTTTTGGGGCTATCCTTTTGCAAAGAAAAAAAGATGGGATCTTTCACCCGATCTTTTATTTCTCAAAAAGGACAACGGATTGCGAATCTAAGTATCATAGTTTTGAACTTGAAACTTTGGCGATCATCAATGCACTAAAGCGGTTTCGAATCTATTTACATGGATTAAAGTTCAAGATTGTGACAGATTGCAATTCTCTAACTTTGACGTTAAATAAGAAAGAAATAAATCCTAGAATTGCTAGGTGGGCCCTCGAGCTCCAAGATTACGACTATGTCTTAGAACATCGAAGTGGAGGTAAAATGCAGTATGTAGATGCCTTGAGTCACATCCCTACTGTACTAGTACTAGAAAGTAACACGTTTAAACAAACATTGTCAATTAGTCAGAATAAGGATGAGTTTATACAAAAAATTAATAGAGAGATTACAAATGAGGGAAGATAGTATGTATGAGCTAAGGAGTGGACTGGTTTATAGAAAAATGGGAAAGAATATATTGTTTGTGGTACCAACGAGTAGGAAAAGGAACATATTGCAACAATATCATGGTGAAATGGGACATGTAGGAACCTAGAAGGTTGTGGACAATATTTTAAAATCATATTGGTTCCCAGAAATGAATAGGAAGGTTAAGGCTCACATAAGTAATTGCTTAAAATGTATAGTATTTGCTACGAAGATGGGTAAACATGAAGGTCACCTACATAGTATACCGAAGGGCGATGTACCGTTCGATACCATACATATTGACCACTTTGGTCCGGTGGCACTAAAGACTTGTAAAAAGAAGTATGTCTTCCTAGTGATAGACGCATTTTTAAAATTCACTAGATTGTATGCAATGCGTTCCACGGGCGCTAACGAAGTGATCGCTTGTTTGAAATCTTATTTTAGTGCGTATAGCAGGCGGAAGGTATTAGTGTCTGATCGGGGAAGCGCGATTACGTCCGAGGTATTTGGGGAATTTTTGAAGGAAAATAATGTTCGATATGTGAAAGTTGCTTCAGCGTCACCTCAGGCCAACGGACAGGTTGAACGTGTCAATAGGAGTTTGGCACCAATGCTAGCAAAAATAACGAATGGTGGGTTAGAATTTTCATTAGATAAAGCTTTAGCTAAGATCGAATTTGCCATGAATAATACTATACATAAGGGAACAGGTGCTCATCCAAGTCAATTGCTTTTTGGAGTAAGTCAACGGGGAGATTGTGTAGACCCATTAAAGGAAAGATTGGAAGAATTAAATAAAAAGGAAAATGAGAGGGATTTAGGAGAAATACGAAAGAGAGCTTCCGAATGAATAGTAAAAATGCAAGACTATAATAAACAAAAGAAAGATCAAAAGAGGGTATGTAGGGTATATAAAATAGGTGACTACGTCATGGTAAAGAATTTTGTTAGTCAGTCAAATGTATGTAAAAAAATAATACCAAAATTTAAAGGGCCTTACGAAGTAAAGCGAGTTTTACCAAATGATAGATATGTAATAGGTGACGTAGAGGGTTTTCAGATTAGTAAAATCCCTTACAATGGGATATGGGAGGCTTCTAATCTTAAACCTTATTTAAACATAAATGTGATGGTTAAGGTCAATCGGGACGATTGTAGGTCAGGAAGGCCGAATTGTAAGCGGAAAAAAAGAGTAAAGCTCTAAAGAAGCGATATTTGTTAAGATATATGGGTTGCCGGTACTTAACTTCCCCTTTAGTATTTAAGTATTGGTATTTGTATTTATCCGAGTGCATTATAATATGTGTATTCGTTATATTCTGTAATAAGTTAGATATAAGTTAAGTCAACGGGGAGATTGTGTAGACCCATTAAAGGAAAGATTGGAAGAATTAAATGAAAAGGAAAATGAGAGGGATTTAGGAGAAATATGAAAGAGAGCTTCCGAACGAATAGTAAAAATGCAAGACTATAATAAACAAAAGAAAGATCAAAAGAGGGTATGTAGGGAATATAAAATAGGTGACTACGTCATGGTAAAGAATTTTGTTAGTCAGCCAAATGTATGTACGAAAATAATACCAAAATTTAAAGGGCCTTACGAAGTAAAGCGAGTTTTACCAAATGATAGATATGTAATAGGTGACGTAGAGGGTTTTCAGATTGGTGAAATCCCTTACAATGGGATATGGGAGGCTTCTAATCTTGAACCTTATTTAAACATAAATGTGATGGTTAAGGTCAATCGGGACGATTGTAGGTCAGGAAGGCCGAATTGTAAACGGAAAAAAAGAGTTAAGCTCTAAAGAAGCGATATTTGTTAAGATATATGGTTTGCCGGTACTTAACTTCCCCTTTAGTATTTAAGTATTTGTATTTACCCGAGTGCATTATAATATGTGTATTCGTTATATTCTGTTATAAGTTAGGTATAAGTTACACACGCCAGTCAGACAAGAGTATTCGGTCGAATTGGACGTAAAATAAAAGCGTATTGAAAGTAAAACCTTTTTTGTGGTTAATTGAAGAAAAATATAAATGTACAATTTAAATAAACGGTTAACTTAAAATTAGAAGTTTCAGATAAAAGATCGTTTATGAATATAAGGAAGAGAGTCGGAGACAAAACGGAGCCCTGGATCACACCAGCATTTATTTTGTGAATTTCAGACTTGAAACCATCCAATACAACTTGTATAGAACGGTCCGAAAGGTAATTTCTAATCCAACGAAGAAGAGATTCATCGATACCAAATGCACGCATTTTCGATAAGAGAGCTTGATGCCAAACTCTATCAAATGCTTTAGAAATATCAAGCGCAATAATCTTACTTTCTCCAAAACGATGTAAAGATTTGTGCCACTGTTCGGTGAGATATACCATAAGATCACCAGTGGACCTATTGCTACGAAAGCCGTACTGCCGGAAGCTTTCGTTCTTCGAGATATTTCTTTAGCTGAAATTTAATCAGCGTTTCCATGACCTCGGAAAGAAGGGACGTAAGCGCAATTGGTCGATAGTTGGAGGGGGGGCGGGAAGAAGACACGCCTTTTTTAGGGACAGGCTGGACAAAGGCTGTTTTCCATCCACTCGGAAAGGGACCAGTAGAGTAGGACAGATGGAAAAGCTTACGCAATGGTTTTGCCAGCGTTGAAGAACACCTCTTCAGAACAATGGGAGGGATACAATCCGGGCCAGCGGATTTATGTATATCGAGATCTTTCAGAACTCTGGCAACTGCACGAGTGCGGAAGATTTGTCCCATAGAATCATTTGCGCTCTCAAGTACAGGAGGAGTCATAACACTTTCAGGCAGCGACGAATTAACAGCAAAGTGTGCTGCAAGCAAATTGGCTTTATCGATTGAGCTGACAAAAGGAGTTTCGTTGAAGACGAGTGTTGGAACCGAGGACGAGGTGGTATTTCGTATGTTTTTTACAAATGACCAAAAATTTTTACTACCTTTGGGACATTGTACAATTTTTTGCCGTAATTTCCATCATGTAGAAATTTGGTTCGTCGAATATGAACGTTACAGGTCTTTCTAGCTTGTTGAAACTTTTTCCGGTTTTCCTCAGTAGGGTTGGCTTTATAACAACGGAAGCTTACTTCTCTAACCCTAATAACCTCCTTACAGCTCGAATCAAACCATGAGTTTTCTTTGGGTTTGATAGATTTCACCCTATTCGGGATAAAATTTCTCATTCCACAAAGAATTAAGTTTGTAATCATATCTGCACTGGAATCTACGTCACTATCGAGGAAGCTAGTGACCAGTTAAAGTTCCTGAAGAAAACATTGAGGCCATCCCAGTTGGCTTTCTCGTACTGCCAAACGGTTCTCTTGGGAGTTTTTTCTTTAACTGTGTTTTGGTGGCACGAGAAATTCGCAGATATGACACAATGGTTTGATGTGCCTAGAGGCGATAATACACTTATAGCGTATTTATCAGGGTCAGAGGTAAGAAACAAATCTAGAGTGTTGGCGGATTGACTCGTCGACCAGCTGAGTTAGGTTGTTTATCTCAGCAAAAATCTCGACATACCTTCCTTCGGGTGTTGTCTGACCCGAATAGCGTAGCCACGAAGAATTATGTACATTGAAATCGCCCGTAACAACGATTTCACTGTGCGGAAAATTGGAAATAATTCTCTGAATGGAGTCGGATAGTGCATCGAATTCGTTGGAAGTCGAATTACTATCCAAACTAGGACTACGATAAATAAAAGAAGTATGGATGATGCGCTTATGGATGGTGAATTTAAACCACATGAAATTAAAGTTCGTATTCAAACATCAACCATATTGTGGTTGAAGCTGATAAGCAACATCATTTCGAACATACACAGCGAGACCATGATGTGGAAAAAATAGGCTTTGTATATAACAGCCAGATCAGAAGGGGTGAAAAATTTCTTGCATCGCCGAAGAAAACCTAAACTCTTAGCAGCATTTTTGGTGACATCAAATATGTGATCGTTCCACATAAGGTGGTCTGTGACACACATACCGAGTACTGAAAGCTTTTCGGTTTCGTCTTTTTGACAGCTTGGGTGAGGGGAGTAGAAATGTAGCAGGAATGAAAATTTCAAGACTTTTTCTGGTTGAACTTTGACGTTTCTGATTTGGCAACAACAATACTCCTCCTTGTAAGCAAAAAACGATTTGAACAAAAATGAATGATTTGGAAAATTGTTTTTAGTGATTCAGTCGACTCCGCTTAACTGAAAACACCATAATTGCACAGCATTTGTTTCAGATAACCGATGTTATCAGTTAAGCAGAGTGCAGTTAAGCAGAGTTGACTGTACCTAATATACGAGTTTATTTAAGAAAGAAGTGATTACAAAATATTTTTATATATAACTACTGATTATTTTCAAACAAAACAACCCCAAATTCCATTAACGTCAAAATAACGAAAGGAAGTACGTCCGTATTTCGCGAACCATGTTATCATGAACGTTCGTGCCTGTCAAAAACACGAAAGACGAAAAGAACGAAAAACGAACCGTTTAATCAGGCTCTTATTGGTACTTGAGATTGTGGTTCGGTGGTTCTGTTTTTTTTTTATTTGAACTCCGTGAATTTTTATGTGTACCTACTTCAGTAAAATGAAAAAAAAAAAAAAAAAAAAAAATGTGTGGCACAACGGCTGGTGAAGAACCAGGGCCTAGTGACTAAAAACTCGCAACCATTCCTGTGTGCGCCTGTCGACAGGAATGGAAGGGACCTACAATTTTATGCCGAATCCGAACGGGTAGACGAGAAGCACTTATTCGTAACAAGTGATACTCATGAAAGATTTGTCAATTCCTCGCAAGAGGCAGTAGCCCCGAAAAAAACTTTTTAGTTTCTAGGTGGACGAGGCTGGGAAGCAAACCCAGACCTCCAGTAGCTACGGGCTACTAATCAGTAAAATGAAAAGGTTTGTTATATTGATGCTTGAAAGTGTTATTCTTTATAAGAATAATTCAAAGTAAACTTTGCGTTATACTACTTTTGTTCTTAGTTTTAATTATTTATTTTTTGTTTTTTTTTTACTGAATTTATTTTTTGATGATTTTTTTTAAATAAAGTTAAAAAAAAATGTGTTCACACATTTATTTTTGAAGACTAAAATATGTCTGTACTACTATTTTTTCAAAAGACTCCCCTTTTTGGCTGCACTACTACCCTCTAAAATTTTTCTCCGGCTACACCGGACAGGCTGCACAAATGCTGTTTTCCATCCACTTGGAAAGAGACCAGTAGAATAGGACAGATGGAAAAGCTTTCGCAGTGGTTTTGCCAGCGTTGAAGAACACCTCTTCAGAACAATGGGAGGGATACTATCCATAGTCCCATAGAATCGTTGGCGCTCTCAAAAAAGGGAGGAGTCATAACACTTTCTGGTAGCGTCGAATTAACAGCAAACTGTGCTGCAAGCAAATTGGCTTTCTCTTACGAGCTGACCAAAGGGGTGTCGTTGGAAACGAAGAGATAAAATTAATACTTTTAGTAGTAGATAATAGTGCGATGCAGCATGCAGTTATACTTGGCCGAGATTTTTTAAAATTGGCCGATTTGAAATGGTGTGATGATATAAAATCTAAACAAAAAAATGGAAATGTAAACGATACCACAAATGAAAGACCTTTAAACATAAATAAAATTTTGACAAATAGAAATGAGGATTATGAGAATGAATGCCTTAAGCTAATGAATATGGAAATTGTAGATCAAAAAAAAGAATTGTATTTGAATAATAAATGTAATCAAACTTATGAGATAAGGAAAATATTTGATGAAATTAGCCGGAATTTCAAGCCCTGCAAGCGTCCCGAATGTCCCGAAACCGATTATCACATGAAACTTAGGATATCAAGTGACAAGCCTTTTAACTGTTCTCCAAGAAGATTGTCTTATTTGGAGAAAGCGAAAGTTCAGGAAATTTTAGATGAGTTGTTACAATCGGGCGTAATCAGAGCTAGCAAGTCAGAATATGCATCTCCTATAGTTTTAGTTAGGAAAAAGACCGGTGATATCAGATTGTTGATTATCGAAATTTAAATAAAATTACTCTGAAAGATAACTACCCACTTCCACTGATAGACGATTTATTAGATAGACTAGCTAACAAAAGAATATTTTCACTTTTGGATTTAAAGAGCGCCTTTTATCATGTGAGAATGGATGAAGAGTCGGTGAAATTTACTTTATTTGTGACTCCTTTAGGGCAATATGAGTTCCTTAAAATGCCGTTTGGCTTTAGGAATGCAACATCGACATTCCAGCGCTGTATCAATGAAGTGTTTGAAGATTTAATCCGAGCTGGTAAGATAGCCATCTATCTAGATGATATAATGGTGGCAACAGAAACAGTGGAAGAGCATTTAAACATATTGAAGGAAGTTTTTGAAAAATTGGTTGCAAACAAATTGGAATTACGGCAAGACAAATGCAAATTTTTAGAATCAGAAATTCAGTATTTAGGCTATGTTGTATCAGAAGAAGGTATCACACCAGATAAAAAGGGAATTGAGTCGGTAAAGAACTTCCCTCTTCCTAAGAACGTTAAAGAAGTACATAGTTTCTTAGGACTTTGTTCCTATTTCAGGAGATTCATTAAAGGGTTCTCGTTGTTGGCTGAGCCACTATATAAGTTAGTTAGAAAGGATGCTGTATTCAAGTTTGACGAAAAGAAAGTAGAAACCTTTCGTATACTCCAACAGAAATTGCTTGAGTCGCCAATCTTAGCAATCTACAATCCAGCCAGCGCACTAGGTTTTGGGGCTATCCTTTTGCAAAGAAAAAAAGATGGGATCTTTCACCCGATCTTTTATTTCTCAAAAAGGACAACGGATTGCGAATCTAAGTATCATAGTTTTGAACTTGAAACTTTGGCGATCATCAATGCACTAAAGCGGTTTCGAATCTATTTACATGGATTAAAGTTCAAGATTGTGACAGATTGCAATTCTCTAACTTTGACGTTAAATAAGAAAGAAATAAATCCTAGAATTGCTAGGTGGGCCCTCGAGCTCCAAGATTACGACTATGTCTTAGAACATCGAAGTGGAGGTAAAATGCAGTATGTAGATGCCTTGAGTCACATCCCTACTGTACTAGTACTAGAAAGTAACACGTTTGAACAAACATTGTCAATTAGTCAGAATAAGGATGAGTTTATACAAAAAATTAATAGAGAGATTACAAATGAGGGAAGATAGTATGTATGAGCTAAGGAGTGGACTGGTTTATAGAAAAATGGGAAAGAATATATTGTTTGTGGTACCAACGAGTAGGAAAAGGAACATATTGCAACAATATCATGGTGAAATGGGACATGTAGGAGCCTAGAAGGTTGTGGACAATATTTTAAAATCATATTGGTTCCCAGAAATGAATAGGAAGGTTAAGGCTCACATAAGTAATTGCTTAAAATGTATAGTATTTGCTACGAAGATGGGTAAACATGAAGGTCACCTACATAGTATACCGAAGGGCGATGTACCGTTCGATACCATACATATTGACCACTTTGGTCCGGTGGCACTAAAGACTTGTAAAAAGAAGTATGTCTTCCTAGTGATAGACGCATTTTTAAAATTCACTAGATTGTATGCAATGCGTTCCACGGGCGCTAACGAAGTGATCGCTTGTTTGAAATCTTATTTTAGTGCGTATAGCAGGCGGAAGGTATTAGTGTCTGATCGGGGAAGCGCGATTACGTCCGAGGTATTTGGGGAATTTTTGAAGGAAAATAATGTTCGATATGTGAAAGTTGCTTCAGCGTCACCTCAGGCCAACGGACAGGTTGAACGTGTCAATAGGAGTTTGGCACCAATGCTAGCAAAAATAACGAATGGTGGGTTAGAATTTTCATTAGATAAAGCTTTAGCTAAGATCGAATTTGCCATGAATAATACTATACATAAGGGAACAGGTGCTCATCCAAGTCAATTGCTTTTTGGAGTAAGTCAACGGGGAGATTGTGTAGACCCATTAAAGGAAAGATTGGAAGAATTAAATAAAAAGGAAAATGAGAGGGATTTAGGAGAAATACGAAAGAGAGCTTCCGAATGAATAGTAAAAATGCAAGACTATAATAAACAAAAGAAAGATCAAAAGAGGGTATGTAGGGAATATAAAATAGGTGACTACGTCATGGTAAAGAATTTTGTTAGTCAGTCAAATGTATGTAAAAAAATAATACCAAAATTTAAAGGGCCTTACGAAGTAAAGCGAGTTTTACCAAATGATAGATATGTAATAGGTGACGTAGAGGGTTTTCAGATTAGTAAAATCCCTTACAATGGGATATGGGAGGCTTCTAATCTTAAACCTTATTTAAACATAAATGTGATGGTTAAGGTCAATCGGGACGATTGTAGGTCAGGAAGGCCGAATTGTAAGCGGAAAAAAAGAGTAAAGCTCTAAAGAAGCGATATTTGTTAAGATATATGGGTTGCCGGTACTTAACTTCCCCTTTAGTATTTAAGTATTGGTATTTGTATTTATCCGAGTGCATTATAATATGTGTATTCGTTATATTCTGTAATAAGTTAGATATAAGTTAAGTCAACGGGGAGATTGTGTAGACCCATTAAAGGAAAGATTGGAAGAATTAAATGAAAAGGAAAATGAGAGGGATTTAGGAGAAATATGAAAGAGAGCTTCCGAACGAATAGTAAAAATGCAAGACTATAATAAACAAAAGAAAGATCAAAAGAGGGTATGTAGGGAATATAAAATAGGTGACTACGTCATGGTAAAGAATTTTGTTAGTCAGCCAAATGTATGTACGAAAATAATACCAAAATTTAAAGGGCCTTACGAAGTAAAGCGAGTTTTACCAAATGATAGATATGTAATAGGTGACGTAGAGGGTTTTCAGATTGGTGAAATCCCTTACAATGGGATATGGGAGGCTTCTAATCTTGAACCTTATTTAAACATAAATGTGATGGTTAAGGTCAATCGGGACGATTGTAGGTCAGGAAGGCCGAATTGTAAACGGAAAAAAAGAGTTAAGCTCTAAAGAAGCGATATTTGTTAAGATATATGGTTTGCCGGTACTTAACTTCCCCTTTAGTATTTAAGTATTTGTATTTACCCGAGTGCATTATAATATGTGTATTCGTTATATTCTGTTATAAGTTAGGTATAAGTTACACACGCCAGTCAGACAAGAGTATTCGGTCGAATTGGACGTAAAATAAAAGCGTATTGAAAGTAAAACCTTTTTTGTGGTTAATTGAAGAAAAATATAAATGTACAATTTAAATAAACGGTTAACTTAAAATTAGAAGTTTCAGATAAAAGATCGTTTATGAATATAAGGAAGAGAGTCGGAGACAAAACGGAGCCCTGGATCACACCAGCATTTATTTTGTGAATTTCAGACTTGAAACCATCCAATACAACTTGTATAGAACGGTCCGAAAGGTAATTTCTAATCCAACGAAGAAGAGATTCATCGATACCAAATGCACGCATTTTCGATAAGAGAGCTTGATGCCAAACTCTATCAAATGCTTTAGAAATATCAAGCGCAATAATCTTACTTTCTCCAAAACGATGTAAAGATTTGTGCCACTGTTCGGTGAGATATACCATAAGATCACCAGTGGACCTATTGCTACGAAAGCCGTACTGCCGGAAGCTTTCGTTCTTCGAGATATTTCTTTAGCTGAAATTTAATCAGCGTTTCCATGACCTCGGAAAGAAGGGACGTAAGCGCAATTGGTCGATAGTTGGAGGGGGGGCGGGAAGAAGACACGCCTTTTTTAGGGACAGGCTGGACAAAGGCTGTTTTCCATCCACTCGGAAAGGGACCAGTAGAGTAGGACAGATGGAAAAGCTTACGCAATGGTTTTGCCAGCGTTGAAGAACACCTCTTCAGAACAATGGGAGGGATACAATCCGGGCCAGCGGATTTATGTATATAGAGATCTTTCAGAACTCTGGCAACTGCACGAGTGCGGAAGATTTGTCCCATAGAATCATTTGCGCTCTCAAGTACAGGAGGAGTCATAACACTTTCAGGCAGCGACGAATTAACAGCAAAGTGTGCTGCAAGCAAATTGGCTTTATCGATTGAGCTGACAAAAGGAGTTTCGTTGAAGACGAGTGTTGGAACCGAGGACGAGGTGGTATTTCGTATGTTTTTTACAAATGACCAAAAATTTTTACTACCTTTGGGCCATTGTACAATTTTTTGCCGTAATTTCGATCATGTAGAAATTTGGTTCGTCGAATATGAACGTTACAGGTCTTTCTAGCTTGTTGAAACTTTTTCCGGTTTTCCTCAGTAGGGTTGGCTTTATAACAACGGAAGCTTACTTCTCTAACCCTAATAACCTCCTTACAGCTCGAATCAAACCATGAGTTTTCTTTGGGTTTGATAGATTTCACCCTATTCGGGATAAAATTTCTCATTCCACAAAGAATTAAGTTTGTAATCATATCTGCACTGGAATCTACGTCACTATCGAGGAAGCTAGTGACCAGTTAAAGTTCCTGAAGAAAACATTGAGGCCATCCCAGTTGGCTTTCTCGTACTGCCAAACGGTTCTCTTGGGAGTTTTTTCTTTAACTGTGTTTTGGTGGCACGAGAAATTCGCAGATATGACACAATGGTTTGATGTGCCTAGAGGCGATAATACACTTATAGCGTATTTATCAGGGTCAGAGGTAAGAAACAAATCTAGAGTGTTGGCGGATTGACTTGTCGACCAGCTGAGTTAGGTTGTTTATCTCAGCAAAAATCTCGACATACCTTCCTTCGGGTGTTGTCTGACCCGAATAGCGTAGCCACGAAGAATTATGTACATTGAAATCGCCCGTAACAACGATTTCACTGTGCGGAAAATTGGAAATAATTCTCTGAATGGAGTCGGATAGTGCATCGAATTCGTTGGAAGTCGAATTACTATCCAAACTAGGACTACGATAAATAAAAGAAGTATGGATGATGCGCTTATGGATGGTGAATTTAAACCACATGAAATTAAAGTTCGTATTCAAACATCAACCATATTGTGGTTGAAGCTGATAAGCAACATCATTTCGAACATACACAGCGAGACCATGATGTGGAAAAAATAGGCTTTGTATATAACAGCCAGATCAGAAGGGGTGAAAAATTTCTTGCATCGCCGAAGAAAACCTAAACTCTTAGCAGCATTTTTGGTGACATCAAATATGTGATCGTTCCACATAAGGTGGTCTGTGACACACATACCGAGTACTGAAAGCTTTTCGGTTTCGTCTTTTTGACAGCTTGGGTGAGGGGAGTAGAAATGTAGCAGGAATGAAAATTTCAAGACTTTTTCTGGTTGAAATTTGACGTTTCTGATTTGGCAACAACAATACTCCTCCTTGTAAGCAAAAAACGATTTGAACAAAAATGAATGATTTGGAAAATTGTTTTTAGTGATTCAGTCGACTCCGCTTAACTGAAAACACCATAATTGCACAGCATTTGTTTCAGATAACCGATGTTATCAGTTAAGCAGAGTGCAGTTAAGCAGAGTTGACTGTACCTAATATACGAGTTTATTTAAGAAAGAAGTGATTACAAAATATTTTTATATATAACTACTGATTATTTTCAAACAAAACAACCCCAAATTCCATTAACGTCAAAATAACGAAAGGAAGTACGTCCGTATTTCGCGAACCATGTTATCATGAACGTTCGTGCCTGTCAAAAACACGAAAGACGAAAAGAACGAAAAACGAACCGTTTAATCAGGCTCTTATTGGTTCTTGAGATTGTGGTTCGGTGGTTCTGTTTTTTTTTTATTTGAACTCCGTGAATTTTTATGTGTACCTACTTCAGTAAAATGAAAAAAAAAAAAAAAAAAAAAAATGTGTGGCACAACGGCTGGTGAAGAACCAGGGCCTAGTGACTAAAAACTCGCAACCATTCCTGTGTGCGCCTGTCGACAGGAATGGAAGGGACCTACAATTTTATGCCGAATCCGAACGGGTAGACGAGAAGCACTTATTCGTAACAAGTGATACTCATGAAAGATTTGTCAATTCCTTGCAAGAGGCAGTAGCTCCGAAAAAAACTTTTTAGTTTCTAGGTGGACGAGGCTGGGAAGCAAACCCAGACCTCCAGTAGCTACGGGCTACTAATCAGTAAAATGAAAAGGTTTGTTATATTGATGCTTGAAAGTGTTATTCTTTATAAGAATAATTCAAAGTAAACTTTGCGTTATACTACTTTTGTTCTTAGTTTTAATTATTTATTTTTTGTTTTTTTTTTACTGAATTTATTTTTTTTAAATAAAGTTAAAAAAAAATGTGTTCACACATTTATTTTTGAAGACTAAAATATGTCTGTAGTACTATTTTTTCAAAAGACTCCCCTTTTTGGCTGCACTACTACCCTCTAAAATTTTTCTCCGGCTACACCGGACAGGCTGCACAAATGCTGTTTTCCATCCACTTGGAAAGAGACCAGTAGAATAGGACAGATGGAAAAGCTTTCGAAGTGGTTTTGCCAGCGTTGAAGAACACCTCTTCAGAACAATGGGAGGGATACTATCCCGGCCAGCGGATTTGTGTATATCGAGATCTTTAAGGACTCTGGCAACTGCACTGGTGCGAAAGAAGATTCGTCCCATAGAATCGTTGGCGCTCTCAAAAAAGGGAGGAGTCATAACACTTTCTGGTAGCGTCGAATTAATAGCAAACTGTGCTGCAAGCAAATTGGCTTTCTCTTACGAGCTGACCAAAGGGGTGTCGTTGAAAACGAGCGTTGGAACCGACGACGAAGTAGCATTTCGTATGTTCTTTGCAAATGACCAAACATTTTTACTACTATTGGGACATTGAAGAATTGTTTGCCTTAATTTTTGGTCATGCAAAAATTTGGTTCTTCGAATATGAGCGTTAGAGGTCTTCCTGGCTTGTTGAAACTTTTTCCGGTTTTCCTCAGTAGGGTTGGCTTTGTAACTACGGAAACTTTCTTCCCTAACACTAATAACCTCTTTATAGCTCGAATCAAACCATGAGTTTTCTTTGGGTTTGATTTTCCCCTTTTCGGGATAAAATTTCTCATTCCACAAAGATTTAAATTAGTGATCATATCTGCACTGGCGTCTATGTCACTATAGAGGAAGCATAGTGACCAGTTAAAGTTACTGAAGATTGAAGAAACCGTTGAGACCGTCCCAGTTGGCTTTCTCGTATTGCCAAACGGTTCTCGTTGGTGCTTTCTCTTGAACTGAGTTTTGTTGGCACGAGAAATTAGCAGATATGACACAATGGTCTGACGATCCTAGAGGTGATAATACACTAATAGTGTATTTATCAGGGTCAGAGGTAAGAAACAAGTCAAGAGTGTTGGCGGATTGACCTGTAACGTCCGGTATTCGAGTTGGCTCGTCAACAAGCTGAGTCAGATGGTTCAACTCAGCAAAGAGCTCAACATACCTTCCTTCGGGTGTTGTCTGACCCGAAAAGCGAAGCCAACTAGAATTGTGTACAATGAAATCGCCCGCAATGGCGATTTCAGTGTGAGGATAATGGGCAACAATTCTTTGAATGAAGTCGGACAGAGCATCAAATTCGTTAGAAGTTGAATTTCTGTCCAGATTAGGACTTTGATAAAGAAAACAAGAATGAATTATGTGCTTATTTACCGTACATTTTAACCACATGAAGTTAAAGTTTGTGTTAGAACACAAACCATATTGTGGTTGAAGTTGGCATGCAACATGATTTCTTATGTAAACGGCTAGACCATGACGGGGAAAGAATAATGGCACCAAGTTATACCCAAATAAGTTAAATTCCGAATGATCAGCTGGCCTGTTTCTTACAGTGTGAACATATGCGGCATAAAAATTCTTTCTAAGCCCACGAATGTTGCTAAAACCAACTCTTAAACTACCAACCATTACGATACTCTAAGCTAACGAAAACACAAGTCAGAAAATTACCTAAATTGAATATTTAATTCCACATCCCAATTGGAGCTTTACAGTAAAACTTGTCACTAGTGTTATGCCTTAGCGACAAATAGTACGGATCCGAACCCTGGTAAAATAGAAAAAAATAACAACCATCTATCTGACGTCAGACTAACTTGATCGATGCATGCACTATGTGGGAAGCTTCACACACAGTACACATAACGATCAAGTTAACGTAACTGTGAGAGGAGAAGAGAGGAGGAAAGAAGGGCTTTATCACTCGTTGCACTGTTTTTTTTTTTGTCATCGCTTTTCTTGCTTTCTTCTTTTATTTTTTTTGGCACTGTGCACATTTTTTTTTTTTTATGTGGTAGGTATAGTTTACAATTATATGACACTGCTTTTGTTGTTGTTATTAGGTAGGTGGCATTAGACTTTCGCTGAATTTATTTTTAAGTAGGCGCGACGGGATTTTAAATTTGTATTGCTTTTGTTTTATATTTTATTTTTTGTTTTAATTTATTGTGATATAAATTGATTATGGGTGGAAAGGAGGCACAAGAATATACGATAATGAACAGATTAGAGAACGAGACGAGATTTTCCTTTTTTTCACTCTACACACTACAGACTATCGCGGAAACACATGCGCACACGATGGAAGACAGGTCGACACTCAATAATAATGGCTTATGGTAAATAACATTTTCCCGGGAATATTCCCTACTTCGAAAATTGGAAACGTTAATACTTTTCCATTACTCCTTGTTAGGTCGAACATTACCCACTGAAATGCAAAATTCATACGAAAAATAGTATGTATATTCTCGATAACAATCGATTTCGGGGAAAACTTTCGACCATGATCGACAATCGATGTTCACAATTATTTTCGACGGAGGGAAACATCCCCAGGGACCCAGCAAACGAAGAACTACATAAATAAGCGGTGAAATATGTACGTAATAGAAGTACTTCTTTTCCACTGAAAAAAGATAGGGGATCGGGAAAAAAACTCAGTTATATACCTCCTTTACATGAGAATACATGAAGCAGCTATCTCTTTCTAGCATGCGAAATGTAGTGAATTTCCCCCCCATTAAAGTACTGACAAAGGTACTTCAAATGTATACCAGCGAAGCACTACTGGAAGTACTTCTAAAGTTCTTAAAAAGTATGTACTTCTTATGTGTATGCATTTCACCGGTTATATCCGTACTAATACAATTACTGAGTTCTCGAATCTAGAAGTACGGATATAACTGGTGAAACTTGTACGTAAAAGAAGTAGTTTGTTTCTTCTGAAACGAGTCTTTTGAAATTAT
Organism: Melangyna quadrimaculata; assembly: GCA_949320155.1. Classification (NCBI taxonomy): domain Eukaryota; kingdom Metazoa; phylum Arthropoda; class Insecta; order Diptera; family Syrphidae; genus Melangyna; species Melangyna quadrimaculata. The sequence continues at coordinate 341,238,283 of OX439483.1, read as the reverse complement.
ATATGAAATAAATTTATATGATAAATTGAATTTTACGAATAGTTTTCATTAACTAGTTTTAATAAAAACTATTTGTTAAATTCAAATGTTCACTTTAGAGCCGTTCCAATAATTGAACAATTTGCTGTAACAATCTCAAAATACATGACGATCGTCGTTTCCTTTACACTGATGAATCTGAAATGCAGTAATAACAATTATGTTTAAAACACTAATAAAAACATTTGTATTTTGTATTTAAATTTAACTACAGTTATTAAATATAAATCATATAAAATAAAATAACTTTTTTTGTTTGTCATGTTGTGCACATACGAAATGAGACAAAACTTTGAACAAAACTTTGACACTCTTTCTTCACTTTTACGATAGAAGAGTTTTATTTTTTTAGGAGAAACAAAGTACTTTTTTGGGGGGGGGGGGGGGGAAAGTTTTTGTTAAATAAAGAAACACATACATCAGGCGCGAACGCAGGGGGGGCTCGGGGGTTCAAACACCTCCCACCCCGAAATGTATGAATTTAACTTCCTCGTCATATAATTTCACTTTTAATTCTTGAGTTTTCAGTTTAAACCCCCCCCCCCCCGAAATTTGTTCCTGCGTTCGCGCCTGACATACATTTATAGATTACGTTTTGTTTTGTGATTGTGTTTCAAGACAAACTACTGAGATTTGGTTTGCAGGTGAAATTTCATTGACCTCAATAGCCCTTAATATTAAGATTTGTTTAATTGGAATTAATCTATGTATATCGATGCATATTCTTTATTTTCGCTATATAAATAATGTTGATTAAACATTCACCTAAATGTTAAATAAGCGAAACGTAACCGAAACGACAATGGCGAACGATTTGTCGATTTCTGCAACGCCAACGGCCTTGTTATTGGAGGGACCATGTTCGAGCATAAGACGTGCCACAAAGTCAGTTGGGTGTCGACTGACAGACAAGCAACTTCCAACCAAATTGACCACTTCGCGATCAGCCGGCGTTTTAGAAGCAATCTCCAGGACGTCCGTAACAGAAGAGGTGCTGACATGGGAATGGCCCGGGACCACCATCTGATGGTTGCTACCGTAAGATTGCGTACAACTGCAGTTAGGAGATCCCAAGGAAACACTCGAATGCCCAAGTTTAATACAGATAGACTAAAGGATCCCGCAGTGCGCCAACAACTAGGGGACCACCTTTCACAAGGATTGAACGCAATCAGCAGCACGGAAACCACATCCATCGAAAATCATTGGGGTGCTGTGAAAAATGTGTTCATATCCGGTGCTGAAAGTATAGTCGGCCGGGCGCAAGGAAGAAATAGTGCTTGGCTTTCCGACGAAACTTGGGCAAGGATCGAAGAAAGGAAACACCTTAAAGCTCGCATCGCAGCTACCCCAGCAGCAGGGAGAAACGAGCTTGAGTCTACGTACCGCATGAAGATGAGGGAAGTTCACCGTAGTGTGCGACGTGATAAGCGTAACTACATCAACGTACTGGCTACAGAAGCAGAAGAAGCCGTTAGTAGGTGTGACAGTAGGACCGTCTACAGAATTACCAAAGAGCTCACTGGTGTCCAGAGCTCTAAACAACACCTGGTTAAAGACACAAACGGATCCCTGCTAATTTCGGATGAGGACCAGCTCATAAGGTGGAGGGAACACTTTTCTGCGGTTTTAAACCGCGTTTTCGCAAGTGAAGTGAACCCTATTCCCACTGAGCTACCCGAAGTAACAATTTCCCGAATACGCACAGTACCCCCCAGTAAAGAAGAAATTATCACCGCCATCAAAGCACTGAAGAACAACAAAGCGGTTGGACTTGACGGTATTCCTGCAGAGCTCTTAGGAGCAGCCCCAACGACATCGAGCGAGCTACTGCACCCACTTATTAAGAGAGCTTGGGAAACAGAGAGCTTTCCTGAAGAGTGGAAAAAAGGAATGATTGTCAAGCTCCCAAAGAAAGAAGATCTCACACAGTGCGAAAACTGGAGAGGAATATGCGTTCTGCCTGCAGTAGCCAAGATAATAGCAAGGATAGTATTGGACCAAATTAAGGACCAACTCGAAGACACACTCGACGCCGAACAAGCAGGTTTCCGCACTGGATCTTCCTGTGTGGATCACATCAACACCTTGCGGATCATCATCGAACAGTGCGTTGAATATCGATCACCACTTCACCTGCTGTTCATCGATTTTGAAAAGGCGTTCGACAGTGTCAATAGAGAATTTATTTGACTTGCTTTGCGCAGGAGGGGCATCCCAGATAAATTGATTGTTATTATCAAGGCTACATATGATGGATCCAAGTGTCACGTTTTGCACAAAGGTAGGCTGTCAGAGGAGTTTGAAATCCAAAGTGGAGTTAGGCAAGGCTGTATACTGTCACCAATACTGTTCCTGTTGGTGATAAGTGACGTACTGCACGCAGCTTTGTCAATTGGAAATGGAGGCATTCAGTGGACTCTGCAATCTCACCTCAAACATCTGGACTACGCGGACGACGTATGCTTACTCTCTCATAGGATCATGGATCTCCATCAAATGACAACACGGGTGGAGAGAGAAGCAGAAATCGTAGGGCTTAAGATCAACTCGGCAAAAACTAAAAGGATCAGCCTTGGAACTTCCTCATCAATCCAAGTAAATATTTCTGGACAACCGGTAGAGATGGTAGAGGATTTCCAATATCTTGGGAGTATTGTCTCTACGGGTGGCTGAACTGAACTGTACGTAAACAGCCGAATCAGAAAAGCTAAGGCTGCGTTCGGAATGCTGTCCAAAATATGGAGAAACAACTCTTTTAGCTTAAAGACCAAGCTACGACTGTTCCGCTCCAATGTTGAATCCGTTCTGTTTTACGGCTGCAGCACTTGGAAAGTCACTGACACTGTCACTAGAAAGCTGCAAACCATCGTTAATAGATGTCTACGAAACATCTTGAGAATTTTCTGGCCCAACCGTATCTCCAATGCCGAACTTCATGCGAGAACGGGTCAGGAACCCATAGACTCTATTATAAGAAGAAGAAAGTGGCAGTGGATTGGCCATACGCTTCGAAAAGGCGATCGGTGCATTGCATCTCAAGCAATGCAGTGGAACCCGCTCACACAGGAGGGAAGACAAGTGGGCCGGCCTAGAAGGACATGGCGAAGAACGGTCGAACAGGAATCGGCACGACTTTGGAGAGAGCTGAATTATATTTCAAGTAATCGTACACGATGGCGCGTAGGTTTAGTGGAGGCCCTATGTCCCGTTAGGGAAACATCACGGACGTAATAGGTCCGAGGACCTAAGTAAGTAAGTAAGTAAATGTTAAATGAGACTAAATAGTTGTGCCTTCGTGTACATTACCATAGGTCTTGTATGTAAATGTGTGTACCTATCTTTAATTTTTAGAAATAATTTATTGAAAACACCAACTTCCGAAAATCGTTTTATGTACACCAGTACAAAAACTGCGAAGCCCTGGCAACATATACATAGCCTCTTTCTTCACTTCTCACTCCAATAGCTACCAATTAGGCAATTCCCATGTTTGCAATAATCCTCTTTGCCCATCTCCGCTGCCAAGTGTTTCTCTAAAATACGTATAACGTGTACATACATATATCTACGCTCTCTATAGATCATCATAGTTTGGGAGACCGAAATGTATGCACCTAATTACCCAACTATCAACAAGCACAGGGGGTTTGAAAATTTCCTCATTAGCTAACAACTTAATGACGTAACCAAAATACTTCCAACTTCCATATCCCATTGAGTGCTCAACACTGAATGCGACTTTATCTTCTGTATATCCTGGAGGAGAACCGTCTTATTTTATTTCGCCTACCCGATTTTAGATCTAAGGAGGCCCCACTGTGATGTTCTTTATTAAGTAGTTAGAATGAGACTACCTATACATCGTTTACATAACTTAAATCTAGTGTTTTTACATAATTGTAACTATTGCGATTGTTATAATAAAGGTATCATGTATACGTGTTTGTGTAATGCATACAATGCAGACACGCACACGTATGTATGCTACATCTTCCCCTTAAGGATTGACATTTTTATTATTCGACAAATTCATATTTCAATTTTGTAGTATTTAGGTATTTCTTTTTTGTAGCAAAAACTAAACACTTTAATTTGATCAATTCAACATACTTTTTTTTTTTTTTTTTTTTTTTTTTTTTTTTTTTTTTTTTTTTTTTTTTAATTAATATACTTAATTACATATCGAAATATCAAATACCTGTACAATTTTTATTCATTTTGCGTATAGTTTATGTTTGTGTTAAATAGTTCTTAATTCATTTTATAAATTTTTCCACTCCGAGTGACGGATGGATTGATTTGTATAGGAAGGGGGCCATCAGCTCTGAAGCGCTCTTTTTTATGCAATTCGATTTCTTGTTGCTCTAGTTCAAAATTTTCTTTGGTGTGTTTTAGCTGTGAAGTGTTTCTGCGGCATTTATAACCATTTTCCGTTAATACAATGAAAGATCTAGGTGTGTGCCATTTCGCTAAAATTGTACCTTTTATCCATTTTTTATTTAACCTTAACCTAACTCTTTCTCCGATTACAAATTCTTTTCTATTTCTTGCGTTTAAATTATAATAACGTGCGTTTTTATCTTGCATGCTCTTTATATAATTTGTTACGTTTTTACACAAAACCGGTTTCAACATATCATTCTTAATTGGAAGTTTAGATCTTAGCAAGCGGGATTGAAGAAGTTGTGAAGGTGAATAATGCAGGCCAGTAACAGGCGTATTCCTATATTCTAATAAAGATACTGCGACCTCATCCTCATTGTTTGATTTTTTTAATATATTTTTTGCTATTTGCACGGTCCTTTCTGCCAAACCATTTGATTTGGGATAGTTAGGGCTTGAAGTTATTATTTCAAAATTCCACCTTTGGCCGAATTCTTTACAATCATATGAGCTAAAAGGGACATTATCCGCAATTATAAGTCGCGGTATACCATATTTGATAAAAAAGGCTCGCCAAACTTGTATAACCTCAAAAGAACTTTTATTTGGGATTTTTTTAAACTCAAACCATTTTGAATAATGATCGACTATAAGAAGAAACGAGTTTCCGGCATACTCAAAAATATCACTTCCTAATTTATGAAATGGTAAATCAGGGATTTCATGAGCGATCATAGGTTCTTTCACGTTACTTTTTTGGTGTGACTGACACTTTGAACAACCTGCAATAAGATTCTCTATCTCATTGTTTATATTCGGCCAGTAAACTATTGCTTGAGCTCTTTTTTTTGTTTTGGTTATTCCTTGATGGGATTCGTGAATTTGCGCTAAAATGGACTTTCGCATCTTTTGCGGAACTATAACACGGTCTTTATAAAAGAGTAGGTCGTTTTCAATATATATTTCATGCCTCAATTTGTGATAAAATCTAATATTGTCTTGAATCTTATTTTTATTTTCTGGCCAACCCTGTATGCAATATTTTACTAGTACACTCAACTCACTATCCTTGGCAATTTCTTCTTTGAATTGCAAAATTTTTTCTTGGCTCACATTAATTGATTTTATGGATTTACAAAAACCTTTATCCTCTTCTGTGTTTCCTGTTTCTCTAAAATGTCTCGAAAAATAATCAGCTAAATGAAGATCCTTGCCTGGAATGTATTTTAAATTCACATTGTAATTAAGGAGTCTTAAACGCATTCTTTGCAATCTTGAAGAAGGTATTTTAACTATGTCTTTACCCATAATAGAAACCAGCGGTTTGTGGTCGGTTTGTACTGTAACATTGCGACCGTATATATAATTATGAAGTTTTTTGCAGGCAAACGTTATTGCCAAAAATTCTTTTTCGATTTGAGAATATCTTTTCTCCGTGTCTGACAGGCTTCTTGAGGCAAACACGACAGGTTTGTTATTTTGAAGCAGACAACACCCCATTCCGTTTTGAGATGCGTCAGTTTGAACTATTGTTTCATTAAATTCATTAAAGGGCTGTAACAAAGTAGCTGAAGATATTTCTTTCTTAATATTGTCAAAAGCAGTTGAGCAGCTTTCTGTCCATGAAAAGAAAATATTTTTCCTTAGAAGTTCTCTTAATGGGGCCGTAAGCTCTGCCATATTAGGTAGAAAATGCCTTAAATAGTTTATAACCCCCAGAAGCTTTTGCAAATCTTTTTTATTTGAAGGTTCTTTGAGGGCAGCAACTGCTTCAACTCTTTCATTATCTGGCCTAATTCCTGCTTCAGTGAACTCATGACCTAAATACTTTACGCTTTTTACCCTGAATTGGATTTTGTTTTTATTGAATTTTATATTTGCCTGTTTAGCTCTTTGCATGACCGTATTTAAAATGTTATCATGTTCTTCTTCTGTCCTTGCACTTATAAGAATATCATCTATATAGACACTCACGCCCGCTATGTCACCAAATACCGATGAATTGTAGTGCTGAAAAACCTCGGGCGCTATATTGATCCCAAAAGGCAATCTATTAAATTGATAATACCCAAAAGGAGTTGAAAAAGTGCACAACTTTCTTGAATTTTTATCTAGCTCTACATGGTAGAAACCATCCTTCAAATCCAGTACTGTGAACTATTTTGCCCCACATTGTCTCATAGAAATCTCTTCAAATGTAGGAATTAAAAAATGTTGCTTTCGAATATACTTGTTCAAGTGTTTTGGATCTAAACAAAGTCGTACTGATCCATCCTTTTTCTCTACAATAACTAAATTGTGTACCCATTCTCTAGACTCATTTACTTTAGATATAATGCCTTCTTTTTGTAATTTATTTAATGTTTTTAATACTTTCTGTTTCAGAGCAATAGGAACTCTACGTGGTGGACACACCTTGGGAACTGCATCACTACTAAGTTCGATTTTAAATTGTTTTTTTAAATTTCCCTACGTTTTCAAAAACTTCCCTATTATTCTCTATTAACTTTTCCCTAGTCAATATATTGTTATTTAGCCTTGTTTCTACAGTATTCACCTTCTTTATTAGATTTAGTTTAACGCAGGTTTCTAAACCAAGAATAGGAGTGAAGTTTTGATCAATAATAAAAACTGGTTCTTTGCTCACCTTGTTTTTGAAACAACAAATCAATTGACACACACCCTTCGGTTTAATTTTTTCACCGCCATACGCTTCCAGCTTTACCTTTGTTTTAGATATATGCCTTTCTGATTTTATGTTTTTAAATATATTCCACGGAATGATATTGGCTTCCGCTCCGGTATCCAATTTGAAATTTATTAAAGCCTCTTCAACTCTGATTGCCTCCTTCCAAACGTTTACTTTTCTGCAATTATTAACAATATTATCATTTAAATCATTATTTTTTATTTCGCTTAAACATATCTCTAAAGAATGTAGAAATATACCATCCTCGCTGTCGCTGCTTACATCGTCGTTGTTCTCGTTCTGGCTGTCCTCTCCCGCGTACCCTATTGATTTGATGTTTTTCTTTTGTTTGTTTCTGCATGCAACCGCAAAATGATTAAAACCTCGACATAAGCTGCATTTTTTCCCAAATGCTGGACACTGTCTTGATTTGTGTTTCGTGTTACACCTTCCACATTGGAAAGGTTCCGGTTGCTGTTCCCTTCTTGTAGATTTACTGTTGTTATTTTCTCCGTCTTTACTGTACATAGAAGAACTTCTGTTACGGGAATTGATGGCATGTATTGGTGTAGAACTGGTCTCCGCCGCTGCCTTTTCTTGTATAGCACGTGCATATTCTTTTGTAGATTCTGCCGTCTTGCAATAATCAACAGCTATTTTAAATGTCAAATCTGATGTTTGTAATAATTTTTCCTGGACACTTTTGTGAGCAATTCCAAGAACTATTCGGTCTCTAAGAAGACTCTCCTCTTGGTCTCCAAACTCACACGACTTTACTAGTTTTTTTATCGACGTAAGAAAACTTTCAAACGGTTCACTGTGTTGTTGGTTTCTTGTAAAAAACACAAATCGTTCATAGACCACATTTTTTTTTGGAGTGCAATAATCAGTATACGCTTTTATGACTTTTGCATAATCTTTTTTGTCCTCACTGCTCAGGTTGAAAGTATCGAAAAGCTCCAGCGCTTCTTCTCCAATGGCGTTTAGGAAAGTGGCTATTTTAACCTCATCTTTTTTAGCGTTTAATTCTGCTGCTATTTCAAATATTTTGTAATTTTGCAGAAATTTTTTCCAATTTGCATGCACGTTTCCTTCTAGGCTCAAATTTGACACTTTTTTAATGTGATTCATCGTGGTTATTTTACTTTTGTTGCTTCTTTTTTTGGTCTCCGCTTTAATTATTTTTAATTTCAGATTTCTTGATGGTTGGTCTTTTCTAGCCTCAACTTTCGCACGACCCATTAAATTTTTTTTTTTTTTTTTTTAAGTCGACTGCGCCATGTGATGTTCTTTATTAAGTAGTTAGAATGAGACTGCCTATACATCGTTTACATAACTTAAATCTAGTGTTTTTACATAATTGTAACTATTGCGATTGTTATAATAAAGGTATCATGTATACGTGTTTGTGTAATGCATACAATGCAGACACGCACACGTATGTATGCTACACACAAACCGTCATACCAACATTCACACCATAATAATGGGAGTGTAGATAAACAAAGAGCACCAACAACTAAAACCGAAATGTTCCTAATGATATGATGGCAAAATCTTAACATTACCAATTTTCGTACAACCGTCATCAACCACCCTGATTCAACATTTGTTTACCTTCTTTAGCTTTCTCTTTTAGAAAATGCTTCTTCATCGTTTCCTTTGTTTTTATTTTAGTAAATTTTCTACTTAATTTAGTTCATCCACATTAATTGCCTTTCCTACTTTGTTCAACGCTCGCAATTACCACCGTTGCCGAACGTTGAGGCCGAAAGCTCGGGATCTCTCTTTCTGTTTAATGTAATTCACTTAAGCTATCCTCATCTTCTACCCCAATCAACCACACCCTCGTTCTTGTTCACTTGCCAAATATTTCTCTTCTTGTTATACTATCTCAGTCGTTATTTTCTTGTCCTATACTTATTTATGTTTATATAGTAGTACACTCCGAAACTCTCGAAATGGTCTGCGGCAGAAATATTTAAAATCCAAAACAAAAACCGACTTTTCTCTATTACTTGGATAATACAATGAATTTTCCACTCGTTGAAAACCATTGACTTAAATGTCGAATTCCTTACAACCAAAAAATTCCATTCGAATTTTTTTCTAAACAAATCGATTTTTTTTCTAAACAAAATCTCATTTTATGCTGTCAAAATAAATTTTGCGTTTGCGTGAGAGAATCACGTACACTGCATATGTGACAAATACCTCTTCCCCTATTTCTTTTTCTAATAGCCCTTCCACACTACCCCACCATGAATGAATGAATAGGGGTATTCACGATCTGGTGCAACGAGCCTAGTAAAAGTGCGAAATTTTATTTTTTTTAAGTTAATCGTGAACGCACTTTTCTTATCTTCTTGCAACACTAAAGCAAATGTCAAAATTAGTTTGACATTTGTTATTTGTTTTTGTTTCGAACATATCTGAAAATTTCAATTTGATTTAATTTAAATTTTGTTCATACAAATATGCCAAGAAAACGGAAAAAGATAAAATTGCACATTGTATATTTTGTTGTTGTAGTGTTGTAAGATTTTACACTTTTGCACTTTTACAATGATACTAGGCCAGTTGCATCGGATCGTGAATACCCCTAATACAAGATTACGCCACTTCTACGTTTTTGGAGACAAAACGTAAGAAAAGATGTGACAGCCAAGAAAATTTGTGCAGAGGTGAATTTTTGTTCGCCAATTGTTGTATGATTAATAGAGTTTTTCAGTTTAAAATACACAAAAATATTATCGAAAAATGTTTTTTAATTGTTATTCAATTGTTTTAAATTATATTAATAGTCAAAATATGAAGCAAAAATAGAGAATGCAATGAAAAAAATCAAATACAACATACAAACAAAAAAATGGTAAAAAAATCACTTTAACAATAAGTTCAAGTAACTTAAAGTTTTCGCGTCCCTATATCTCAGGTCAGTTGCCTAAATTCAAGTCCAAAAATAATAAAAAATCCCATTCAAAAGTCACACCACAGATTTATAAATTTTACTCAGTTTTATTTAAATATTTAAGAATAAAGAAGGAAACCACAAGGTTTTTTCCGATAAATTTTCAGATTAATTAATTTAAAGCGTTGTTTGTCTGTTAGTCTAAGAGCCCACAGCAAATTTTGGAAGGGGATGTATAACCAAAATCTTAGTATGAGGGTTTAAAGGTGCGTATTTTGTAATATTGAAATCAAAAGTCTGGCAGGTTTTTTGTTCGGCCTTTCTAAATTTTCTAAATTTTCTATCAGGGGTATTATCAATTCCACTAATTTTTTTTAAATAAAATATGATGCTCTGTTATTTTCCCTAAGTCCAGACACCTTAATGTTGGTTATCCGACAGGTGGAACTCAAGGTATAAACTTTTAAAACGAACCTCAATCGACTTTCTTTGGAGACTTTGTTTTGTTGATTTTCCAGAAAAAAATGATAAGGTTCGCTTAAAAAGCTTATATCATGAGTCTTATTATTCGGATCACCAAGATTAAAGTCCTTGGACTTAAGGAAATTGACAGAGCATCATAACGTATTTTCAAAAAATTAGTGGAAGTGATAATACCCCTGATAAGAAATTTAAAAAACCTTGCCTAAATATGGCAAGGGCGACACAACAAAGCTATCTCTCAGAGACTTGAAGCGGTTGAGCTGGGCTCGAAAACTTCTTGCGAAGTCTGAAGCTGAGAGTGAGACGCCAGTCGAGAAAAACAGACCAAAACAAAAAGAAGATCTGAGTGCCTCTTTCTCCAAGACGGCTGTAGCCAGTAATCCTAAGGTGAAACCGATAAACGGTCCTGATCGCCAAAGGGTCGAACATACTGGCACTAGCAGTCGTCGAAAGCGGAACAGACACAACGATTCGACACCCCCTACAATGACCGTTACTAAGAAGCACAAATCGGCAGGAAGCGAAGATACGCCGGAGAGTATTCAGGTAGCTGTCTTTAATGAAGGGAGCTCCGAGAAGAGGCTTACAAACGAGCAGTGGGCTCAAGTAGAGGTCAAGCTTCTTGAGTGTGTCAACGAAGAGATACTTGCCTGTACAGGGTTTGTGCCAACTTTCGGGCCGTTGTCGACCAAGAAGGGTTTTAAGGTACTCGCATGTTGCGGACAACCTACCCTGAACTGGCTTCGATCCAAGGTAGGAAATATGAAGGGGTTACTTGAAGGAGTTACACTAAGTGTTGCTCTCAAAAGTGACCTTCCGAAAAGACCAAAAGTCCGAATAAATGTTCCGGGCCCTAGCATCGACAGCATCACTCTATTGAGATTACTTCGTGCTCAAAATCCCAACCTACATAGTGCCGACTGGAAAGTCATGCATATGGAGGAGCCCACTAAAACAGGCCGAGAAGTGGTACTCATGCTCAATCACGAGACAATGGGCATGCTTCCTTCAAGGGATTAAAGGTTAAAATTTGGCATAAATGCAGTTAGGGTGCGACCGGAAACGGTAGCCAACTAAGTGCAAAAACTAAAAACAAAAAATAAAAACTAAAATGATGAAAGTGCTGCAAATCAATCTGCAGCACAGTGGCCTCTGCTCCCTTTTGTCAAAAGACAACATAGACATAGCCCTTATTCAGGAGCCATGGGTCAACAGCGGCAATATCTGCGGACTCAGGTCCAAGGATTACTACCTGTACAACAAAAAAGGGCCCTCAGAAGGTAATTATCGTACATGTATAGTTGCGAAAAAAATTATAAATCTTTTCCTCCTATATCCTCATTGTAAGAAAAGGTGCCCCGCCTCTGATCATAGCCTCTGTATACATGCCAGGTGATGAACCGGGCCGCCTCCATCTACAGCATTTGATGACCTAGTAGCAGAATCGGGTAAGAACGGTTGGGACCTACTGGCAGGCTGCGACTCCAATTCTCATCATTTGCAACGGGGCAGCACTGACACAAATACAAGAGGTGAGTCGCTTTTTGAATTTATTATTAAGAACAATATTGTGATACTAAATAGAGGTAATGAACCAACCTTCATTACGAGAAATAGAAGAGAAGTACTTCACATAACGCTTTCCACGAACTCTGATTCTATTCGAATTAGTGACTGGAAAGTATCAAATAAAGTTACATACTCTGAACATAGAATGATAGCATTCCAAATTGAACATGATATAGAAACCCCTAAGCCCTATAGGAACCCTAGGAAAACAAACTGGGGAGCCTTTAATACTTTATTGGCCTCATCCTAGGGCAGATATGTGGGTCAACCTTTATTAAACTGTTCAGAGATTGAAAAACGCGTTAGTGAATTTACAACATCTATTCATAACTCATACGATAACTCTTGCCCCATAACCAAAAGAAAAGGTAAAGTCAACCCCATCTGGTGGTCAAACGAGCTTTCTGTCCTAAGGAAAAACTCAAGGAGGCTTTTTAACAGAGCGAAACACAGTAATACCAATGCGGACTGGGATCTTTAAAAGATCAGCAAAAATGAATATAAGAACCGAACCCTATGCCAAAAGAGCAGCCTGGCGAAAATTTTGTACAGACATTGAGTCAACAAACGATGCTGCTAGGCTCAGGAAAGTCATGTCACTCCTCCGGGCTTCCTAAAAAGACCGGATAAGACCTGGACAGACTTCTGCCCTGAGACTTTAGAGTCACTTATGAGCACTCACTTCCCAGGGTGTGTCAATGACATACCTCTTGGGGACAGAAGCCATCACATAGGTGTAATCTCTCAAATAGGCAGTGAGATAGTAGATAGTAAGAAAGTGGCCTGGGCCATTGACTCTTTCTCAGCATACAAGTCCGCACGGCCCGATGGTATAATTCCAATTATGCTCCAAAGCTCTAAAGACACAATTGTTCCAATCCTCGTGGATATCATTAGGGGATGTTTAAATACTACCTGTATTCCTTCAGGATTGAGAGAGATCAATGTCATCTTCATTCCAAAAGCTGGCAAGCCCACGCACACTGAACCGAAGGACTTTAGACCAATTAGTTTATCTTCTTTTCTTCTCAAGACTTTAGAAAGACTAATAGAGACCCATATTCGCCTTAAACTAAGTGATGATGTTTTCTCACAGGCCCAGCATGCATATATGAAGGGCAAATCTGTTGACACAGCTCTTCATGAGGTGGTCGGCACAATTGAAAAATCAATCCTTTTTAAAGAATTCACTCTAGGAGCTTTCCTGGACATAGAAGGGGCTTTCAATAATGTCGAAAGTAAATCAATCAGGCAAGCCCTAGACTCTACAGGTATTGACCCTTTGTTATCAAACTGGATCGACTCTATGCTTCAAACTAGACTTGTCAATGCGGAATTGGGCGATAGCAAGCTAAAAGTCAAAAGATGTAGGGGTACACCACAGGGTGGGATATTATCACCGCTACTCTGGCTACTGGTTGTTAATCAGGTTTTGGTCGATCTAACCAAAGTGGAGTCAAAGTCGTGGCATATGCAGACGACATCGTGATAATGACCGCTGGAAAATTTGTTTCCACACTTCGTGATCTCTTGCAAACCGCCCTTGATAAGCTCAGTAATTGGGCCAATAGCTATGGACTTCATGTTTACCCACTTAAAACTGAACTAGTTTTGTTTACGAGAAAACATAATATTCAAACTATTAACCCTCCCACTATAAATGGGACACCGCTCCATATTACGGGTACGGCAAAATATCTTGGACTGATAATTGATCGTAAACTAAACTGGAAAGAAAACATTAAAGAACGTGAGAAAAAAATCGTCGATAGCATTCTACACTTGCAGTAGAATTTTTGGTAGGAGATGGGGGCCTAGCCCTTAAACCATCCATTGGATGTATACAGCCATCATACGGCCAATATTAACATATGCATGTTTGGTTTGGTGGCCAGCACTCGAAGTAAAAACCAAAACAATCAAAAGACTTTTAATTTAAACAAAAACGATGGACGATAGTTTGTGGTTAATTGGATTGGAATCAGCCTAGCTGGACGATTGCAATGTGAATGACATTAATGCCATATGCGGTGGCAAGGCCATACCCGAGTCTCTCCGGCCGGACGTTTGGTAAGTGTATCTCAATGTGAGAAACAAATCCGATCAGATGACGCTGTTCAATGAAATCTTCAATTTACCATTTCAAAATAAACTCCTCGAGGGCTGCAACAGCATGGTCGAACGCAATTGCAACGATATCAAGGACATGGTGTCTGTCATTTCAGAATTGGAATCCATCCTCACCTTTTATTTCAAGAACAGAAATCTCCCATATGAGTGTGTCAACGGATGTATCGAAATGCTGTTACCCTTGATTTCGTTGAAACTGAAATAATCCGACACCTACAATCTCTTCGAAGCCATCATAGACACCTACATTCCGAAGGGATGCATCGCCAAGGGCAATATTGTTCACGTTTTCCGTCTGTTCAGTCAATACCAAGACTTAATATGTTATACACAAAGAGCATATGGCTGACTGCTGTAGGACCACGAGCCGCAGAAGTGTAGTGTCTGTTTGAAAAATTCCACTACCCAAATGAGCTCCGCCCACAAAGTCAGACGCAATGTCCCTGAATCAGTCAACAAGTGATTAGTTTTCGGCGGCCAAATGAAGTCGGACGTAGTTAAAGAGAAACTTGTAGACATACCTATTTGCAAATTCGAATGCAGCAACAGCTCAAAATAATATTGCCCAGCATCAAGTCCCTGACTAACATGTTTCACCGAGTGAGAAGAATGGCGAGCGGTACAGAAATGTCTAATTTGGTGGAAGCTAATTTAAGGTGATTTTGTTTACATTTTGTTTGTAGCGTTGTTTTAATGATGATATTTTTTTAGTGTAAAACAAGAAATCCAATTGGAGTGCAGCACTACTATTCATTATTAAGAGAAAAAAGTTTGTTGGAAGACCATGTGCCTTTGATTGTCTTGAATCAATTGGAATATCTATCAAGCAGTAAATAATGGGACGGAAACGATGATGAGAAACCATGAACACAGTTTTTAGGCACATTAATATTATTAATTATACTAGATGTGGAAAGAACTCATAAATACACTAATATGCTTAATTTACATAAATTATACACATTTAAGCTAAACTTGCGTTTTAATTTAACTTCCTCAAAATTGTATTGAATCTGGCCTTTTTCTTGAGAGAATAATTTATTTATTTCGTTTGATTTTCTGCCAATTATTTTTTGAATTAAAAATGCTTTCCGGAGCTAGTTAGGAGACATAAATTAGAACTCAGAACAGTTTCAATCATCCCATTGAAGCAAGTAGTTTTGAAATGACAGTAGTTTGTATGTATCACTTTCAATAATTTCGAGAGAAAATCATACGAAATTCTTGTAAGTTATACATACAAACCACTGTCATTTCAAAACTACGTGCTTCATTGAGATGATTGAAACTGGTTTGAGTTCTAATTTATGTTTCCTAACTAGTTCCGGATAGTATTCTACACTTGCAGTAGAATTTTTGGTAGGAGATGGGGGCCTAGCCCTAAAACCATCCATTGGATGTATACAGCCATCATACGGCCAATATTAACATATGCATGTTTTGTTTGGTGGCCAGCACTCGACAAAGCCACCAATCTCAAGACCATGACAAAAATTCAAAGACTCGCGTGTAAAGGTACAACAGGTGCCATGAGAACCACACCAACCGCAGCCCTAGAAGCTTTCCTTTCACTTGCCCCACTTGATCTTTTTACAAAAGAGCTGGCGGCCAAAAGCGCTCTTCGATTAAAAGAGTGCAATTATTGGAAAGGGGGCCACTATGGTCACAAGACGATAATTAATTTCACTGATATTAATATTCAAACGGATTACATTTTACCGCATATTGATTTCAACCCAGTTGTACTTACAGACTTTCCATCAAGAGAACTCTGGACCCATGTTCTGTAACTCAGGCGATATCGCTTCTGGAAAGAATCGAGTTTCTGTAACTCAATGCGATAAGTTTTTTTTTTACTGGAATTTCCATTGGAAGGCGATAAGTCGATGTCATTTTGACGTTTCAAAATTAAAAACCAAAACAATCAAAAGTAATTTAATTTTTGTTTTCTCTCCGCAGAAAAAAAAAAAAAAAACAATTCCTATGCAAAGAATCACCCTTAACTAAATTCAAAATAATAAAAAAAACCTCTAACTAGATTCCAAAAGAATTATGTAAACATTCCAGCGTACAAAATCGCAAACAAAAGAAAAACTTTTGCAAAATTTATCTCCCAAATTTTTATCTTCA
The DNA here is from genome assembly GCA_949320155.1 of Melangyna quadrimaculata. Taxonomy (NCBI): domain Eukaryota; kingdom Metazoa; phylum Arthropoda; class Insecta; order Diptera; family Syrphidae; genus Melangyna; species Melangyna quadrimaculata. The sequence goes on along the minus strand of OX439483.1, from coordinate 341,221,946 downwards.
CTTATCTATCTCTTAAACAAAAACGATGGACGATAGTTTGTGGTTAATTGGATTGGAATCAGCCTAGCTGGACGATTGCAATGTGAATGACATTAATGCCATATGCGGTGGCAAGGCCATACCCGAGTCTCTCCGGCCGGACGTTTGGTAAGTGTGTCTCAATGTGAGAAACAAATCCGATCAGATGACGCTGTTCAATGAAATCTTCAATTTACCATTTCAAAATAAACTCCTCGAGGACTTCAACAGCATGGTCGAACGCAATTGCAACGATATCGAGGACAAGGTGTCTGACATTTCAGAATTGGAATCCATCCTCACCTTTCATTTCAAGAACAGAAATCTCCCATATGAGTGTGTCAACGGATGTATCGAGTTGCTGTTACCTCTGCTTACGTTGAAACTGAAATAATTCGATACCTACAATCTCTTCGAAGCCATCATAGACACCTACATTCCGAAGGGATGCATCGCCAAGGGCAATATTGTTCATGTTTTCCGTCTGTTCAGTCAATACCATGACTTAATATGTTATACATCCTACTGCTGTAGGACAACGAGCCGCAGAAGTGTAGTGTCTGTTTGCAAATTCCACTACCCAAATGAACTCCGCTCACAAAGTCAGACGCAATGTCCCTGAATAAGCCAACAAGTGATAAGTTTTCGGCGGCCAAATGAAGTCGGACGTAGTTAAAGAGAAACTTGTAGACATACCTATTTGCAAATTCGAATGCAGCAACAGCTCAAAATAATATTGCCCAGCATCAAGTCCCTGACTAACATGTTTCACCGAGTGAGAAGAATGGCGAGCGGTACAGAAATGTCTTATTTGGTGGAAGCTAATGTCGAATTCCTTACAGCCATTTGAAGTCGATTTCATTTAAAAATTTTTCGTGGTAGAAGGAATTTAAAAATAATTCGACTTTTTTTTGTGAGTGTGTGAGTGCAATTTGACAGGAATTTCGTTGCCGCGCAAAAACAAAGAAGTGTTGCGCGCTAAACAAATATTAAAGTGTATTTTATGTTTCGTCTGATAATTGAAAAACATCAAAAACAATTGTGCGCGTAATCAAGTACAAAAATTACAATCTAAAATCCGTCCAGACACAGCAGCGTAGATCTATTCTGAATATTTCACTAGGGGACGAAGATAAATAAATTTGCAACGTGTTTTTCTCGCGAATTGTATGTTATTTAAATGGGATTTTTGTTTCTTGAAGATATGTGCACAATTATCTTTACTTTTTTTGATCATTTACTGAAATATTAAATGATTTGAAACACTTTAACATTTGTTTTCATTTTTAACAGCCTCACAAAATTGTAATGAGAACGTTTAATTCCATCTTGATGCATGAGAAATGTCAAATCTTGATAGTGTGTGTGCGATTTG